>KV425909.1:140881-222267 GCA_001632375.1 Exidia glandulosa HHB12029
CAAAGTCCAACCTCGCCGCCATGCAGTTCAACTGCGCCCAGCGCGCCCACCAGAACACCCTCGAACACATGCCTTTCGTCATCCTCGGCACCCTCGTCACGGGTCTTCGCCACCCCACTCTCGCAGTCGTCATGGGACTCTCGACAATTATCGGGAGAGCGATCTACACCTTGGGATATATGACCGGCGACCCGAAGAAGCGCATGCGTGGCAACGTCCACTACATCGGCACTGCCGGTGCGTATTCAGTGTGGTTTAGGTCGTGGTGCTGACGGTGAACGTTATAGGTCTTCTCTTTGCGTCGACCTGGACCGTCATCTCGTTCATTCGCGAGAGCCCGACCACCCTCACCTCCCTCTTCTAAAAGTTCTTAATCTACCACTGTCGAGGACTGTTGTAAACGGAATATGGGCCGGACGGAGACGCGCAATACTACACCTGCCTTCGGCTGTCTTTCCCCGTGCGAGGGGTTTCAGACCATCTCCTCGACATCTTCATGGTCCTTGCAAGTTTCTTGTTCTTGTCGAACGCGCGTGTGACAGGCTGCCAAGTATAAACGCGACCTCGCTGCACGTTGACATGATATTCAGACTTCATCATTATGGGCTTCATCCTTCTCGTCCCCCTCGCACGCCCACTCGTTCTCACAGCTCTCGCGGCGTCGCACATAACTGCCTCCCAAATTCGTCGCGTACCCACCCCACTTCAACTCCTAGTCCAGAGTCTGCGTCGGGAACTACAAGCGAACCCTCTTGTCAGCACCGCTCCCGTCATGATCCATTAGAACTCACGCAAGGACCCAAACACCCTCCATCACTCGTACATCCCCTACACCCTCCACAAATCGGGCACTGTCTCCTCTCCAACTCGCTCAGGTTGGCGTCACGAAGGTCGATCGCGTCGCGCTGGAGGGGCGGGATGGGGAGGACGGCGAGGGCTGAAGTTGCGAGTGCGATGAGGGTGAGGAGGCGCATGCTTGGTAGTACTTGGTGGGAATGGGATCGAAGGGAGAGGCAGAGCTGGCTTTATAGTGTATGGTATTGCGTGACGGGCAGTTGGTTTCACGGGGAATGCGATGGACAGCGACATCGACAGTGACATCGACGTGAGTGATTGCCGCGCTCGTAAGTAAGGTTGGACCTTACGCCACCCGGACGACGCCACGGGGTTCATTGCACGGGGTATGATGAGGGCACGCGCGATGCTGTCTTCAAAAACTGACATTACGCGTTCGAGGAATCCAATCCAAAAAGGCGGTAACTGGCGTATAGGAGTAGACATCGTACTAGTTCACAGAGCCCATACCGGAACAGACTGACATATCAGCTCCATGTTGACAGGTCATCATCATGCCCTTCCGATGGGAGTTCTCCCCTTCACGCTCGCCCTCACAGCTGTCTGCCCCTCAGTCTGTAACTGGTGCGAACGCTGTAACATTTCTGGATGCTGCATCGAACCCTGCGTGAGCCTACGCCATTCTCCTCGCACTCCAGTGTACTTCGCGATCGTAGGAGCCCTTCGAGACCTTCATCCCACCTTAGACTCGCGTCAGGACGCTTACTACTCCCGATCTACACGTCGATAACTCTGCTTATGATAACGGCACGCGACGGCGACGGGTCCATTCAAGACGTGCAACCATCCGAGCCCTCGTGCGGCGTAAAATCGTATGTCCCACTGTACCAAACTGCCTGCTACAGTACTTCCAAATACATGATTAACACGTTCCGACCCCAACTCCAACTCCAACTCCAACTCCAACTCTCATCTCTACAAAGTCTGCGTCGGGAACTACATCGCCGCAAAGCCCTATCAGCACCGCTCCCTCCCATTCACCACCGGTGTACACGTGGGAGGGACTCACGCAAGGACCCAAACACCCTCCATCACTCGTACATCCCCTACACCCTCAGCAAATCGGGCACTGTCTCCTCTCCAAGTCACTGGCATCGCGAAGGTCGATCGTGTCGCGCGGGAGCGGCGGGATGGGGAGGACGGCCGCGGCGAGAACCGAAGTGGCGAGTGCGATGAGGATGAGGAAGCGCATCTTCTCTTCGTGTGGGATCTGGAGACGGGTCTCGGGCATGCGACTTATACCGTGACTACTTATAGGAGGGCGGGAGTCGGTTTCACGGGGAATGGCCGAGAATGGACAGCGACATCGAGCGCTCGTCCCTAAGGTGGCTAGAGACCCCACGGGGTTCATTGCACCACGTATTACGAGTGCGACTGACAATACGAGTTTGAGAAAATCTACCTCGCCCAGTAGAATGCGTATAGGAATAGGTATCGTACTTAGTAATCCGCCCATGGGAGCTGGAGTCACTTTCACCGGGCATGGAACAGCGAACTGACCTCGGCCGATAGGGAGTCTGAAACGTCGACTGTTACAAACTTACAATTAGACGCCGACAGGTCACCGTGATACATCGGAACAGACTGAACATCTCAGCATCCAATAACGCTCCCCAGCGTTCTCTTGCACTGCGTAGGGAACTACAACATCAACAACCCGTCGTCAGCCTATGTACTATGAACAGCGGGTCCGTAGTACGCACGCAAGGTCCGAGGCATCCTCCATCAATGGTACAACCCCTGCACCCATTACAGATAGTCCCGTCCCCGCACTGTCTCTTCTGCATCGGGTTACGGAGGTCGATTGCGTCCCGTGGGAGGGGCGGGATGGGCAGAACGGCGAATGCGGTCGTCGCGAGACTGAGGAGGGCTATGAAGTTCAGACGCATCCTTTGAGAGATGATGAAAGTCTAAGGGAGAGAAATAATGAGGCGATTTTATGTAGGATGAGCGCGGCGGTAAGACGGGGAGAAGTGAAGTTTCGCGCGACCAGAACGGATCGTGCTTTGACACCGACTTTGACGTTGACGTTGACGGCCGAGAGACTGGAGACAGAGGGGCGTTCCTGTCTTCTACACACGCGCTCGCGGCGCTGGCAGGGGTCATGGTGGCAGAGATTGGACTTGGCAGCGCCGCGGCACAGGAACAAGACGAGACGCAAGACATGTACGTTCAAGATAACCATACAGGACAGTTCGCAGAGCACATCGTTGCCTTACCTGCATCACAGATAACCGTCACGCTACCTAGAGAACACCCGCGCGCTTCCAGTACGCGATCCATTTCTCCGCATCCACCTCGCTCATGGGCGCCATATTGCGCAGCGTCGGGGAGACGACCTGCGCCTTGACGGTCGATATGTTCTCGACGCGCGCCATGCCGTCAAACCCTGTAGGTCCGATACCCTTGTAGTACTCGAGGAGACGCATGGCGGGGACCTCGCGCCCACCCTCAGGATTCGCCTCCGCATACGCGATGAGTCGGCCCATCCAGTCCGAGAAAGGGACGATGGGTACGTTTCCGAGTGTCCTCGAGAACGTGTCGAATGCCGTTCGCCAGGGAACGGGGCGCGGGTGCACGAGGTGCAGAACTCCGGACGCGTCGCGCATTTCGATTACGCTGGCGGCTGCCTCGTCGAGCCGGATCCACGAGATGGGCTACACGGTGGAGAGTGTAAGAACCGAAACCTCATAGGTTCAAGGAAAAAAAGTACCGCAGAGGCATCGGGTAGACAACTGAGCTTGGCAGCAGACCGGACGATGACAGGCAACCAATCCGATGCGTTCCAGCATCCACTATGACCACCCGCCAGCTGACCAACGCGAATAGAGACGCTCTTGAGCGGAGTGCGCTCCGCGGCAATCTGCAACATGCGCTCGACGACCCACTTCGATTCGGGATAGCCTTGTCCGACGACGAGGTTGAGGTCTAGGATGGGTTCTTCAGGTGCCAGCTCTTCCTCCGATCCCGCGTCTGGGCAACAAGTTAGGGACGAAAACGGCGCAGAAGGACGAGACGTACTGCGAGATACTCCAACGCTGCTGATGAACGTGAATCTCGGTGGTTCAGCACGAGTCGACTTGAGCGCGAAGTCGACAAGGTTCTTCGAGCCGCGAACGGCGCCCTCGAACGTCTGAACCGCGTAATTGAAGTTGACGGGCCACGCTGCACATAACGTCAGAGACGTACAGCTTCAACTCGGGCGCCATACCGTTGTGAATGATATGCGTGACGGCCGTCCGCATCTCCTCGTAAACAGCGGGATGGATGCCAAGCTCGCTCTGAGCGGTATCACCCTCGAGCAACACAAATTTGTCGAGGTCAAGCAGTGCTGGGTCGACGCCACGGTCAATGAAGGCGACCTTGTGGCGGTCCAGAAGTGACGTTCCTGGCGGTCCGCGACGATTGAGCGCATAAACCCGCTTGACTTCAGGCTGGCCCAGCAGCTGTGCGAGTAAGTTCGTGCCCAGCCCGCCCGTCGTTCCGGTAACGAGGAATACAAGCTCGGCGCTCTCGGTGGCTGTTGACGGACTTGGCGCGTGCGTCGGGAACGACGAGGAGTACTTCGCCAACATAGCTTCGACCTCGGCGATCTTGAGCGCCTTCAGGTCGACGTGGGCGTGGCCGCTCAGACCAGAGGTAGACACGAATGCCGCCAAGGACTTGATCGTAGGGAACTTGTACGGCGATTCTCCAGGGAAGCCGTCGCTCAGACAGTTCGTAGCGCGCAAGGCGCCGACGATGTTGTTGTGAATCCTGGCGGCTTTCAAACTTCATAGCATCAGCGAGTCATTCATAAGGGCCATGATGCGGACACTGTACCTGTCGCAGCCGTAGTTGAAGAGGTCGTCGTTATCGGACGGCAAGTCCGGAACGACAGTCCGAACAACTTTGCGAATGAATGCGACTGTGTCTGTCAACTCCCACGTGGCCGGAGGCTGGAACTCGCCGCCCTCAGCAAGTGAGAAGGCGTCATACGAGTCGATAATCTCCTGCTCATAAGCCGCCGTCGCCAATGCGCGTATGACCGTGTTCTTGGTTGGATTCACAGGGAGCGGCTTCGACGGCGAGGTGACGATGATCATCTAGCATGGAGGTTAGGTGACCTGCTAATAAATACGTGAATGGCATCACCTCTTTGGCAATACGGGAATGCGACGGCGCGAACTCGTTCATCTTGACGACGGTAGGCCTTGGGGACGTTGTCAGAACAGGAGAGGGGGATTCTCGAGCACAGACCAGATCGCATCCCGGAATTCAGCGAGTCGAACCAAGTCGTTCGGGTCAAACGCTTGCTCCCCACGTGGTTGGATAATGACGCCATTATGTGGACGGCCACGGCCAAAGACTACCGCCCGCTCGATGAGTGAGTCAGACGTAAGGATAGCCTCTGCAAACGGCATTAGCGTCGAGACCGCAAGAAGGTACTCGCACAAACCCAGTGGAATTGCGTTCGTCTGAGTTTCCTTCAGCATCTGTATTCGTGTTTCGAATAAGTGCTCACCTTTTCGCCAGTGCTGAGTACGAGTTGATCGTCAAGGCGGCCAACAATCTTGAAGAGGCCAGGGTCTGTCGGATGCCGGACGACGACATCCTTCGTAGCCAAGGCCCGCTTCCCTGCATATTCGCAATTTGCCGTGTCGACATAGTGTCCATCATGCGACTGTAAAGACGAGTCTAATATCCGCGACAAACGACTACAATATAACTTACCTCGACGATCAACTCATAGGTTCCGTCCTCGAGGTCACGGTAATGCAATTTGTTGTAGGGTGCCTGTCGAATCCATTGCCATTCGCGGCCGAGAGGACCTGGGGGACAGCATTCAGAGGGTCGTCCGGCGCTCGGAGTTGTTTACTCACGCGTGATCAGAGCGCAGAGAACTCCAGCTTCACTCATCCCTGACCGCGTATCAGTCTCGATGAGCTCGACGCAATACAAGTAGCGTACCAAGTCCAGGCATAAGCTTCACCCCGGCCTCAACAAGTCGATCACCCGCGGATGGCTTCAGAGCTGCGCCTCCGTATAACTACAAAGAGAGTTGAATATTATTGTCGCATAGGATGTCACCAACTCACCACCAGATCCATGCGAGCGAGCTTTTGCACGTCGGCTGGGACATGAGAGAGCGATTCGAGAATGCTAGGCATGATCATGGTGATGTTGCTCTTGGTCGCCACTATACTATGCAAGAAGTTCTCGGCCGTCGGCTGAACGGGAGGATTTGTAGGTGGGAAGACCGCAATCTGAACGCCTGAATATGTCTGTGGTCCTGATTAGATAATAGCTCATGTGCAGAGATGCTTACGTGCCGCGATGGCAAGGTGCGCAGAGCTGGACGGCGAACCAGAGGTCAGCGCAGAGCTCGCGTATTAGGTATAACGTGCGCACCCCATCAAATGATACATGCTACGTTGAAGAAAGCCTGATCAGCGCGCACCGAAAGTAATCAAAAAGCACTCACGGGGTCGGTGCGAAGTTCATCGTCATGCTGCCCAAGTCGATCTCGTTCCACCCTGTGTGCGGTGTCAACGGCGCTCTCTCTCCCGGGAGCAATGCATACATGCTGAGGCGCCCATCAAGAATAGGGTCGAATGCGACACGGGGAGGAGCTTTGGAACTGAGGTTGACCCTAGACTATGATCAGACCTGCGGCACGGCGATACGGTGAGATGTGGCCGGGGCACGCACCGCTCGAGTGAATGATAAGTGCATTATCGTAAAAGCCGGGCTTCACAGGAGGAGGAGCCGTGACGTCGTCAGACGAGTACAGCTGGTCCAGCGTCGGCAATGGAATGAGTTGTATGGGACGGTGCGCGGTTCCGGCCTTCGCGTGCTTAGTCGTCGCTACATCCGAACTGTAGAAGACATGCGTGATTTCCGCCTTGTCTAACAGTCCGGCGATAACTTCGGGAGAGTTACGAGGGGAGACGAGGAAAGGGGGGAAGCCGGCCCGCATGCAGCCCATGAGGGTAGCACCGAAGGTAATGGAATCTGTGGACAACGTTTAGGCCACCAGAGATTTGGTAGTGGTATGCGCACCGGACACGGCCAATATCGCAAACTTTGCGTTGTTGTCTGCGTGGCCACGAACGATGCGAGCGGCACGATATGCAGCAAGGACCGCCTCCTTCCATTTGATGGTACCGATCGAGCCGTCGACGTCCTCGTACTTGTAGTACACGTGCTCCGGTGAGTGCTCGAGGTGCCAATCGTAGGCCTCGACCAAGGTGACCGAGCCATCTAGCGCAGGCGGCTTGAAGGCAGGGAACTGGACGCATTGCCGCGTCGTTACGGGCGGCGTGTAGAACGGCATGGGGGATCAGTCACAACCTGGGAGTTTTCGAAGACGTCGGCACGTTGGAAGCGGTTCTTATGGGACATCTAGCAGCCGGAACCGTGTAATGCTGGTTACGCCTGCCGCCGGGGCACAGCAAAGTACGGCCCGACAGGGTGCAGAAGCAGCGCGCAGCCGCGTATGTTGAGACCAAAATGGAACAGAGAGACCGCGGACCCCATGAGCGGACATTGCTTAGATTGGCAAGTGAGTTCCTGGCGCTGACCCGAGTAAGACTGAGTAGGAAGCGCACGAAGACTGCTTGGATAACAAGGCTAAGGCGGTATGCAGTTGCGCCAGCGATCATGAGCCACCTTCCGCGTTGGTCGCTTCCGGGTGGTCAGCCATATTACTCCTCTGTATCGTTCTGTACAGCCCGAAGTCTCTGAAAAGGTCGTTTAATCCGATATTCACTAGTAACGGGACGGAAAAGATTGATCAGGATAAGACTGTGCTCACCGCGCATACCGCACGCGGCGACATTAGAGAAGATGTGACGCAAACGACAATTTGTCTTCGGAAGCTCGGCCCATATTGTCAGACGCTGCCGTGAGACGCAGCAGTACACGCCCTCGTGACAGATGGTATGCAGATATAGCGTCAGCCTGCCCGACAAGTGAAGTCGACCACAGGCGCCGTTTGCAACGGATAAAGTCGTCAAGCGGATGCCAGAGCCGTCTGACGCCACAGAGTCCGTTCAAGCCATATGCGCGCATCTGCGCGCGCGAAGGATGTTGCGAGGTGGATGGCACATGTCGAACACTCAGACAGCCGAGGGCGGACGGAGAAGAGTAAGCGTCGGTGATGGCCGAGGACAACAAGTTGTTCGCTCCCACGGAGTCCCACGGAGACCTATTACGCAGTTCGAGATGTTATCTAAGTGACACATGTTTGGAACCGGAAGAAATTTTGCCACTGTCACGAACAGATGGATCATACGACGTCCTCATGGCTCGACCTCAATGTAAGTGCCAGCTTTGACGAGCAATGACATGTCTTGCCTTACGGGCGCTCTAGGAGCATAACATACATTGCAACGGTAATCTAGCTAGAGCTCCTTCGCTTCATCAGACGAGCTTTGACATCGGCTCCGAGCTGCTCAAACGCCGCCGAGTCCTCCAAACAATACTGAATGGGATGGTCGACGGCGCATGCTGTCCCGTTGGCTGGTAGGCTTCCGTCTCTGAAATAATTGTTAATATGGTCATCAATACAATGAGACGGCAGCCCGAAGGCGCCATGCTGCGAGGGTGTCACAAACAATAAGTGGCAGGGAGCTAGAACTCACGCCAGGGGATTCGACAGCAAGGACCGAAGAACCTGGGAATTGCGTCGACATGAAGTATGCACTAGGCGCAGAATAAGAGTCAGCGCAGCTGCATGCACGAGTTGACGTAGGCGTACTCGGAAAGTGGAGCCAATGGGTCTACAAATCGTCAGACTGAGAACTAGCGATCCCAGCAGAGGAAGTGCGACTTGCCTGCGGTGGAGCCGAGGAATAGAATCGGATGAGCAGTATGTCCCGAAAATGGACCTTCGATTTCGCGATGAAAATTGTTTAGTTTGACGTATCCTTTGGAAGCGGACATACCAGAGAATTCGCGTTGATGACCGAAACTAGGCCATCCAGCGCACGCGATACGAGACCAGGCAAAATCAGCGAAACTCGAAACGTTCCGCTGCCTATCGAACCACTGCTGCAGCTGCGCCAACGAGTCGTCCACCGGGCCAGCATCGCGACACATGATGGCCGTCCGCGCCTCAGTCAAGTAATCCAGTCCGCCAGGCATCCACTCGTCCTTGCAGTAATAGAACGGGCTAGAGGCAAGCAGATGCATGTACATCCCGTCTCCTACCTCCAGTGCAGAGAGAGCAATGGCGAGGAGGGGAAACATGCAATACGGATGCTTAAGAGCGTGGAAGACGGTGGCGCGTGTCATCGCTATGTCTACGATGCCGTAGTTGCTGAAGAAGACCCAAGGGACAGGTTCGACTGCCACGCTGGCGAGGATCCGCTCGTAACGAGCCTGGACGGCTTCGGGAGTTGGGTTGTGTATCCCACAGTCTTTGGACGCGCTGCAGGAAATAAAGAACGACTCGAGCGCCTTGTCGGTAGAGCGGAGAGTCGTGGAGTATGACGCATCGTAATACCTATTAACATCCGTGACAGCTGTAGCACGGGACTGCTAAGTCACAAAGGCATCCTCGGACACGCGACTCACAATCTAGAACCATGCGCTCGATCTTGTCTGGAAACATGGAAGCCATCCTGCGTCGACATTAGCTCTTACTCTTCATTGCACAGGGTAAGGACTCAACGTTAAACCAAGGATGCTCCCGTAACCCTTCCCGAAGTACATGACCTTCTCCCTCCCGTACGCTCGCGCCATGGCGAGGACGTCGAGCGCCACCGAGGGAGTAGATACGAAGAAGGCGCCGTGTCCTTGACCACGAAAATACGGATCATCCGCAAACGCGCCGATGAGCTGAGAGCGTGCAAGGGCGAGACCGACGTCGCTCGGGCCGAGTATTCTGTCTTCGTCCCATTTCGCCCGCTCCTCGTCGTCAAAGTATCTGATAGTCGGGTGTGACCGCGACACGCCTGTTGGATTGACCATCAGGATCCTAGGGTTAATGTGCAATGAAGGTAACGAACGAACCACGAGGATCGAAGGAGACGTGGTCGTACTCATCGCCGATTCGGTGCGTGAGGTTAGGGCCTGTTTGTAAAAGCCAATCCACGCCGCTATATCCAGGTCCTCCCTACGTAAGAGAGAATCAGCGGGAGTGTGTCACCGACAGCACACATACGGGGTTGTAGAAGATAGGGCCGCGCCAGCGAGGATCAGTTTGGTCGTATCTCGAGGGTGCTTTGATGACGGCGACGGCTAAACCACCAGCTCCTTTCGGGTACCCCTCTGAATATTTCCAGTCGAGCGGTACTTTGTGCATCCAACCCTTAGCCTGAGGTGACAATGGCGAATACATATAGCGCATGTACCTCGAACCTCGCGCACTTGAAGGATGTGTAACAGTCGTGCCAATCCAAGGAGCGACTAGGCTTCAACTGTTACAGAGTTAGAGCTGCCTCAAGCACGACTGTTTGCATACCTGCTGCCAGTCGAAGTCCGAAGGAGCTTCGGGTGCGGGCTCTGAGAGAAATGACTGGGCGTCGTGTACCTGAACGGCCGCTCGTGCCGTCGCACAAAGCAGGACGAGAACAAGGCTCTTGAATAATACTTGCAACATAGTCGCGAGGGGATGCAGCGTCCGACGTCTATGTAGGTGGGAGAGCGTCATGCACCGCCTCCGTCGTCTGCGACGCAGCTGCCAGCGAGCGGCGCAGTCGTAACATTTACTGCGGTCATGCGCCAGCGCAGAAAGCGGTAGATTTCCTGCTGCCAGCGTCAGTAGCGATGTCCAGAGCTCCGAAGGCTCCTCGAAGCAATCGGTTGACTGTTGACTTCGTCGAAGAGGTCACTCTCTGGACTTGGACTTGAGCAGAGGACCGGTTACGCAGCAGATGCAACAGGGCTAGTACATTGAAGTTGAGATCGCGGGCGGGTCATATGCCACAGGACTCGGAGGTCAGATGGTTGAGTCCAAGAACGGTGAGCGGAGTATGATAGCGTGTCTGCCTCCTCCCCCCATCACAGGCACCGAGTTCACCCGAAGGCCGAGCAACATTGCACACTCGCCGCATAAAAAATCTCCTATAATGCATGCCATTAATCCTAGACCGCGCCCGACTTCTGCCAACGTGGCTCGACTGCCGCATGATCGTATTCTACGCTTGCGTCCAGGCACGCACTGAATATCTGGCCCCGCCCAGTCGCTACTCTCTGTTCGCATGGTCTCTGCGCACGTTGGACGGAGAAAATGGTGGATCGCCGAACTCTCGCATCGCCAAGAGCGCCGAGACTTTGTTCGCTCCTCGCGGCCAGGTGTTGACGTCCGCCCACAAGTTCTTGTACAATGGCTCGGTCTTCGTCCAACAAGCAATTCTTGCAGCGCAGTTCAGGATGTCAACAGACGTTGAAGTGCGCCTGGATTTCCGCACACCGACCACAGCGATCGCTCTCGGAAATGTGCCAAGCGCGTCCCTTGAACAGGGCTCTAGTCTTGGCCACAAACGTGCGTCGATATCGCAGTCACCAGTGGTGGTCTGCCTGAGTATTTATACCCCTCAGCTGCTGCATTTCGCCTGCTCGTGTGACCTCTAGACTGTCAGTCGTACCAGGCTTGGTGCCCGCTGCACGAAACGACCATGCCTCTTCACCAGTTTGACTACATATTCGCCATTGGCACCAGTACGTCCTTCCATCCTATGCAGTACTCCTGACATTTCTAATCGCTCCCGCACAGTCTTCGCGGCCCTCGATGCTTTCATGATTGGTATGCTCTCACCCTCTAGTTCGCAAGTACGGCTCAATGACTTTATCTACACAGGCGCAAACGATGTTGCCAATTCGTTCGCGACGTCTGTCTCTTCGCGCTCCCTCACGCTGCGTCAAGCGTGCCTTGCTGCAGCTATCTGCGAGTTCGGTGGTGCTGTCCTCGTTGGCGCTCGCGTCTCCGGCACCATCAAGAACAACATCATCAACCTCTCTACCTTCCACGACGATGCCGGCCTACAGATGCTCGCCTTCACTTGCGCTCTCGTCGCGTCGTCAAGCTTCTTGACTCTCGCGACCCGCATGGCATGGCCCGTGTCAACCACGTACTCCATTGTCTCGGCTATCGCGGGTGTGGGTGTAGCAGTTGGCGGTACTGATGCTGGTAAGCAGCTTTGACGTCTAGTTGATCGTCTTTCTGACGCGAGAAACTAGTTATCTGGGGATGGAACGGCGGAAAGGGTCTTGCGACGATCTTTGCGGGGCTGCTCATTGCTCCTAGCATCGCGGCGTGCTTCGGCGCAGCAGTCTATCTGATCACCAAGTTCGTCATTCTCGGTGAGTTTTCTTTCGTGCTAGTATTAGTTCGCCTGGTCTGACCTTGCGACAGTGCGCAAGGACCCGGTGAAGACCGGCCTTGTGTTCTCTCCGTTCTACTTCTTCGTCGTTGCCGCGGTTCTTACCATGTCCATTGGTACGCTGGACAAGTGCGACATACTTGATGTGCTAATCGGTATCTATAGTGTACAAGGGAGCGCCGTCTCTGCACCTCGACAAGCTCAGCGACGGCTCCACCGCAGCCGCGATTGTCGGTACTGCGGCCGTTGTGTCCCTTCTTTCCCTCATCTTCTGGATGCCGTACGTCCGCGCCAAAGTTGTCAAGAAGGACTACAGTATGTGCCTAGCGCACGCTTCGCGGACTTTGTCGAGCTTATGCCCTTCCGCACACTCCAGCGATCCGCTGGTACCACTTCTTCATGGGTCCCCTCCTGTGGAACCGCGAGCCTCATGCCGACGCCGGAACTGCTACTGCTGCGGCGCACGTACCCGACTACCGTGTCGTGCGCGAAGAGCATGTTCAGCCCGTACACAAAGACGAGGAGACCCCAGCTGCTAGACCTACCGGTTAGTACTCCCGTCTGCCATGCCACACTACTTGACTCTGATCCATATCACGTACACAGACAGCGAGGGCGGCAGCGTCGAAGAGAAGGCAGGCTCTGAATTCCATCCGCCCGCGCCTGTTCGTCACCACAGCCGTCTCGCGGAGGAGATCGAGAAGAAGGACCTCGACCCGCACCCCATTGAAGGCGCGTGGATTGAGCCGAAGAACCTCTACATCATCTTCCGCTACAAGGCGGGGCCGTTCGTCTGGAAGCTCTTCACCCATGGCTCGTCCGGTACGTGCACACCTGCATCGGAAGGCGAGGACCGACTAACGTGCTGCGCTGCTTTGTGTACTAGTCGACGTTCATGCGCTGCAGACCGGCAAGTCGGGCTCGAGGGATGCAGAACGCCAGAACGACATGTACGCGCGTGCGAAGCAGTATGGCAACGAGACGGAGCACATGTGGGCTTCTCAACACAGAGCAGAGGCGAAGAGGAGGCTCAATCTCGCGCAGGTTCTCGTTCCTCCAGGTTATGACCGCCTGCACCGCCTCCTTTGCGCACGGCTCAAACGACGGTGCGTGCAGTCCTGTTCTCATTCCTAATTGATTTCCCTGAACAATAATAGTTTCGAACGCCATTGGTCCTTTCGCTGCCATCTACGAGGCGTGGTCTACCGCACAGCCGTTGGGCAAGAACACGCCCGTTCCAGTTTGGATTCTAGCATTCGGGTATGCCCTATGCCGCAGCTTCCTTCCGCTCCTTACTGAGCAGACTTTCAGTGGTGCAATGATTGTAATCGGCCTTGCCACATGTGAGGGTCCTTTCTCTGCCTTCTATTGCGCGTGCAATGACTGATGGCGGGCTCTCCGCGTAATGCTAGACGGGTACAACATTATGGCCATTCTCGGCAACCGTCTCACTCTGCACTCGCCGTCTCGTGGCTTTTCCATGGAGCTCGGCGCTGCCATCACGGTGCGGATACCAGTTACATGCTCTCGGCTCTCCCATACTGACTCGTCTCGCTGTAGGTAATCCTCGCGTCGCAGTACGGCATCCCCGTCTCGACAACGATGTGCATTACTGGGTCCACTCTCGGCGTCGCGCTGTGCAACGGCGACATCAAGGCGTTCAACTGGCGTTCGCTCGCGTGGATCATTTCCGGCTGGGTGAGTCTCTACCTCTCAAAGACGATCCCGGATCTCACTCACGTCTGACAACTCTGAACTAGATCTTGACCATCCCGGTTGTCAGCACGTTGGCGGGCTGCCTGATTGGCATCATCATTAACGCGCCCCGTCTCCCGACTGCCTGATCATGCTATCATCCCTTTTGGACGTTTGTTGCACAAAAAGAGGTGTACGACCATGCTACCTTATATCCACATAGACCTTATTTATCGCTCATCGTCGCCTGGAATGCGGTCGTGAAGTAAATGCTTGGGAGAATACAGGGTATAGAGCCTGAAGCTGAGCAATTCGAAAGTCGGTGCAAATTTGATTCGTGCCTCGAATATGGGGGATAACCGTGAGTACAAACGTTTACAAGTACTCGCAAAAAAAGGCAAGGAAGGCGCTCTACACCTTTCAGTGTCAAAACAGAATGCGTTAAGGGGGAATCGAACCCCCGGCTGATCGAATTCAGCTATGCGGTGGCAACGATCAAGGTTACCACTACCCCATTAACGCTTGCTTCGGAGGCAAATTTGGGCACTATTGACCCGCAACGGGGCTTCAAAGCTTCAAAGGCCGCCACGCGCTGCGGCACGGAAGTTTTCGCTCTCTGCTTCCACCATCTACGCAACCCAATGGACATCCATAATCACACTCACGCACTGGGCGCATCCGCTAGTAGACTACTTAGAACGGCTGGGGCTGGAAGTTCAGCGTGCGTTGCCTTGTTCATTATCGTAGAATCGGTTCGATGAACTAACGAGACGCCAGACACGCGAATGCTCTCCTCGCCCGTGTATCGAAAGTCGTGCAATACCCACCCTCCAGAATTGGGCGTACTTCCGCATTGTTGACAATGCCTATATCGATTGTGTGCAGGCTTCTGGAGCATTGCGACCTGCTCGATCGCGTGGCAGTGGCACGAACGTGCCAAACGCTGCGTCTAGCTTCGTTGTCACTCCCTCATATCTGGAGTAGACTAGACCACAACGAGGACTATGTCCTTCATAACAAGTCACGACTCTTGCAGTGGAGCTATCCGCGGCTGGTGGATGTCCAACTTTCGTTCGACACGCCATTTCCTTACGATGCATTCGACGCATTCGCGGCCGCCATTTTCCCTCGACTCTCGTCCTTTGTGCTCAGGATCGCTGTAACCAGCAATTTGAGCACAATTCCAGATCGAGGGCAGCACAGCGTATGGGATAGGGTCAGCATAGCCTTGTCGCGGCCAGCACCGCACATGCACACCCTCTCTTTGACCTTCCATGCGGACCCTAGCATTGGTCATTTCCATTTGCGCAGTGACTTGTTAAATGGCGAGCCCGGCGTACTGCGCACGTGCATGCTACACGGCTTGCGTCCCCCGCCTCTCTTGCGACCGTGCAATGCATTGTCCGGCCTGCACACTCTTGACTTCACACATGAGCTCTCTAGCTTTACAGCTAGTGAACTCGCCGCAGTTCTCTCGCTCTCACCCGCTCTCGAAACGTTTGGTTTGACGGCTACTTCGTTCTTGCATGACGCGGACTCCGACATCTTGCCGTCCGCATTACATTCGCAACTTCGGCGATTGGCGGTCGACTTCCCTACCCTCATGGCATTTGATAGCGCCCGCGCACTCGCGCGTCGATTTCCTACTCTCCAGGAGCTGGCGATTGTCGGTTCTGCTGGGTACAATAGGCCTTTCGAAGACCAGCTCGATTGGCCTGGGCCAATGCGAGCCTTCGTCCTGCGCGACGACGCTCTGTTTGAGTTCGGAGACGCGAACCTTCAGAGCTTCTGCGCAAAAGTGCGGACGAACTTCGACGTCGGTTGGGGCCCGATTATGTCATCTCATCGTCTGATGTCCCTTGTACTGCACGAGCACGAAGTCTCCCGCTGCGGTCCGCTACCATGTGCGCCGAATCTGACGGACCTCTCCATATTTCTCGCGTCATGGACGGAGACTGCGGACAGGTGGGACTGCGGCGTCCTCGCAAACACCGAGCTAGTATTCGACTATCCGGCATTGTGCAGCCTACGATTTGCGCAATTGCCCAAAATCAAGTCCTTGTCGGTGCTGCTTACAGCGTCTGGAGACTGGGAGTACCGTTATATCCGCGACGCCGACTATACCATCGCGTTGACGGACATTGTCGACTTTGTCCGCGATAGAGTGCGGCTGCAGCCTCCAGGGCGCCGCCTGGACACGCTCATTCTGTCCGGGATCAGAGATATCGTCGACTTTGACCTTGCACAATCGCTGCATATGATCAAAAGTATCGCAACTGATATCGACTTCGAGCATTCCCTTCCTCCACATCTTCTGCGGTACCTATCTTCTCGCGACGCGGATCAGAATTCGACAAGCATATTCTCGTCAGCTCAGCGTCCGGACTCGTGAGATGATCCTCTCTTATCGCCATACAGACGGAGATGACGGTGGTAGAGTAGAACATTCTGATGAACATGATTACATGTGTGCTGGTATACTGTATTTATACCAATATCACTGTCGTAGTACGCACACTTTTTTTAATACTGACTCAGTGCGCGGGCTGTGATTTCCTTCCTAGGGATATGCATTGTGAAGCGATGGCTACGGGGATATAGCGCAACTCATTAAATTGACACTGAGGTGTGTCAGTCGCTGTGCTTTGCAACGAATAGGCACTGGATTCATCACCGCAGCGATTTACTGCAACCCACCTACCTTCATTCTCGCCAAATTCTGCACTTTCGTTTACTTTCTCGTCCTCCTTGATCCCTCTTGAGAGTGGTTGACGGAAAACCAAACGGTCGCTTTGTTGCCGCTTGACAAGTTGAAGACATTGCGCCGGATGGTTCCGGAGACGGCGTTGCTGACTCTGCTTCCACCACAACGCACCGCATGGATGTCGATACACGCGCGTTCCAACTCGGCATATCTGCCGCAAGGATCTTGAGAACGGCCAGGACAGAGAGCATCGAGTGCGTTCTTTCTATTAGAATCTACGCCACGACCTGGCCCGCTGAACAAGGGACAAGGAACGCAAACACGGCTCTCAGACGGATATCAAATATTCCGCAGCGCCTACCATCCTCGAGAATACAGCCTCGGAATCCATTGGTCTCCGTACCGAGGGCGATTTTGAGCAGGCTTCTGGAGCACTGCAATCTGCTTGACCGCATTGCGATAGCGCAAACTTGCGTTGATCTCCGTCTGGTGTCGCAGTCGCTGCCGCACCTTTGGAGCAAAATCAGAGTCATAACACCGCTCGCGCTCTGTAATGCTTCGCGTTTCTTGCAGTGGAGTTACCCACGACTGGTGGACATCAGACTCGAGCTGGACGCTGGGTGTACATTTGAAGCGTTTGCTGCCTTCGTCATGGCCACGTTCCACCTAGTCGAGTCGCTTACACTCACCGTAATCAAGAACGGCGCCTACGACTACGACATGGGACGGGTTCTGGGGCAGCGGCGCAACGTCTGGGCTGACATTAGTAGAGCCCTCTCCTGGCCCGCGCCGCACATGCACTCCCTCGACCTAACTGTCCTTGCCGACGACGTCACTGTCAAACCTTGCTTGCCTAGGGATCTGTTGAATGGCGACCCTGGCGTACTGCGCACGTGCAGGCTGCACGGACTGCGTCCTCCGCCCTTCCCGGAACCGTGCAATGCATTGTCCATGCTGCGTACGCTCGACTTTAGATGCGACGACCACGATATCACTGCGAACGAACTCGCCCATCTCATATCTTACTCGGCTGCGATAGAAACATTTGGCTTGAGAACCTCTTCCTTCATCACCGATGGCGCTGTCTCGGACGTCGTAACACCCGCCAGGCTACCGCGACTCCGGCGCATTGCCATTGAACTTTACACCTCGGCGTATCTCGAAAAGGCCAATGTAGTTGTACGACGCTTCCGCGGTCTCGAGGAGGTGATCGTCGTCGCTACGATTCTGCCCACTTCTCCCTTACACGACCAGCTCCACTGGCCAGGTCCGCTGCGAGCTTACCTCCCTGCCTATTCTTTACCAACGATCAAGTTCGGCCACGACACCCACGGTGATGGTAGCGGGCTTAGAGTCAAGCTACGGACGAGCTTCGACGGCGGCTGGTCCAGTGCTCCAATTCTTGCCTCACCTCGTCTAATCTCGCTGGTGGTACATGAACATCTCGTATCGAGCTCTGGATCTCTGCCTTCAGCGCCGAATCTAGTCGAGCTCTGTATCGTTTTTGCGAACCGTACGGAGATTACGAAGCGCCGTAAACGAGTCTACGGCGTTCTCGAAACCACGGACCTGGTCTTCGACTATCCAGCCTTGGCCACGCTAAGATTTGCATACATACCGCTCAAATACTCGCATCATCCAGTGTACGGCGCGGTATCCCCGATCCTAACGCTAGACCCAGACTCGAGCTGTTCAGTTGCGTTGACGGACCTTGTCGACTTCATTCGCGATCGCGTTCGCGTACAACCTCCAGGACGACGACTCGATTTGCTGACTCTCTCGGGAATACGACATCTCGTCGACATAGACCTTCCACAATCGTTGCAGATCCTCGACAGTCTCGTTGCACGTATCGACTTCGAACAGGCTCTCCCTGCGGACGTCGTACGAACTCTCTACCCTATCGAACCTGTGCATCACAGCAGTTTGTTTGGGTCGACTAGCCAGCTTCAATCTGACTCAGATAATGACTTCTGGTCGCTTTATGCGCCGAGGTGGAGTGGAGAGATTTGATGAAACACACGTGACACTTGCATGCATTTCTTCGTAGCATACTTGACCGTCCCGACACTGGATGCTTATTAGAGGAGCAAATTAGTGATAATGCATTCCTCCATAATATTGATCTCTTGCTTGCTCCAGAATGCGCGGGCGTTTTGCGATCGAAGGTGTGTCTAGTGAGTGCGGCTACGCTCCGCAAGCCAAGCGAGCGGGAGATGCCTGTGAGTCAGGACTGAACTCAGGCTGAATCCCGTGTCGTGTCTGTGGGGGGAAGACGGCGCTCGCGCTGCTGATAGGGGCCTGCTCCGGCGGACGAGGCCGGGCAGGAACCAGCAGCGGCGGGCCTTCGAGCATGCGACGAATCGGGAACGACAACCCGACTGCGGCGGACGCTAAGGCAACAAGGGCTGGGCGGGTGGATACAAGATTTCGCCTGCGAGCGACGAGGCAGCGGAAAGGAGAAGGGACCGGGAAAGCGCTTAAGGGTTTCTAAAGTCTAGTTCAGAGCTCGTTCCTCGCCCTGAACTCACTCCACCAAGATATACCGTGACAGAAGTAGACGTCGCTAAAGGTAATCAGTAACGTTTCTGACGGCCTCATCACCACAGTAACCCACTTCTGCGCTCCTGGTAGAGGTGAAATTCTAGATGGCGCTCAACTTACACGGTACAGACGTGTACGTACCGTGCTGCTTTATTCGCGACCAGTCGGGTGTTAGCAACCATGCCACAAGCTGGGACAAAAGAGGGGTTAGCCGCGACGACCAAGGTTCATTCGCACCCGCGGGGTTCGCTGCGCCCCGCGCTTGGCGCTCCCCCACCTCACCGATACCTCCCTTCATCCTCCTTTCCACACGGCCTTTCTATATACCACCCCACTCGCTTTGTATCTTGCACGGACGAATCGGTTTGCGCAATGCCCCATACTCCCAACCACGTGTGCAGCTCTACTTTATTCGGCTCCAGGACTCTTACTGTAATGTATCACACTATGTTCTCGGGTTCTCGGTCTCTCTTCTGTGTTTCTGTTCTCATGTCTCGGTCTCCGTGCCCATGTTCCCTCATAGGATACGTACGGCACTGTGTCTTGGCTCTCTCATGTGTACTAGTAGCCTGTTGCAGTTACTGGCACTGATTCATCATCAGCAATCATGCCACAACCTACCACCCCTCCCACTTTCATTTTCTTCCAGTTCTGCGTACTCGTGTGCTTATCTGTCCATCTCTTTCCGCTGTGATCGAACGCAAGGCAAGGCAGTGCGCGGATGGTTCCGACGAACTCGCTTTCTGTTCCCCTCCACCACAACCGTTCGTATGGATGCCGACACCCGCGCACTTGGTTTGGTTACAGCTGCAGAAAGAATCATTAGAACCTCCCGGGATAAAAGCATACAGTGCGTTTCCTCATTGTCTTTCTCGCGATATGGGAGGGCCAGCTGAACACAGGCAACAAGAAACGCGAACACGGCCCTCACGCACCTATCACATATCGTAGAGCGCCAACTATCCTCGAGGTCCTATTGTAGCTGTGGACTAGCACAGATACCGATGCCGATTTTGCGTAGACTTCTGGAGCATTGCGACCTTCAAGATCGCATAGCCGTCGCGCAAACCTGCGTCGCTCTCCGTCTTGCGTCTCGGGCACTGCCTCAGCTTTATAGCACGATCAAACTGCTCGACTCTTGTGCGCTCTCTAAAGCGTCAGATCTCTTCCAGTGGAGCTATCCGCGGCTGGTGGACGTCGCACTCACGCTCGATAAGGATGACCCACTCGACTCGTTCGACGCGTTCACCGTTTCTATGTTTCCCCGTCTTGCGTCTTTTTCGCTTACGGTATCTGCGAACCGTGGCGCTGGCATTCATGCCAAGCACCTTGTGCATGAGGCGTGGGCTCGTATCAGCAGAGCCCTATCATCGCCAGCACCGCATCTGCATTCGCTATGCTTAACCTTCGATGCGTCGGCTTACGGGGTCGACAAATTCTACCTGCGTAGCGACTTGCTGGACGGCGAGCCAGGCGCATTACGCACGTGCATGCTATGGGGAATACACCCCCCGCCTATCCCGGAGTCATGCATAGCACTCTCTATGCTCGAGACATTCGACTTCATCGACATATCGCGCACTCTTACGTTCCACGATGCCGCCGCTGCGTTCGCTCACTCTCCCGCGATTGTAACGCTCGGCCTGAAGGCTCGGGAACTTGTGGGCGATGTGGATGCGAATGTCGTGTCGATCGCCAGGCTTTCACAACTCAAGCGCGTGGCCATCCTTTCACGAGCACGGCCCTTAGAGGATATCAGTCGTAATGTTGTCCGGTGGTTCCCTCACCTCGAGGAACTGGTGGTTCATATCTTGTCCGGAGCGCCCATACATGACCAGCCAGAATGGCCTGGTCCTCTGCGGGTCTACGCTCCGGGCTACAGATCCGTAACGATTGACTTTGGGACTGCGAAGGTGGACCACTTCACCGCGAAGGTCCGGACGCGATTGGACTCACGCTGCGACCCGATCCTTTCATCTGAGCGCCTGACGTCGCTCGTAGTGCACGAGCACGAAGTCTCGCGATGCGGTCCGCTCCCGTCTGCACCCAACCTGACGGATCTATGTATCGTTCTCGCATCGTGTGCGGATGTCCGGCTGCACATGCGACTCGCAGGAGTTTTCGAGGACACGGAGCTAGTGTTCGACTACCCTACTTTGCGCACGCTGAGATTTGCGTACTTGGACATCCCGCCCGCGCGTGCGTGTGACTTTCTCTCGGAAAACCGGTCCCGACTCGGATGGCATTGCACCTGCAAGTCCGGTAGGACGGTAGCTTTGTCGGACATCACTGACCTCATTCGCTCTCGACTCCGTCTTCAGCCTCCCGAACGCCGGCTGGATACGCTTATCCTTTCGGCGATACGGGATATTGTCGACGTTGACCTCGGGCAAGCGCTGCGCACGCTTGATACCGTAGTTGAGCGGGTAGTGTTCGAAACGTCCCTCCCTCGACACCTTTTACGACAGACGTCTCCGTTCAGATCATGGTCGGGCGGCGTGCGGTTGACGGACGCATTCAGCCCAGATTCCGAGCCGCCGTCCGCCTGGGAATACGAAGGCTGGGATATCTACTCACGTCCATGGAGGTGACGTGTCAGGCGTAAGTTACCTCTTCTGTCACCGCTCTGTATATGTCGTCCAGAGGCGTGAGCTGCTGTATAGCGACTCTGAGCTTGAGGCGAGGCTGCAGGGGAGTAGCACGTCATGTTCAATGAGCGAGAATCAACTCTTTCAGGCGCTTGCTCAGCGTCACATGAACGATTGATAGTGTACATACAAAGCTCGCAATCGTACAGTCAGTATACGTATCGCAAACACATGTCCGATTCCACACAGGACAACGCATCCGAATCCACATCTCAGAACTCGTGCCAGATAAGCTCCGCTTTCTTCCCCTTACCCACCTTCCGCACGGGCTTCTCCACCTCGTCCCGCCGCTTATCGTCCTCATCCACCGCGGGCCCCTTTACCTCCACCGTGGGTACCTGACCGCGAGATTTGTTGAGCTTGAACAATGGGCAGCGCCGACGGGCAGGGGCAGGAGAACTTGGACTTGAACTCACCGCGTCCTTGTCATACTTCCGCGCACGGGCACGTACGCGCGCAGCGTTGCCGTCTTTGAGGAAGTCGAGCGTCGCGTCGACCGCGGTCTCGACTACGACGTCCGCGGGCGCGTGCATGCCCGTCATACGCGTGATCGACGCTGGGATGATGAGGAAGACGTCCGAGAACGAGGGGTGCGTTGCGCCGGCTGCGAAAATGAAAGTGAAAGTGTACGAGTGTCAGCAATGGGACGCAACGCAATTCGAGACTCACAGATGGTAAAGACTTCAGGACGCGACTCCATAACGGTACCCGCCACTTGTTCCGCGAAGAGCATCCATTCGTCGCCAACTGCAAACTCTTCGGAGTTGACGATGAGCAACGGGTTGGGCAGCTCCTTCTGCCACGGCACGAGACGCTGTACCGCCGGATCGAACGCGACCACGCTCTGGAACGGCACGCGTTTGGGATCCGGTACGGGCGCGTTCACTGCGGCTGCTGCGAGCGCACACGCCCCGCCCAGTGAGTGGCCGGTCATGATCGGCTTGCTGGCGTCGAGATGCTTCCACCGCTCGTCGTCGAGCTTGGGCGTAGGCGCGACACCCGTAGTGGAGAGTTTGTTGAGCGCATGGATGACTTCGAACACCTCGGCGCAACGCATCTTGATCTGCTCGTGACGCAGCATCGTATCGTCCTTCGGCTGCGCGTCTTTAGGAAGTTCTGGCCATTCGAGGTCGGACCATTGTAGCCAGTCGATACGTTTGACTGTGCCGTCGGCACCAGTGATGAGCGAGGAGGGCGAAGTGCCGTCGCGGTGCTCGAGCGCGGCGACGATGTACCCGCGCGAGGCGAGCTCGCCGCAGAAGGCGCTGTACATGAGGCGCGAGCAGCCGACGCCGTGGCTGAAGATCACGAGCGGCCACTTCTTGAAGGGTCCGTCAGCGGGTGGAGGAAGTAACGGCGCGTCCTTCGTTGCGGGGAAGGTTGTGCCCCAGATTGCTGCTGCCGCACACGGATATGCGACAGCGCGGTACCATACGTTGGGTGTACGGTTGGCCATCTTCAGAAATCCGTCTATAGTCTGTCGAAGACTACAATGCATCAGTATCAGCATTACAGGGCGAGAATGTGCGCTTACTTTGGGAACCAGACCACAGGCTGAGGCTTGCCCGTGATCTCTGCCGGGTAGAACAGCGAGAACATGACGGTCTTGAGCAGAAGACCAGCCTCTCCTTCTATGGGAAGAGTTTTGTGCTTGAAAGTGCCAAAAGTGCGGGGCTCGTCGACGGCGAACTCGACGTCGCACACGCCGACGTTGTAGGGGCCCTGGTACGCCGGCAGCGTTCTCGAGAGCAGCGCGCCGAACGGCGAGCGCTTGGGGACCTTGTGCAGCATAGGAGCCTGGGCGGGCCCCTCGGGACGCGGCAGAGAGGGGTCGGCGTCGAGCACGTCGCTCTGGGACTTGGACATTTCGGGCATCGACGTCGACGTTGCGGGCATCGACCCCGCGTCGGGCTCGTTCTCGCTCCTCATCGCCTCTGCCGTCGCCGGCGAGTATTCGCGGTCGTTCTTGGCGGTCATGGTGGGATGGGAGGTGGTTAAGGTGCAGGAACGGCTGCTTGACGTCACGCCGCATTTTGAACAGGAGCCACAAACACTGCCACAACAACCCGCTCTTGGTCAGCGCCCGCGTTCTTCTGCAGATCTTGTATATCCCATATATACGGACGACATACGGCTATTAATTTGCAGGCTCGCTGGATATCCGTAGATATTCAATCCTCTCGCTGTATTGCAGCTCACGCCTCTGAACCTCACCTACGACGTCACGCAGCCTCATGCATTTCTCCATGCTCCACCAAGCGCCATCTATTCCCGACTTGCACGCGTTTGTACCAAAACTGACGCCAGCAATTGCGTGTTGCCTGCCAAGTTAGGTAGATGCCATACTTTACCATTCTTGTATAAGGTGGGAGTCAGGGAAGACAGGTACGACGCGGTCGCACTCGGGCGGCTTGTGCAAGAGCTCGTGGCAGCCTGAGAGGGCAATATACGAAGTTGACGCATCACCTCCGTGGACGTCCGTAAATCTCCCAGTCCTCGTAATCGATGTCGGACAACGATCGCGACACTGTATCAGAGTCGAATACGTTCGTCAGGCGAACACCATCCGAGCTTGATAGGAAAGGATATACAGGTCGCAGAAGGTATTGAGGGAGGGATGGTTCGAACATAACCCCTTCGACCAAGGTATGAAGCGTGCGCAGCGCTTGAGCGAGGTCAACGTCGACAATATCTCGTATGCACGACAGGATAAGCGTATCGAGTCGGCGACCGGGGGGCTGAAGAGGGAGTCGAGACCGAATGAAGTCACTGATATCCGACAAGGCGACCGTGCTGCCAGACTTGCAGGTACAATACGACGAGCGAGAGCCACACGGGTCCATAGGCGGGACATCCAAGTGCGCAAATCTCAACGTGCGCAAAGCCGGGTATTCGAACACCAGCTGCGTGTCCGCGAAAAGTCCTGCTAATCGCATGCGTGTCCGACGCGTTTCCGCACACGACGCGAGAACGATGCAGAGGTCCACCAGGTTCGGCGCAGACGGCAGAGGACCATAGCGGGACACTTCGTGCTCGTGCACGAAGAGCCTGACCAGGCGCTCGGACGAAAGAATCGGGACGCAATCTTGGTCAAATCTCCTCCAGACCTTGACTGAAGATTCGTCCACGTCCGCTGTCCCAAAATCAATCGCTGCAGTCATGTATCCTGAAGCATAGACTCGCAGAGGACCTGGCCATTCTGACTGATCGTGTAGAGGCGAACCGGATGATAAAGAAATCATCAGCTGCTCGACAGATGGGAACCATCGCATACACATGCGACCGACGCCCTCGATGTGGATCTCTCCCGTGCTGTCACAAACGGCCAGGCGCTTGAGTCGTGGAAGTCCGGCGGTCGATAAGACGTCGGCGTCTACATCGGCCACAAATCCCCGAGCCCTCAAGCCGAGCGTTGTAATTGCAGGAGAGTGAGCCAGCACAGAGGCGACATCGTGGAATGTGAGTATGCGCGAGGTTTCGATGAGGTCGAATGTCTCGAGCATGGACAGTGCATTGCACGATCCCGGGATAGAAGAGGGACGTACGCCCCACAACGCGCACGTGCGTAGTACGCCTGGCATGCCACCCAGAAAATCGCTACGCAAGTAGTATATGTTGCCTCCGTGATGCGAGCCATCGAAGTTTAGGCTTAATGAATGGAGATGCGGCGCTGGCGATGATATGGCTCTGTTGATACGATCCCATGCGTCCTGCACGAGGTGTTCTCCGTGAAGGCCGGAACCACGGTACACAGATACCGCAAATGAGAAGGACTCCAGACGAGAAAATATAGAAATGGTGAACGCGTCGAATGAGGCGAGCGGCGCGGGGTCGTCCATGTGTAGCGTGAGTGCGACGTCCACGTTCACAAGCCGGGGATAGCTCCACTCGAAGAAATCGGGCGCTTTGGAAAGCGCACAGTCGTCGATGACTTTGATCGTTCTCCAAAGTTGAGGGAGAGCCCGCGACGCCAGACGGAGAGCGATACAGGTCTGCGCGACGGCTATGCGGTCTTGAAGGTCGCAATGCTCCAAGAGTCTACCTAGTATAGGTAGTGGCATTGAGATCATCCGACAGCCACGATGGTATCGTTGACGCTTTGCGATATGTGATATGCGCCTGAGGGTCGTGTTCGCGTGTCTTATGGCGCAAGTTCAGCCAGCACTCCAGACGCGCATATCGCGAAACCCACTCAATGCTTTCATCCCGCGCAGTTCTGAGCAGTTTCTCTGCAGCTGCGACCAAGCCCAGTGCGCGAGTCCCGACGTCCATGGAGTCGGTTGTGGTAGAAGGGAGAAAGCGGAACCATCCGCGCACCGCACCCGGCGCCGCCCTTGCTTCCTGCCATATCTTCTCATCGCTTGCCACGAGCGCGAACCACGATCACGATGCTTTGCTGATGCTTTCTGGTACTCGTGCTGCTTGGAACTTCCGTCCCAAGACACAGAGCGATTGGTCTTGCAATTTTCCGTTCATTAGGCCTCGCCGCTGGCCTCGTTCTTCTGGTGCTGCCTCACAAGATACGCTACAACACATCGAACTACCGCAGCGACTTCTTCAACCCGCGTTTGGTTAGTCTCCCAAGGCAGACTTAACGAAAAATATGACAGTCGATATTTTTGTAGTAAAGTCTGCTTCAACTCGCGCCCCGGCTGATGGGATCCGCCCTTCGGCAAGCGGCGTTTGAACCTTGTTCGCACACGGCTTGCTTGAAATATAGCCGTATATTCCTGTAGTCACTTGAACAGCGTAAAATAAGGCGTATGTGGGCCCTGATTCTGCATGTGCAACAACAAAAATCGTCGCTGTAAATTTAACCCAGCTACGACCCGCCGTTTCGACGGTGAGCGCCGGAGCCAAATCCCAAGCTCACCGTTGAAACTCGCTCAACATTCAACGACGCGTCTCTGAACGCGTAAATAGGTAAAGGACCCGTGTTTGAGCCCGTAAGTGGAGGGGATAACGCCTCGATGGGCCCAGAATTGTGTTTGCGAGTTAAGGTTCACGGATTTAAGACGGAAGGCCGGTACCCGGTAAGGGCCGCGAGTATTGATCTAGACTAGCGTTTGATAGGACGTTATCTGATTGAACAACCGTTGAAAGCGCTTTGCATCGCCGTACAACCTGTCTTACACGACATCTTATCATTTTCCGACTTGTTTGGCTTCTGGAGATGCTTTGGGTCTATATAGAGGAGGCTATCTAACCTTGCCTCTTCCTCGCCGTCTGACCTTGATGTCTGGTTCTGTCACTTTCGCTTGACGGTGGTCCATTCTTGCACGTCTCAGCCTGAATGGCGGTCTGCCCCTGAGCTACCGAATATCCTTCCTCTATGATATGAGGTTGATATGGCCTTTACGACATTTCATGATAGCGATCACCGACATAGTTCTTCAAACTTCAAGAACGAATCGATACCTCCTGAAGTGATGTGAGTAACACATGTTCCGGCTAAACGATTCCGTATTGACCATCCTGCTGAGAAGGCCTACAGAACCTACTCCTGATATGCGCGTCTTCGGCCATGGTAGAGTCTTGAGGAAGTCTTCAGATGGTGTCGAAGGCCGGGGCGGGCCGGCACTACCGGGCCGTCGAGTGAGCTCCGGAGGGCGGACCGGAGCCTCTGTCCCGTGCCTTGACCTGCTAAACTACTGCATAAATATGAGCTGGCCGACTGTGGGCCGCCCCAGACTCTACTACCACCATGGTGAAGATTACTGGATACGAGACGCATGGTACGCGGTCGTCGCGCCTCGCCTCGCGCTGCTGGTCGACTCACACGTCGAGCAGATGTGCGATTCCCGACCTCGCTCAGTGGCGACGGCACAGACGCGATGTATGTAGGTATACTCGCGCTCTAGGCTGGCGTTGACGAGCTTTCTAGGAACACAGACTGTGACTATTCCTCTGCATACGTCGCCCTCAAGACGGACAGCGAGCTCGTCGGCTACGGCATGACCTTCACCATCGGCCGCGGCAATGAGATCGTGTGCGACGCCATCAAGCTCGTCTCCCAGCGCCTTGTCGGAAAGGACGTTGAGGAGCTCTTCGCCGACATGGGAGCCGCTTGGAATCTCCTCACCGCCGACCCACAGTTGCGCTGGATCGGCCCGGAGAAGGGTGTGATTCACATCGCGACTGGCGCTGTCGACAATGCTCTGTGGGACCTGTACGCTCGCTCGAGGAAGAAGCCGCTCTGGAAGTTGATCGTTGACATGTCTCCGGTGCGTAACGTGACTCCTGTCAGTTGTCGTTGACGTTGGGCTGACGGCCGTCGCAGGAAGAGATTGTGCGGTCGACCGCGTTTAGGTATGTATCTCTTAAGAAAGTAGCAGAGGTCGCTGACATGTCTGCAGGTATATTACCGACGCGATTACGAAGGAGGAAGCGCTCGCCATGCTCAAGGAGAAGCAAGCTTCGAAAGCAGAGCGCGAAGCGAACGTCCGCGAACTCGGGTACGCACTCGCGTCACCTCGTTTCTAACCCACTTATTCTCTCTGTGTAGGTACCCCGCGTACGTGACGTCGGCGGGCTGGCTCGGATACACCGACGAGAAGGTCGCCCGCCTCACAAAAGAGGCCGTCCAGGCCGGCTTCAACCACTTCAAGATGAAGGTCGGCGCCGACAAGGCGTCTGACCTGCGTCGCGGCAAGATCATTCGCTCCGTCATCGACGACCCCGCAAACCTCCCCGAGGGCCACAAGCCTCGCGACCCAAAGTCCGTATCCAGCTTTCAAAGTGTCGTTTTGCTCACCGTCTCCCGTAGGGCGCTGGAAGGGAAGAACGCGGGCCCGACGGGCGCTGTGCTCATGATCGACGCCAACCAGGTCTGGGACGTGCCGCAAGCCATCGAGTGGGTGCGCGACCTCGAAGAGATCAAGCCGTGGTTCATCGAGGAGCCGACCGCGCCGGACGACATCCTCGGGCACGCGGCCATCCGCACCGCGCTCAAGCCGCACGGTATCGGCGTCGCGACCGGCGAGCACGCGCACAACCGCATCGTGTTCAAGCAGCTGCTCCAAGCGGGCGCTATCGACGTCGTTCAGATCGACAGCTGTCGTCTCGCGGGCGTGAGCGAGGTGCTCGCCGTGCTGCTTATGGCAGCCAAGTTCGGCGTGCCCGTGTGTCCGCATGCGGGTGGTGTCGGTCTGTGCGAGTATGTCATTCATTTGTCGCTCATCGATTATATCGCCGTTTCGGGCTCGATGGAGCGGAATGTGCTCGAGTTTGTCGACCATCTGCACGAGCACTTCTTGTACCCCTGCTCCATCAACAAGCAGGGTCGTTACAACGTCCCCGACATCCCCGGTGAGGGTTACAGGTGCGTGTACAAGCCCCTCCTCAGTACAGCCCACTGATTGCATTGCAGCATCGAGATGCACGCGAAGAGTATCGCAGAGTACGAGTTCCCGCACGGCTCGTACTGGGTCGGCGCCGCCGCACAGAAGAAGTGAACACTCTCCAGCATTTTCCTAGTACGGAGTTTGTAAAACATAATCGGCACACTTTCTGCCTGAAGGGCAATCGAGAGTTCTCGGAGTTCCGCGGTCCCGATTGTCTCTTGCGTCCCGCCATGTTTCACTTCGAGCTTACGCGTGGCAAGGACGTCAACCCAGGTTTGTTCGAGGAGTGCGCCTCGCTGTTCTCGAATCATTATGGCGTTTGGGGAGCCAAGGGTCCAACGCCTGGTGCGTACGAGGATGAGGAGAGGTGCACGGTTCTGTCGTTGCTCAGTTTCTTGACAGGCGGGCGCGTCACGATGGGCGTCAAGACAATCAAGAAGTACTGCCTGGAAGACGTAGAACAAAGCGCTGTCGTTACGTGCAGGCGGGGAGATGTCCTCGTCGGTCATGCCTTTGCTACTTGCTGGAACTTCGAAGCAGGCCTAGGTAGATAGTTCTGTGCAACCAATTCGCGAAGTGCTGACGTCCAGCAGGCCAATCAATTTGTTGGGTCACGCAACTTGTGGTTCATACGGAGTTCCGACGACGACGTGTAGCGAGCTTCATGCTGAACATGCTCAAGCACGACGCGTTTCCAAACGCGGTGGCCTTTGGGCTTGCATCTTCGCATCCTGCAGCCTGTATGGCCTTAGCATCGCTTAGTGGTACGCGTCACTCTACATATTACCTTCAGCTCATCAATGGATTCTCAAAGGTATCCATCTCACCCACCGCGGTGAACTGGACATCGGGTACATGAAGAGGAATGCGAGCGCTATATTCTCGTCTTCACCAGTCACCTACGTCAAGAGCGCGGCACTTCATATAGAAGACGACGGCTGCAGGATGTTCACCAAGTTCTTCGTGGATCATGGAGAGCCGAACGCGGTTTTATCTTCCCTAGGTGGAGTTCAGTGGCCGTTGGATGCGCTGCCGGACGGATGGGAGTGGGTCGTGGTCGTGCCTAAATAGGAGTACCGTAAGGACAGATCACCACCATATCATAGTAGCCCGAGCAAATAATGGAAGTAGACCGGGTATAACGGGGATGTGGCGGAAGTGCGGAAGCTGCCGGTCGTCTTTCTCTTTCCACCACTCCCAGCCTAAGTGAGGATATCAGCGCACGCGCACTGCAGTACTGTCGCTAAGACGCTACTCATATATTAGAATAAAGAAGGTCACGAGTGCGTTCCCTGTATTTCCTGCATCGTTTGAAACGTTAAGTAACCGTGCTAGGCAGAACGTCATCCTCGCCATGCGACTGCAACGGTCTGTCAAGAAGTACAAGAGAGCCAGACTCCCTACGCTGCCGATCTCGCTTCTACGTAGACTTTTGGAGCACTGTGACCTCCTCGACCGCATAGCGCTCGCGCAAACATGTGTCACTCTGCGTCAGGCAGCGCAGTCTATACCTGCACTCTGGTGCAAATTCCGCATTCACGACTATTCTGCGCTTCACAAGGCGTCGTATCTCTTCCACTGGAGCTATCCGCGCCTGGTGGATGTCGCACTCTCGCTCAGCATGGACGGCCCTCTCGGAGCGCTTGAGAAGCCATGTTTCCCCGACTTGAGGCCTTTCAACTGACAGTCTGTGCCAACACTACCGACCCAGACTTGATCAGGGTGGCCGACTACCTAATCGGACGAGCCATGTCGAGACCCGCGCCGCACATGCAGTCGTTGTCGCTCGAATTCTTCCCAGACTGGGAGACGGGTACATTGGCCCTCCGAAGTAATTTCCTCGAATGCGATCCTGGCGTATTACGGACGGTCGCGCTACGCGGGGCACATCCTCCTCCTCTTCCAGAGCCTTGCACAGCACTGTCTATGCTCCGGACTCTTGACTTGACAATCTACCCCACGGAGGGTCACGAAACGTTTACAGCTCAGGAGCTCTCCGCGATTCTTGCTCACTCTCCCATAATTGAGACCTTCGGCATCCAAGCGACGTCCTATCTTGAGGATACGGGCTCCGAAGTCATCTTTACTGAGGTGTGCCCCCAACTCAAACGCCTGGCCATCGACTTCTATAACGCAAGCCGGCTAGATAGCGCCCGCGGGCTAGCATGTCGATTTATTGGCCTCAAAGAGCTGGCCTTCAGCCTTTCGCCTGACGTGTCTGCGCCTCTGCATGACCTCTCCAACTGGGCAGGCCCGTTGCAGGCTTACGTGCCGGATCATTCAGATTCCATTCTCGATTTTGGGACGCAGAAGGGCACAGATCTCCGGGTCAAAGTACATACCCCCTTGGAAGACTGGGAGTTCTTGTCCTCAGATCGTCTTGTATCGCTTGTCATACACGAGCACATATTCGCAGGTCAGAGTCCACCCCCAGCACCGAACTTGACCGATATATGTATCGTTCTCGCGACCCGTGCGACGATCGGAGAGAACACGCACCTCTGCGGCGTCCTCCAAGATTCTGCCCTCGTGTTCGACTACCCGGCTCTGCGCAAGTTGCAATTTGCCCACATACCGCCCGTCTGTTCGTACACCCTTGAAGTTACCAGATCCACGACCCCGACGCATCTGGGCACCTACGACTCGAACTACCGCTGGACAATTGCGTTGACGGACATGATATATTTCATCCGCCATCGCCTGCTTCTGCAGCCTCCGGGACGCCGACTGGACGCGCTTGTTCTCACGGGCATGCGATATATTGTCGACGTGGACCTTGCCCAGTCGCTCCTCACGCTCAATACCCTCGTCGCGCATATCGAGTTCGAACAGTCTCTACCTCCACACGTGCTACAGAACTTGTCTACCCCGCACTTGGGTGTTTGACATCTGACTAGCATACTCACGCCGAATCGTTTGCACCATCCTCATGATTACCACTGGCCACTGTACATACAGAAGAGCCACTAGGACGCCTGCAGATCAATGCTAGATCTAAGAACTGCGCATGAGTTTGATACTTATACTTTCAACAAGAGATGCGCCTTCTGCTCGCGAGGTTGAAGGGTGTGCGCGCGGCGACAGCAAGCGCGTCCCAGCAGGTGGACAGGAACGAGACCCCCCGCCCGCATATCGTCGCTATCAGCACACCTATCCCGTCCAACACGTCTGGCGTCCCTTGCGCCTTCTGGTGCACGGTGCGCATACACTGGGGCTGGGCGGTGACGACGGTTTATCCCACTTCGATGCTCAAGAGCCTCACGAGCACGGTACCTGTGTCGGTCAAGACCATGCCTTTCGAGAGCTATGTCCGCGCATACGACCCGCTCGCGCCCGTCGAGGCGGTCAAGAGGCCGGTCGTACCTGCGTCCTCGCACGACAAACACGACTCGGAGAGCGTGGAGGAGCCGCTATTGCTGAAGGTGAAGGAGGGTACCGCGAAGGCGATGCCCGCGGCAAAGGCGTAAAGTTCGCACAGGCGTGTCAATGAAGCAGCGGGGACCCATAAGTATTCGAAAGGTCGCCAAGTCGAAGCCCATGATCGAACTCTCGGACTTACAAGCGCCCTTGAGACTCTGTTTCCATTTTCGTGTGGACGGCGCTCTCTAAACCGAATCGAAATCATTCTCAATCTGGAGACGTATACGTACAGCACGATGACCATCTTTCTGTTTTCTTTGGGGAACACGAGTTTCTGGACGAGAACAAGGAGGGACGGGAAGAGCATTAGCGATGACAGAAGTAAAACAGACAAAGGAGAGGGGAGCGTGCCAGGGGAGGGCGAGAGTGCTTGGAGCACGATGGAGTAAGGACGAACGCCGACGCCGTTCGCCGCTTCACGGTCCCGCTCCGCCCTGCATCATACACGAAAGGGACATCAGCAGGTGCAAGACACGGGAAAAGGAAGGAAGGAAAGATATTGGATTTTGTTGCGAGTTTCGATGAGGTCCAGAGGATGCGCGACTGCGAACGAGCTCATCAGCAATTGTCACTCAACACGACCTCAAACCTCGAACGCACCTCCTAATCAGATATCACGCCTTCCCACTCCCGCTGCCACTTCCACTTCCACGTCTCTCGCGGTCCCGGCTACGCACAACCTTCGCCCTCAACGCCGCCTCCTTCAACTCGCGCTCGCGCTGATCCAAGTCGACGTCCATCTTATCGCCCTGTCGACACACAACGTTAGACGCCACACAAAGCGCGCGGGACGGAGGACGAACCTGCGGTGTATCAGGCGACTGTGGGCTTCGCGTCCTGCTCCTGCTCCTGCTGCTCCTATCACTCCGACTCCCACTCCGGCTTCGACTGCGGCTTCCGGTACGGCTGCGGCTCGGACTTCTGGTACGGCGCGTGGACTTGGGAGGTGGAGAACGACTGCCAGCGTCTCTCCGCGGCGGCGAGCGACTTCCCGCGCGCCGTGGAGGTGGCGGAGAGCGACTGCCCGCACGTCTGCCTGGCGGCGGCGAACGAGCATCTCCACGTCTTGGAGGAGACCTTCCTCCGGGGCGTCTAGAAGGCGGCGGTGGCGAGCGACTATCAAACCGTCTCCGGTTCCTCGGCGGGGGAGAACGACTATCCCTATCGCGTCTTCTGTTGGGTGGAGGAGGCGAGCGACTATCACCTCCCCGTCTCTTGGGAGGCGGCGAACGACTGTCACGTCGAGGCGGAGAACGACCGTCGCGTCTAGGCAGAGAACGACGACTGCCACCTGGCGGGCTCTCAAATCGTCTTTTCTGCCTCTGCGGCGGACTGTCTCCTCCACGTCTCGGCGGGCTCTCGAAGCGTCTCCTCCTCGCCTGCAGACCCGGAGACCTCTTCCTCTCGGCAGCATCAGCGGGCGGTGTATCGTCCCTTGCCGCACCAGCACCGGCTGGCGGCGTAGATCCCGCGCGACCGGCAGCAGGTGGCGTACGGTCGTCGCGCCCTCCTCGGCCACGCGACCGAGAGCGAGAGCGAGATGAACGACGTCTTTTGTTCGGCGGCGAACGCGAGCGAGACCGGGATCGAGAACGGGAGCGTGTAGGCGAGCGGTACCGTCTGCGAGGCGGGGAACTCTGCGTGAGTGTCAGTAAAACGAATAGGTGGAGGAACAGACTATACGCACGTCCCGTCCGCCGCCGCCATATCCGCCTCTACCCGGACCTCCACCGCGCGAACCCCATCCGCCGTCCCGGCCCCGCATCCCAGGCGGCATCCCGCGTCCGCGCTCACCATCGTACCCTCCTCCTCCTCCGTACCCTCCACGCCCGCCACCATCCCCTCCATACCCGCCCCGTCCGCCTCCGCTATCATATCCACCTCGTCCACCGCCGCTATCATAGCCCCCGCGCCCGCCACCGCGTCCACCAAAGTCACCTCGTCCTCGACCGCCAAAGCCTCGTCCGGGAGGCCCGTCGTCGAATCTGCGACCAGGACCGGATTGAGGACCGGGGCCGAGACGCTGAGCCGCTTCGCCTGCCCTACGCATTTCTTCTTTCTTTTCTTCTACGAATCTGCGGTTGGGGAGGGTGCGTGAGTTCGAGTTCGATTTGGCGGAGGGAAATGGGGAGATGGTGTGGAGGTTTATATAGGTTAGAGAGAGGGCAATGAAGAAGGGAAGAAGGGAAGACAATGATGGCGTGCGAAGACAAGGAATGGGCAATGCAATGAGGCGCGGTATAGTGGATTGAGGAGTCGAAACAGCGACGAGGACGAGAGAATGGAAGCGCCCGATTTCATTGTCGCGTGCAATGGCTCGAATAGAGCAAGAACGTACCGTTTGGGGATGCCCGCTGGCGATGCCTGCGCCTCGAGCAACAGCGTCCAAAGCTCCTGGACGAAAGTACCAGTATGTGAGGTAAGGAATCCAGTCAAGTTCACTTGGATGAGCTTCGGATCGGGTGTCCTATGAGAGTCCGGGACGTCAGCGACATGGATGGACGGGGGAATGGACGGGACTTACGGCTTGGACTTGTCCTCGAGAAGACCCATGGCGTACTCGACGACGACTTCATCCTCGATGCCTACGAGTTCGACGACGCGTTTGGCGATCCATGGGCGGATGATGGGTAGGTTGACTTTGCGGAGGTCGACCTGGACCGTGCGAGAGGATAGACGCCGAAGAGATGTGGATGTTACAGTTGCATTGAGCAGAAGTCAAGTATGCGGCAAAGATATACGCGTCAAGGAGTGAAGTTGGTTGACCGAGGTGGATAGGCGAGTGTTGGGTAGTGGTATGACGCGCCGCGAAGAAGGGGGAGCACGTCGATAAGTCGGTAGACGTCACAGTAAGATTTCACAGTAACAATAGTGAGTGTCGTCCAGTGCAAGTAATATGAAGAGAGCGAGGGAAGCAATCAAAGTAAGCATGCTTGAACTCGAATCCCAAGACCGACGTAAGAACAGACCTTTTTATCGAATTCTGGAGGGAATTTGAGGGTTTTGAGCAGTTTGCGCTCTTTATCAGAAAATCTCGTATCCTGCTCGCTGCTCGTCCCTTTGAAGAATCCAGCGTCCATCGTAGTAGCTGGTCAAGTTGCGGACATTCCCGTTCGCGCCCGAACACGGCTTTCCCTCACGATGCACACACGACAACCACTATTCTACGCCGTCGCGCTCCTCGTCGCCGCCGCCTCCGTCGGCGCGGTCAAATTTAACCTGCAGGCGGCGCGCTACCCGCCGAGTAAATGCTTCTGGCACGCTGCGCACGACGGCCAGCTCGTCGTCGTCACAGCCAACGTCGCGCCCGGCGCCGACCAGCGTGTGGACATAGAAATCGTCGACGCGAGTCCGGCGAGACATGTTTACCAGAGTAAACGCGGGCTTAGCGGCGAGGCGCGGTTTGCTATCACGACGCACAGCGAGGACGACGTGGGCGTGTGCTTTAAGAATTACCTCGATTACAGTAAGTTATGGTGATTTATTGCAATATCTATTACTAATGTGTTGACCCCCGCGCTCAGGCGTATCGAACGCAAATGCTGTAGGCAAGAGTCGCGTCGTAGACTTGGACGTCGACATCGGCGCAGACGCGGTAGACTACAAGTATGTCTCGTATTCCTCGTATACCCTGACCGACCAGGACACCGTGCTTCACTATCGTCCTACTGTGCACGCGCTACCATATGTCCTTGAGCGTGTAGCCCCTCGTGCATCTCTCATGCCGCCTTCATAAGTCTGGCCCACCGTCATTGCCGCGCTCTGTGCTCGACCTCGCTACTTCGACGCTTGCACTTCTCGCTCGAGACTGGTACAGCTCTCCCCATCCCCCTCCCCGTGTCTTCTCGCTCACCTATGACTTGTTTCCCATCTCCCCCCGCGACATATCGTCTTCCCTTCTACATAATCGTCGTTCACTGCGCTAACAATACCTCCCAGCGCGATCGCAAACAAAGAGTCCCTTTCCGTACTCGAGACCGAGATGCGCAAGGTCGAAGGCGTCGTTAAGGAGATCGTCGACGAGATGGAGTATCTCAAGCGGAGGGAGTTGCGGTTCCATTCGACAAACGGTGCGTGCTCTTTCGGTGTTCAGTGTTTGGTGTTTGGGCGCGGTGGGCGTTGGCGCTGTCCTTCGTCCGTCGTCGCGCGTCTTAATGACCCCGCCCCCCCTCCCCCCCGCCACCGCGTCGCTGGCCCTAATCGGTCTCTGCTATCCATGCTCGACATCACGCTGGGCGAATCAGCCGATCGATAATTTCCGCCGCCCGTCGCCCTTGAATGCTGCTCTTCCTCATGTTTGTTTTTGCGACAGTGCCCAACTGTCATACTCCTTCGTGCAGTCATGGTCATTCTTCGCTTCAGACAATTTCCTTTCCCTTCACGTCCCCATCTTACCTCCGTCACTTTTTCGCCTTTCTTCGATTCTTCGTTGCTCGTTGCTCGTTTACTGACGCAATGTGCTATTATCCGTGCTCAGAATCGACCAACGCGCGCGTGCAAAACTTCGCGCTATTTACGCTGTTTGCGATGCTCTGTCTCGGCGCATGGGAGATCATGCATCTGCGCGCATTCTTCAAACGGAAGTACCTTATCGATTAGGCTGGTTGCGGAGCGAATGTATGCATCACGGAGTCGTGGACGAGTCGTAATTAAAGATGTGATGGGACTGCGCGAAAACGGTGAGGTTTCTGCGAGTGCGGGTGGTGCGCGATGTCGATGCGACGGGTATCGTAATCCTGTGTGTACAGGCGATGTCATGATCAGAAGGTGTGTACGCACCGATGTAAGCGTGTGACCAAATGGTATGAGAATTCGAAGGAACAAATGCCCTCCCACGGTGCTCGTGATAGTCGGACTTGTCTGTGAATGGTGAAGTGTTCTGTGCCGGCTAGGGGATCTTTGTCTCATGTGTGTGGGTATTCAAAGAATAACACATTGTGCATTAATCCCGAGACACCGAAGTACATATGGCCATTGAGTGATCTACTGGTCCGTCTGCATCAACTCACGCAGCTCCTCTATCTTCTTGTCACAGTCATTCACAAAGCGAGCCCGGCCCGCAATGGTGACATAGATGACATGTGCATCAGTAAAGTGCTGCAGTGCCTGATTGTAGTCATCCAGGCGCCTGTGCAGATATCCAAGCGAGTACAAGCAGTAGGCCTGCCCAGAGCGATCACCAATCTCTTGACACAGAATCTGTGCCTCCCGGAACAAGCTCCTGGCAGTTGCGTAATCCTTGAGATTGTGCGCAATGGCACCTCGAGATTGCATGCACTGAGCCTGCCCAAGGCGATCATCAATGCCTTCAAACCGAGTCTGCGCGTCCTCCAGCAAGCTCATGGCGGTGAGGTAATTGTTGAGCATGCGCTCAATGTCGCCCAGAGATCGCATGCACTGAGCCTGCCCAAGACGATCACCAATCCCCTGAAACAGATTTTGTGCCTCCTGTAGATGGCTCCTGGCGGCAGGGTAAATATTGAGCATGTGCTCAATGTCGCCCAGAGATTGGATGCACTGAGCCTGCCCAAGACGATCACCAATCTCTTCAAACATATTCTGTGCCTCCTGTAGATGGCTTCTGGCGGTGGGGTAATTGCTGAGCATGCGCTCAATCTCGCCCAGAGATTGCATGCACTGAGCCTGCCCGCGGCGATGACCAATCTCTTTGAACAGATTCTGTGCCTCGTGCAAATGGCTCCTGGCGCTGGGGTAATTATCGAGGATGCGCTCAATGTTGCCCAGAGACTTCATGCACTGGGCCTGCCCGAGACGATTACCAATCTCATCGAACACATTCTGTGCCTCTTGTAGACAGCCCCTGGCGGTGGGGTAATTGTTGAGCATGAGCTCAACGTCGCCCAGAGATCGCATGCAGTGAGCCTGCCCAAGACGATCACCAATCCCTTCAAAGAGATTCTGTGCCTCCTGTAGATGGCTTCTGGCGGTGGGGTAATTGCTGAGCATGCGCTCAATCTCGCCCAGGTGTTGCATGGCATTTGCAATACTTCTCGTGTCCTGAGCCTCAGCAGCCTGAGCTCTCATTTGAGTTGCCATCTGAATTGCGTCCGTGTACTGATATGTTGATTGGAGTAATTCCACGAGAATATGCATGAGCTTTAATGATTCACCAGATGACTTCACATGGGGCAGCAAAGCATTCACCAGCGCTGGCGATGGAATAGTGTGGTACAGGAACCATGAAAATGCAATGACAGCTTCTACAGTACCACTGTTGGGCCGCTGCTGTATTTCTCCCTCAAGAAATGCTGTCAGATTCTGCACCTCTATTGAAACAAGTTCCCTCAGTGCAGGGAAGTGTTCATCCCTAGGCTGACCTGATTCCACTGCCAGATGGAAGTACCGACTCCTGAGACAGTCCATGTAGCGGGGGTCTACTGGATAATACTGGGAGACATGGTGACGAATTGGACTCAGCATCCGCAATTCCCCGTGCTGTCCAATATAGACAAGTGCCAAGCGCCGCAGCACATCTGCAGAGTGGCTGATCGGCTGATCAAACACAGCAGCCAAACTAGATTGAGTACCAGCATAAAGCCCATCTGCCAGGTAGCTGCAGACTGATAAGAGTGGCAGTGCCTCAACTGCACTCCTTGGGATCGAATCAATGGACAATTGAACAGAGGCCTGAATGCTATATAGCCGACCCTGCTCAGGATCTCCAGAGATCAACTGAGCACGCTCCCTATCCCACCGAGGGAGCAGATCCACTGGACTTGATCCATCTGCTGCTAGATGTGCAAGCAAGACAATGGCAAGTGGCATGTGATCCACTCTGGCTAGAAGGGTCACCATTGCACTACGCTCCGGGGATGACAGCTCTCTGCCCACCAAGTCAATGAATGTGGACTGAGCGCTGTCAGGAGACAATGGCTGCAAGGAGCTCTCCACCAGCGAAAGAGACCATGTGATGCTTTTGGGAAGTGAAGCCCCACGCATAGTCAGGATCAACGATAGACGTGAGCATGCAGCCAGGCGCTGAAGCAGGAGATCTGCTTTCTGGCGATGACTGCCAGTGTAGACAGTCTCGAAGTTGTCGAGGACGAGGAGTGTTGTAGTCGAGTTGAGTGCACTCAAGAGAGCATCCCAAGGGTCTCTTCCAGATACATCAAGCTGGAGCATCCGGAGAAGGTAGTTGACAATCGCATCGGTGTCAGGTGCAGAGTCGCAGGCTAAGAAGAGGCGCTGGTTGGCAAAGTGGGCTTTGATATCGGCATTGTGCAGAATGGCAAGAGCAAGAGAAGTCTTCCCAATACCGCCGGCACCAAGAATGGGAATACGAGCGGGCTGGTGGTTCAGAATCTGGTCGCAAGCAAGAGCAATCTCAGCCTCTCGCCCATGGAACACATGTGGCAGTGGTGGAGGCAGACGAGTGATGAGACTATAAACTATCAGTACTGTGCAATATAATGTAGTAACAAAGTACCTGGCAGAGACAGCCGCAGGTTGTGAGCTGACAAACATCTCAACATTTTTGCCGATGCGATGAACTGCCCCCGCAGTCCACGTTGCGACCGAAGTCTGTAAACACTTCAGTCATAGCCTCATTACACATGCGTACACACACCTGATAGTCCCGTATTCCATCGTTGATCTTAATACGGGTGCCAGCAAGGACAGCGGAGACGGTAGGGGCAGAAAGAATCTGCTCCACACCAGAGGCAGCTTCAAGTTGCTGCAGCTCATGAAGCGTCCCCTCAATAACACTGACACTCTGTTAGAGAAAACTTGTGACCGAATGATCACATACCTCAGGAGGCGTTGTGCAAACACCATGAGTGTCTCACTAGCGGCTGTGTGCTGGACAGTATCGGCACGGATTCTCTCCAGCATATCAACAACAAGTTGCATGACAACTTCAATTTCCATGACATTGCTTCGGTAGCTCTGTAACTCACAGTGAGACCAGTGACGGATATCTAAATACTATCACTTGCCTTGAAGCGTCGGAGAAGTTGTAATGCAGTCTGTGCGGCGGTCTTCAGGGGCGGCAAGAAGTTGTCCGAAGTGTTCATCGTTGTTTCAAGCACCAGCTCAATACCGTCTAGCACGGTGGCCTTGACCGGCAGCGGGTTTCTTGAATAACATCAGCCATGATATGCAGGATCTGCTGAGCACACATACCCAGGTTGGACCCGGAGCACGGCTCTGGACAATGTCGGGTCATTGGAACCCTGCAACCGCTGCACTCACTGTGAGTTGAAGGTTCTCAACAGCGCAATGTGGACGGACCAGTTGTCCAAGGATAGTCTCCGCTTCGTCAAGGATCTTCTGCAATTCACTCGCACTCTTCTTCCCGTGTGAGAGTCGGATCCGACTTGCAGTCTCCGTCCGGTGGAACTGTTCTCTTGCATCACCGAACAGGCTAGACAATTCTCTCAGGAATAGAACTCTCACACTGACTTAACGATACGAACCGCATGATACACTCGGCATTCGTAATGACATCGACAAGAGGCATAGCCTCCTCCGCGGCGACGAGAGCGTTGAATAGGGAGACGGCCGTATCACCGACCTGGAATGCGGTCTTCTTGTTCTGCTTTGCCCGCTGATTTATCGTGAGCGCTGAGAAATTAAATCACGGGAAGGGCGTACTCTTGACTGTTCACGGACACTCTCTGCAGCATGCCGAACTGCAGCGAGTGCGAGTGTGAGATTGAACGCTCCGTCGCCGGCGACGCGTGTTCCGGCGACGGTGAGAGGCGCCAGTGCGGCGAGCCCGACAGTGGTAACGGCGCCGAGCGCGAGCTTGCGCATCGTGCGTGGTGCGAGAGAATCCAGCTGACGCGACGCGACGGAAGGACTAAGGAGATGTTGGTGTCGAGATATCATCGACAGCGAAAGTGCGTACCTTTGTGAGATTGGCGCCGGCGGGGACGGAGATACGGGCGAAGGGCTGGACTGCGCCGGTACGTTCGTGTCCTCCTGCGCTACGACTCCCAGATCAACAGGCTGAGTCGGGGATGGCGATGCGGAGAGCATCGGTGCAGGGTGAGACAACCGCGGAGGGGGCGAGGAGACAGCTGGAGACGCGCTGGAGAACGACATGGTGGGCAGAGGGAGAGTCGCAAACTCTCGGCCTCACTCAGAACCGCGCTGCAGCACGGCCTCGCGTGCGGAAACTATTGCTAAGACGCCCAGCCGGATTTGACCAGTTCAGGAAGACCGCTCACGTCCTGATTCGAGTAGGCTGTGAGCGGAAACGCAGACGGTAGAGATTGTACGCGCAACGGTCAGTAATTTCTATGGTCAAGAGCTCGAGCGGCCAAGGCCGGTGGCTCTCCGTTCTTTGCTTCCTAACTTGTGTGCGGATTCGTACTCGCTCTCGCCGGCACGATTTCCGGCCAGTTTCTCCGTCTAAACGAACTCTTGAACACCGCGCGACGCCATTTGCACGCAGTGGCGCGACCGATTTCTGCGTCCAGTCGACTGTGCGTGCGACTGCCGCAAATCCGCCTTTCCCGCACGTTTCCGGGAATGCTGTTGGACTCGACCGTTACGGTATCACCCTGCGCGCGAGAACCTGCCCCGGCACTTGTTCGGGTTCACATAACGCTCTGGCACCGCCCAGTTCCTTCTGTGGACACGGGCGCACGAGGAGTCTCAACGTCTACGGTCCATGGTTCGCAGGTCGCCACCGTGTTTCCGTGCGCGCGTTCTGAGCATTCGTAGCTGGCCGTTACAGTGGGGTTCGTCGCATGACTGCAACATGCTGACGCGCATGGAGCTAGACGGTACACTACTGGAAACGTCTTCTGATGCTCAGCACGTTTGACTCTGACGCTCGCGGATTTCCGCCAGTCGCATGCGCGTGTCCGTCCTTTCCCGGTTGCGGTTTCACACTGCCTCACACTGTGCGCCAGAACTTTCCATCTCCCGTCTGCACGTCAGAGCGACTCCGTATCTGGATAGCCCATCTTCCAAAGACGGACCGTGTTGACGAGCAGACCAGGTAATCGGACAAGCAGGCCAGCTATCAGAACAGGCCTGGCTTTCGTGGCACGAACTCGCCATTGCTTACCAGCCCTTCGTCCCCGTTATTCTCATGGTATGACCGTACTGCGCTGACATGCGCGCTGTTTCATCGTAAAGCAGCCAGGTGCGGATCGCGTTGAGTTTACGCTCGACGAGTACTACTAGTCGCACTGGACATCTGTCCCAGCTCCTGTGCATGTTCTTCGTACGGCCCGCGCGGGCGTGTTCTCGGTTGCACTGCACTCCCTTACGAACCCAACATGATATGACACGCGTCCGTTCCCGCGTCTCGCCTTCTCGTGGGCTCATCTGCTTCTCGACCCGCCCTCCTTTGGTCCAACATTCCGCCCCGTCAACACAACGCGGGACGTGCACGCACTGCGTGGTTGCTTCGAGCCACAATCTTTCAACTCGAATTGAGCTCAACTGTCTATGACGACTGCTTATTGGCAAGCGAGTTGCTCAGGCTTCTTACGCTCTAGCCAGCTGCCCAGCTCATCGATTCGATCACATCTCGTGAAGTACTGTACCAGCATTCACAAAGTCAGGTCCAGTCCCTGCGCTCGACTCGTCTCCGGCGTAATCTCCGAACCAGTACCATTCGACCACAGTCCTTGCGCCGTCTCTCGATTACGTGCTTCGAAGTACTACTGCCCACGTTTCTTCTGCCTACCCTCTGTCGTTCTACGGTCCGCTCTGAATCGCTTCTGTTACCCCTCCTACCGTTGCGTTCGTGGACAAACTATGTACGACGCTACGTCCATTACCTCCGGTATAACGACACTCTGATAGCGTTAACTATGGGTTGCTGCAAGGAGGTAATACCTCGTCGAGTCCCATGGTCAATTCAGCACTTCAGGTTTCTTCGCCCGTGTCGAGCGCTACGATATCCGTGGATGACACAGGAGAGACGAGCGACGATGTAGTCCTGGCGTCGAGCTCTGTGTCGGGTTCGTCTCCTCGTCGACATCCTCGTGTGAAGTCGGGTGCGACCGGACAAGAGCTCGAGCTTCAGGTTCTGTGACGCGTGCAGACGAGGAAGGAGAGGGCGGGACGCACCACTGGGTCTAGTTCATACGCGAAATGGAACATTAATCCTCGCGTGTCGTGCTCTACTAGTACTGGTACCAACGATCCTGCATACGCTCGTGGCAAGCCGTAACCTGTTCAACGCCGCGCTTAGACTTCAAATTCATCGCGATGCGCTCCCCATAAGGCTTGCAGTCTGCATCCGGAGAGAGAGTTCAGGGAACGCTCCCAGGAACTCGAAATTCCGCGGTAGCTGTAAGGGCGGTACTCGTTGCACGTATGTAGTACGCTGCCATGCTGTACTCGAAGACAATTTCTGAGAGAACGGTGCTGAAGGTGGCGGGGATTCCCGCTCAACGTCTTGCCTTCTTCCACGATCGTGACGTCCGCTAAACTCAGCGGTTCGCCCTCCAATTCAACATTTGAGCGCGCTATGAGCTCGCCATCCTTCTCGTTGTGCTGTACGATGTTCATGAACACTGCTTGTACCAACACCATGACCAGTCTCGTTTGAGTCTCGTCGTCGGCATATGTAACGTCGCTCCTGGCGCCTATTGATGCGAACCCTGCGCAATACGCGTAGCAGAGCTGACGGCGGTCTCTCTGACCTACCTGTCATCCGCCCTTGGATTGTGAAGCGCGTCATCGAGCGCGCGGTGCTCGACGAGGCGTCGTCCTGGAGTACGCGACGAGTCTTGTCGAGGACATGTCGACGGTAATTCGAGTGGCCCATCCTCTGCTTATGTCTGACGCCCCGCGCAGCACGCTCGACCCCTTGACCGAGTTGCACTCCTCGCGCTCTGGAACCTTTCGTCCAGGACCTTGCGCGCGGCCACTCCGCAATGGTACGTTCTTGCTCCTGTCGTCTGCCGCTGCTTCGATTGCGTTTCGCGTATCTTTAGGGGCGAGAGGAGTCTTTGCACGCTTGCATTCTCTCGTCCTACGCCGTCGCGCCGTCGTCCGCATTCTTGCGCGCGTTTCATTTCCACTCGTCAATCCACCTATTCCTTCGCAGCGTCATCGCCCTTATCGTTTTATGGCTCCCATCCTCTCCCTACACTTCCTCATCCCATTCGTCACCCCTGCACATATTCGTAGAAGAAAGATTGAACTATTTCGTGCAGCAGCTCAACGTCCCGAGGTCCCATCCGGCGGGCGACTCGATGTGTTGGTGGTGGACGAAGCTTTGATGCGCGGGACGGCGAATCTCGTGCTGTGGAGGGCGGCACGGTCGGCGTTGGACGGGATGTACGTGCACATTTCTTCTCTGCGTCCTCCTCGTCCGACGTCGTGCTTGGTCCAGCCATGCACTTTACCCACGCTGGTCCCTTGACCCTTATTCCGCGTTTCGACGCTGACGTACCTCCTCCACAGCGCTCCCGACCTCGCTGTCGCTCCACAGCCCACTCGCGTTCGCCGGCAACTGCAAGACGTCGCTCTCGGTCTCGCCCGCGCGGGGAGTACACTGGACGTTCTGCCCGCTGTAATGAGGGACGACGCGCCACCCGTCGATGGGACGTATCCTCCGCCGACGAACAGGAAGAGGTCTTCGTGTCTGCAGACGCAGTAGGGAAGACGGTTTGAGGGTCGCTTCCCGCCGCCGCCGACAGGGTAGAGGAGATATTTTGCCAGCCGTAGCCCGGCGAGACGTCGGTCTTGGCCTAGACGCGAGAGTCGTGTTTCACCGCCGTCCGAGAGACGCTGTAGAGGCAGTTGCTATCCCCGTCGAGCAGTCGTCATCACTTTAACAGTCGCTCGCCGCCTCCGCCGTCCAGACGCCCTAGAGGTCTTCGCCCTCAGCCGGAGGTGGGCCGTCGCCAGCCCCAACGCGTGGTAGTTGTTCAACGTTCACCACCGGCCAAGTCCGCGCGTCGTACCAGAAGGCCAAACCGCGGCCACAGCAGAAGCCGTCGCAGCCGGAGTGCAGGACTGGGAGCCAGGTACGTATTATCGTCCTTCCCTGCGCGTACACAGTTGGGGTCACTCACTCGTGCGGTTTTGGGATGTAGGGCAATAAGATGGACGTCGCTTTGGATCAACGAGGGAGAGGCGCTGTTGAGGGCAAAGGTCGCGCAGAGACGTGATCGCGAGAGGGCGCTGGAGGTGCGAGCAGCGTCGAGTTCGGAGCGTTGGATGAGTAGACGAGTTCGTTCGTGTGCAGGCTAGAGTCGATTTGTCGTCCTCCCACGCTCGTGGAAACGTAGACCAAACCCCCTTTTTGTCCCTTTCTCGTCTGTTGCTCATTCTCTGTAAGTTGATGTTCTTCCTTCGTATGATGGCAGGACGGAGCAGGATGGTGACTCGCAAGCGGCGATCCTCCATTCGTGATCCAAACACTCTCGCCCTCTTGCTCGCTCCCTCCTGTCTCATCTACTTCTATGCTGCTCCTGTCCCTTCCTACTCGTTCAGAAGATTAGCGTGCCCAGGAATAATATCGGTTTCGTGACAATTTGCGCGCGAGGTGTTTAAGGAAGTTGTCCGAGCGGATGCTCAAGCTTTCCATATGCAATCCCTGCTAACCCCAGCTCGATTTATTCACGCCGTGAGTCTAAAACTTCGACGAAAGTATTTTGCTGCGTAGGACGTCTTGCGCGCTCCTTGGTTTCGTGCGCCTCGCAGTTTGCATCTTACAGTCGCACTCCATCATGATACGTGTGATGATGGCTTATTTGCTGTCAATCGTATGATAATGTACGCTCTGTACAGCGGGAAGCAATGTATGTCGTCGAAGAGAGCGTCGCGCAGCACGCGAGTAGGACCGACGATGACAACGTTCTGCACTTCTTCGACCCGTTGGTCCCGGGCCGCATCGTCGACGTCTCCATTCATGAGCGCCTTACGACCTTTATCGACGACGACGAAGCAGAGTACGCCCCGACACGTGCGACCATGGTGGGGTCGAAGAGAACGACATTTTGCACCTGTTGCGCTTCACTCAGGCTGCTCGGGTCTTTCGCGAGCGGTCCTTCGAGCTGGTGCTCGTACTTTCTGGACTCATATCTTCTACGATTATATCGCGGGGAAAGAGACGAGGGCTGGTTGGTGCGGATAGAGTAGAGCAAGAACGAAAGAAGGAAAGCGGCGGGGATGCTCAGAGGACGAGAGGAGGGAAGCAACGACGCCTAGTCAAAGAGTCAAAACGCAGAAAGAACAACATCAATGGCGATGACGAGATTATTCATGAGCCCGATTCATTCCCTCGTAGAAGGGAGCGAGAGAGCAGACGCGAAGAGAAGCACAAGAACGGAATATAGCTTTTTGGGACCTCCGGTCAACTTGAGTGCATGGGCCTCGATGAGCAGAGAGATTCCAACGCTCCCGGACCACGGCGCCAGTGCCAATGTCGGAGTCGAGGAGCGCCACGCATTGAAGACGGTGAAGCGGGTCAAGTTCAAGTTGCGCGACGGACGTTCCCGTTCTCGAACACGTCCTTCTCACCACCTCGACGCGATGGATCACGACAACCACTACTCTCCGCCCTGTCGCTCGTCGTCGTAGTAGCTGTTGCCTTCGGCACGGTTCAGTCCAACCTGCAAGCGCCGCGCTACCCGCCTAGCAAATGCTTCTGGCACGCTGCGCACGACGGCCAACTTGCAGTCGTCACCGCCAACGTCGCGCCCGGTGCCGACCAGCGCGTGGATATCGAAACAATCGACGCGAGTCCTGCTAGACAGGTGTACCAGAGTAAACACGGGCTGAGCGGCGAGGCCCGGTTTGCTATCACGACGCACAGCGAGGACGACGTCGGCGTGTGCTTCAAGAATTACGTGGATTAAAGTGCGTGGTATATCAATTCTATGTCGCTTTACTTACATGACCTGCCGCTCAGGTGTATCAAACCAAATGCTGTGGCAAAGAGTCGCGTCGTAGACTTGTACGTCGACATCGGCGCTGACGCGGTAAATTACAAGTAAGTCTCGTATTCCTCGTTTACTCTTGCCGCCCAGGACACCGTGCTTCACAATCGTCCTACTGTGCACGCGCTACGATATGTCCTTGAGCGTGTAGCCCCTTGTGCACCTCTTTTGCCTCTTTCATAAGTCTGGCCCACCTTCATCGCCGCGCTCTGTGCTCGAACTCGCTACCTCGGTGCTTGCACTTCTCGCTTGAGAGTGGTACGGCGCCCCCCATCCCCCTCCCCGTGCCTTCCTCGCTCACCTACGACTAGTTTTCCGTCTCCCTCGCTTCATATTATCTTCCCTTCTACATAATCGTCGTTCACTGCGCTAACAATACCTCCCAGCGCGATCGCAAACAAAGAGTCCCTTTCCGTACTCGAGACCGAGATGCGCAAGGTCGAAGGCGTCGTGAAGGAGATCGTCGACGAGATGGAGTACCTCAAGCGGAGAGAGTTGCGGTTCCATTCGACTAACGGTGCGTGCTTCCTTTCCGTGTTTGGCATTTGGGCGCGCTCGGCGTTGGCGCTGTGCTCCGTCCGTTGTCGTGTTTCTCAATCTCCCGGCTGTCTCTTCATGATAGGAGACTTCCCCTAGCTTTGCGCCGAGCGTTCAGCGTGGTGACAGGTTGCCAAAACCTGTCACCCGCGCCTCATACACGTTCTGCTGCTTCCGGTCTTCCTGTTTGCCGTCCATGTGTTATTTCCCCGCATTTCTGAACGACTCGTTTGGTACTTTTCATTGCTCGTTGCGCACAACTCCGTAATTCTTTTACTGACGCCATGTCCTCCCATTCAGAATCGACCAACGCCCGCGTGCAAAACTTTGCGCTCTTTACGCTCTTTGCGATGCTCTGTCTCGGCGCATGGGAGATCATGCATCTGCGTGCGTTCTTCAAGCGGAAGTACCTTATCGACTAGGCTGGTCGCTGTGTGACTGTACATACCGTGGAGTGCGGGCGAGGGACGAGGGGCGAGGGGGGAATGCAATCCGTGGAGGGCGAGCGAAGGCGGTGGCGGTGGGGTTTCTGCGAGTGGGCGAGGAGTGCACATGCAGGGTGTGGTGTCGAAGGGGTTGGTATCGTAATACACTAGATGCAGCAATCGAGAGGTGTGTGCCCACCGATGTAAGCGTATGCCTGAAAGGGTATGATAGGAAATACAGGCCTGCCCACGAACGTTGGGGTACTCGGAGCTGGTCTCTGAATCCTGAAGTGCTCTCTCGGCTAAGGGATCTTTGTGTCACCTGTATGCAAACCCAAAGAATGGTCCATTATGCATCTTAATCCCAAGACACCGAAGTACATGTGACACTGAGAATAACTAATCTACTGGTCCGTCTGCATCAACTCATGAAGCTCCTCTATCTTCTTGTCACACTCATCCACAAAGCGTGCCTGGCCCTCAATTGTGACATAGATGGCACGTGCATCAGTAAAGTACTGCAATGCCTGTGTGTACTCATCCAGATACTTTTCAAGGTATCCAAGCGAGAGCATGGAGTACGCCTGCCCAGAGCGATCACCAATCTCTTCACACAGAATCTGTGCCTCCTGGAACAAGCTCCTGGCGGTGGGGTAATTCTTGAGCTTGTGCTCAATGGCACCTAGAGATCGCATGCACTGAGCCTGCCCAAGGCGATCACCCATCACTTCGAACAGATTCTGTGCCCCTTGTAGACAGCTCCTGGCGGTGGTGTAATTGTTGAGCATGTACTCAATGTCGCCCAGAGATCGCATGCACTGAGCCTGCCCAAGACGACTGCCAATCCCTTCAAACAGAGTCTGTGCCTCCTCCAACAAGCTCCTGGCGGCAGGGTAATTGTTGAGCATGCACTCAATCTCGCCCAGAGATTTCATGCACTGAGCCTGCCCAAGATGATTATCAATCCGTTCAAACAAAGTCTGTGCCTCCTCCAACAAGCTCCTGGCAGTGGGGTAATTGCTGAGGATGTGCTCAATGTCGCCCAGAGATAGCATGCACTGAGCCTGCCCGAAATGATTACCAATCCCTTCAAACAGATTCTGTGCCTCTTGTAGATGGCTCTTGGCGGTGGGGTAACTGTGGAGCATGAGCTCAATGTTGCCCAGAGATTGCAGGCACTGAGCCTGCCCGAGACGATCACCAATTCCTTCAAAGAGCTTCTGTGCATCCTGTATACAGCTCCTGGCGGTAGGGTAATTATTGAGCATGCGCTCAATGTTGCCCAGAGATCGCATGCACTGAGCCTGCCCGAGGCGATCACCAATCCCTTCAAAGAGATTCCGTGCCTCCTGTAGATGGCTCCTGGCGGTGGGGTAATTGTCGAGCATGCACTCAATGTTGCCCAGGTGTTGTGTGGCATTTGCAATACTTCTCGTGTCCTGATCCTCAGCAGCCTGCACTCTCATTTGAGTTGCCCTCTGCATCGCGTCTGTGTACTGATGTGTTGATCGGAGTAATGCCACGAGAACATGCATGAGCTTTAATGAATCACCAGATGACTTCACATGGGGCAGCAAAGCAGTGGCCAGTGCTGGTGATGGAATAGTGTGGTACAGGAACCACGAAAATGCAACAACAGCTTCTACAGTGTCGCTGTTGGGCCGTTGCTGTATTTCCTCCTCAAGAAATGCAGTCAGATTCTGAACCTCTACGGAAACCAGTGCACTCAGTGCAGGGAATTGTTCGTCAATAGGCTGATCTGATTCCACTGCCAGCTGGAAGTAACGACTCCTGAGACAGGCCATGTAGCGGGGGTCTACTGGATAATACTGGGAGACATGGTGACGGATTGGACTCAGCATCCGCAATTCCCCGTGCTGTCCAATATAGACAAGTGCCAAGCGCCGCAGCACATCTGCAGAGAGGCTGATTGGCTGATCAAACACAGCAGCCAGACTAGATTGAGTACCAGCATAAAGCCCATCTGCCAGGTAGCTGCAGACAGATAAGAGGGGCAATGCCTCAACTGCACTCTTTGGGATGGAGTCTATGGACAGTTGGACAGAGGCCTGAATGCTATAAAGCCGACCCTGCTCAGGATCTCCAGAGATCAACTGAGCACGCTCCCTATCCCACTGAGGGAGCAGATCCACTGGACTTGATCCATCTGCTGCTAGATGTGCAAGCAAGACAATGGCAAGTGGCATGTGATCCACTCTGGCCAGAAGGGTCACCATCGCACTGCACTCCAGGGATGACAGCTCTCTGTGCACCAAGTCAATGAATGTAGACTGAGCGCTTACAGGCGACAATGGCTGTAAGGAGCTCTCCACCCGCGAAAGAGACCATGTGATACTTTTGGGAAGTGAAGCACCACGCATAGTCAGGATTAATGTGAGGCGGGAGCAGTCAGCCAGGCCCTGAAGCAGGAGGTCTGCCTTCCGGCGATGACTGCCAGTGTAGACTGTCTCGAAGTTGTCGAGGACAAGGAGTGTCGTGGTTGCGTTGAGCGCAGTCAAGAGAGCATCCCATGGGTCTCTACCAGACACTTCAAGCTGAAGCATCCGGAGGAGGTAGTTGACAATGGCATCAGTGTCAGGAGCAGAGTCGCAGGCTAAGAAGAGGCACTGGTCGGCAAAGTGGGCTTTGATATTGGCATCGTGCAGAATGGCAAGAGCAAGAGAAGTCTTTCCAATGCCACCAGCCCCAAGGATAGGAATACGAGCAGGCTGGTGGTTCAGAATCTGGTCCTGAGCGAGTGCAATCTCAGCCTCTCGCCCATGGAACACGCGAGGCAGGGGAGGAGGAATGCGAGTGATGAGACTACATCGCATTAGTATTGTAAATTAGTTGTATAGCAAGACAGTACCTGGCAGATGCAGCCAAAGGCTGAGAGCTTACAAGCCGCTCAACATTCTTGCCGATGCGATGAACTGCCCCCGCAGTCCATGTTGCAACGGAAGTCTGTAAAGTTCAGTCATAACCTCATCTAACAACTGAAAAAACACACCTGATAGTCTTGTATTGCATCCTTGATCTTGCTGCGGGCACCAGCCAGGAAAGTGGACACAGTTGGAACGGCAAGAATCTGCCGCACACCAGAGGCAGCTTCAAGTTGCTGCAGCTCATCAAGTGTTCCTTCTACAACACTGACTATTTGTTAGAGACAGTAACTTGTGACTAAATGCTCACATACCTTAGAAGATGCTGTGCAAACTGCATGAGTGTGTCACTAGCAGCTGCATGTTGGACAGTATCGTTGCGGATCCTGTCGAGCATATCGACAACAAGTTGCATAACAACTTCAATTTCCGCAACATTGTCATGGTAGCTCTGTGACTCAGAGTGAGACCAATGAGTATCTGGATACTATCACTTGCCTTGAAGCGTCGGAGAAGTTGTAATGCAGTCTGAGCCGCGGTCTTCAGAGGGGGCAAGAAGTTGTCCGAAGCATTCATTGTTGTTTCAAGCACGAGCTCGATACCATCGAGAACGGTAGCCTTGGTAGGAAACGGGTTTCTTGAACACTATCAGCTATGCTATGCAGAATCCCGCTCGAACACTTACGCTGGTAGGACCTGGGGAACCAATGTGGATGATGTCGGCCCACTGGAGCCTTGGACCTGCTGTGATCAATGTGAGTCAACGGTTCTCAACAGCGCAATATGGACGCACCAGTTGTCGGAGGATAGTCTCCGCTTCATCAAGGATGTTCTGCAATTCAACCGCAATCTTCTTCCCATGCGTGAGTCGGATCCGACTTGCAGTCTCAGTCCGGTGGAACTGGTCTCTTGCATCACCAAACAGGCTGGACAATTCTCTTTCAGGAATAGAACTATCACACTGACTTAACCATACGAACCGCATGATATGCTCGGCATTCACAATAACATCGACGAGAGGCATATTGCCCTCCGCGGTGACGAGCGCGTTGAACAGGGAGACGGCCTTATCGCCGACCTGTAACGCGGTCTTTTTGTTGTGCTTCACACGCTGATTTACTGTGAGCACCGGCAAATGAATTTAAGGGAAGGACGGACCCTTGACTGCTCGTGGACGCTCACGGCCGCATGCCGGACCGCAGCAACTGCGAGAGTGACAGTGAACGATCCCTCGCCAGCGACGCGGGTTCCGGCGACCATGAGGGGTGTAAGTGCGGCGAGTCCTACGGTAGTAACGGCGCCGAGTGCCATGGTGCGCATCGTGCGCGGTCCGAGAGAATCTGAGTGATGCGGGGCGACGCGAGGACTAGATAGGTGTTAACGCCGAGATTCCATCGAGAGATAGCGAAAGGGCGTACCTTTGTGAGATAAGCGCCGGCGGGGAGGGCGATGCGGGGGTTGCGCTAGACTGCACCATGGCTCCCGTCGGCGATCGCGACGCAGAGAGCATCGGTGGGGGATGAGACAGCTGCGATGGGGATGACGAGACAGCTGCAGACGCGCTGGAGAACGACATGGTGGGCGGAAGGAGAGTTGCACTTCCTCAGCCGCACTCAGAGCGATGCAGGCAGCACGGCCATGCTCGCGGAAACTATTGTCAAGACGTCCAGACGGGTTAGTTCTGCACAGGAAGACCGCTCATATCCTAATTTGAGTGGGCTGTGAACGTCAACGCAGACGTTGGAGATCTACGCTCAACGGCCAGTAAAGTCCACGGTCAAGAGCTCGAGCGGCCGCGGCCGATGGCTTACCTTTCTTTGCTTCCTGACTTTTGCACGGCCGCGTACTCAACTTCTCCGGGGAGACGGATAACGAACTCCAGGTGCGTCTCACACCGCGCGCGGCCATTCGCCCCTACTAACGGCGAGCAACTTCTCCGTACAGTTGGCTGTGCGTGCAGCGTGTCCAACTGCCACGGGTCCGTCGTTCCCGCGCGCTTCCGGGAATGCTGGTGCACTCGACCCACACACGATCGCCCCGCGCGCCAGAACCAGCCACTCCTGTCCCGCCCGTCGAAACGTACGCGGTACTTCTTCGTGTTCACGAAGGCTCTAGCACTGCCAGGTGCCTTCTATGCGCTAGGCGCACGAGGAAACGTTTCACGGTCCCATGTTTACAAGTCGACACCGTGTCGCTAGGTCCCTGCGCAGGGAACACTGTAGCCCCGGCTAGTTCGTCTTCGTGCTCGCATGCTTCTATAGTTTACGGTACCGCCAGACGCACATCTGTCAGTACTAGTTCCAACACAACGAACCGTCCCGTCCTTGCCTTCCAACGGTCATGTCGAAGTTTGACTTTTCCCGCTGCGTCAACGCCCATCTCCGGCGGTACCGACAGGGGCCCCATGCACTGCTCTGAAGCCGATACCGGGTTCGCGCTTGGGTGCATCGTCCGTAGGGAGCAGCACGTTCATGTGATGTTTTCTCTCATCGTCTATTTCCGTGGACTTGCCCGCTGCGTTCGTGCAGTGACAGTGTCCCGCTCGCCGCTCTCCTCTCACGCTGCAAACGGGGCTCGTGCATACGGCACGTATCATCGTCGTGCTAGGGACATCGAAACCGAGCAGGCTCTTCACGTGTGTCTCCACGTCCGTTTCGCCGATCGACCCTCTCACCGTCGAGAACAAAGCTATCCGCGCATCTCGCAAACTTTCGAGGTCGAAGCTGCGCCATGGAAACAGGTTAGAGCCAGTAGTCAGCAGATGGCATCGTCCTATCGCGTCCAGCGCACGGCCACTCGTTCTAAGCACATGGTCGCGCTTTTGGGGTTGCTCGACCTAATTCAATCTCGCAACGATGTGGACGGCGACGCTGGAAGACGACCAACGGATGACGGTTCGAAGGCAGGTCACCGGGGAAAGATTGTATTAGCTCATGTAGTCGTGTCTCAATCCTAACGATGCGTTCAATACCCTATCCGCGCTTTCCCGGCTGGTTGAACTTCGACCACGCGCTGCAGCGTCCATGAGCGACAGCCGACCGCGCACGAAACATACACACCATTTCTCCGCAGGACGGGAAGGGAACGTCGTAGGGATCTTGCCAAACATCTTGACCAGCTTGTTGAAATAGAACGCGTCGAGCTCGGTCGCGGGGAAGTACTGCGAGAGTCCCGCTTGACGGAGCTGCCAAATGTACACGAGTTCTGGGCCGTCGACGTTGAGGTAGTTGTCAACGGTCACGAAGCCCTCGCCGTGCTGTACGGCCTCGCGTCCGAGACCGCTGTGAAAGCGCGTGAGTAGTAGATTGGCAGAGCGGCGGACACACGTACTGCCACATGAGGCCGTGCCCCTCGGCGATCGAACGGTGTTGGAAGACTTTGAAAGGGGCGGGACACGACACGCAGCGCCATGCCAGACCAAAGTCCTTCGTACGCCGCGGGGCGAGCTCGCGTGCTTTGGCTTCCGCCGTCGGGTTCAGACGTACCCAGTCGACGCGTCCGCCGACAGGATACCGCAGCTCATACGGCAGGGGCATGACCGGGTTGATGTCCACTCCGCTGTGCGCCGCGTCGAAATGACCCATCTGGAACAGCCATGAAATTAGCAGCTGCGAAACGGGGACAGAACGGAAGACGAACACAATCCCACCAAGTGCTCGCACAGTCCGCGTCGAGGAGGTTCTTCTCAAGGCAGAGCTTGCACGTCAGCCGCCCATCGCACGCGTCCATGTCCTGGTACGTCGCGCTCGCGGGGTCGAGTCCACTCGCGCGCACCAGGTCGGCGACTAGGGGCGTGCGGCCGCTGTCAGGAGCGAGCGTCGCGGGACTCCACGCGCGCGGTGTGTCGTCCGTAGCACTATCCGAACCGCGCAGACACTTGTGCGACAAAACATAGGGGTAGCGCATCATCTTGTCGTAGTCCGGCACGTTGTCGTCGTCGTCCACGTCGTCGTCGTCAGCACAATCGGCGCAAGAACCATCCAGCGCACGCGTACACATGAAAAGCGTCGTCGCGAGACTAAGCCAGTGCAGTTTCTGCTCTACCGAAGCATTAGGAGGCAAGTTCGCGACTCCTGGGCCGCCCGCCGCAAAGCGATCGTAAAGCTGGAGAGCAATGGTGCCGCGCCACGCCTGGAGTGCAGTTGGAAACGATGCGCGTGCCACCTGTTCCAGACGAGCCCGTTCAGTCGCGTTGTCTTCTAAACGAGCTTCCAGTAGAGCGCGCAGATCGGGAAACGCGTCGCCATGAACGCTATCGCCAAGGGACGGCGTGACGAGTCCAGTATCCTCGGAGAGTAGCAGATCGTCACGAATGAATACGACGACTGATTCCTTGCGCTTACGCACGTTGGCCAGAGCCTGTTTCATAGCTGGTGGAATGGCCTTCGCGGACTTGTTGCCGCGCTTTTTCGGTGCCATCGGTAGGCGCAAAGAGAGGAGCCAATTTCGGTCGGCGCCGAATTCGTGTTGTTCCCGAACACCGGCAGGAGTTTGAAGTGTACCGGGAAGTAAACTACACGCTCTATGACCGATAGTCATCTGAAAGCAAGTATGTATCGCCGCTCTTGGTACAAAAGGGATCGCTGACTCAGATAAAACTCGACGGTGTGTTTGATAGGCCAACTTGAAGCTGATGTCCATGTACCGCAATATGATCGAAAATGACGTCTATGGAGGAATGTGAAGCGTAACAGGCAGAAAGCCCAGGAAAGACGACGTGGGAATGAGGTGGAGCTTTCACGCGCACGTCCCGTCCAAAATTTAGGATGGGCGATCTAACAAGCAACTTCCTAGCTTTTGGCTCGTACTGCTTGTTGCGCATGTGCTGGTCCTATGGAGGGAGCACACAGCGGCAAGAGACAGAAGAGATCGAGTCCCTAGCCAAATCACTCTCGGGCCGTCTTTGCACACTCCCAAGTCAATGGCGGCTGCTGGCACAGGTACCACATGTCTTCGTGGCCAGGGACGTCACTCGAGTCGATGTACTGTAGGTCTAACCGTGCTCCCTCTTCCTTTCCCGGGCCCCGGCGAGCTGGGGCGTCTGATAAGAACTGACAAGTACACTCTAAGCGCTGAATCTCTCGTCTCTACGTAAAGTCAGGCCGCAGGCGTCCCGTCGGCGGGACAGCTGGCGTCTCGTACCTTCCGTCGGCGGCAATGGTTCCACCAGGCTGTCACTTGCACGGAAACAATCCGGACGTCGATCGCGCCCTGCACTTGCTGTCGCCAAACTTGCTCGGGATCTGACCGTTCCACGTAGATTCCAAACAACCAGGAACTGCGTCTAAGTGCAAAAGCTGCTGGAGGTATGTACCGCACCCACATTCGGCCGACGTACGCAAGTCGCAGACCTCAGATTACGGGTGCGCAACTTGAACAACCACGTACTTGCGCAGCAGCGCGTCACTCAGGGTGGTCATATAATCAGCTCTCTTTTATAGGGTGGTCGTTAACGCGCTCGATGTCATGTGCCCTTTCGCGCGCTCCCGTGGTACCAATGCGCGCCCGCTCGAAATGGTTCGACTCCTCCGCATGCGCATGCAGTTTACAGGCTGTACTCCCGAATCGAGGCTCGGTGCACAGGGACCAGGGTTGTACACTGTATACGGACATGTAGGCACGAGGCGACAACAAGCACGCCGCATACACATACACGGCACCAAGATCCCGTTCCACGGTCTTCGGGCGGCCCGTCGACGTCCGTCATCAGACGCCGGCGGCCGCCTTACGTTTCGCGAATTCTGTTCCTTTATGTAACGACGGCTGTCTGTTCCCCGCCCCCACGCGGGGCAAGAGGATGTCGCAGAAGATCATTTCGCTTCGCTCGCAGTGTGGCAAAATATGCTTTTCGTCAAGACTCAAGCTCGCGATGCGTGGCGAGCGGGAACTTGGAAGGTTACGAATACATGCGACAAGGAAAATCAGAGAGAGTCCAGGGATATCCACGAGTAGGAAGAGAGGAGAAATGTGCGCGAGGTATGCGAGATGCAGATATACACTATTGCATGCAGAGAGGGACCGTCGGAGACATGTGAAAAGGGACTACTACTCCATACGGCATGCGTTCATGATTGCGCGTTCAGTTGGCGGCGCAGCGCGCTGGAACGGCCGGTCCTCGTCGCGTGTGCGTGTTGCAGTCGTCTGCGAGCTGACGAGGACCTTGAGGACGAGATTACCGTCCGCGTCGACGCCCTTCGAGACGAGCTCGAAGGCTTCCCGCGCGCGGTGTAATGGAAGACGGTGGGAGATTAGGTCCTCGATGCCGTCCAGACGACCCGAGGCGAGCAGGGAGAGCGCTGCCGGCCACGTGTCGTGATAGCGGAAGACGCCAACGACGTCAACTTCGCGCAAAGCAGCCGCGCCGAGAGGCATGTTGAGATTGGGCGTGCCCATACCCACGAGACAGAGCTTGCCCCCAGGTCGCGCGCACTGGGAAGCGACGTCAGATAACGGTGTCCATGCATCAGAGAGACACGAGACTCACGTAGATGCCCATCTGAATGCACGGCTCAGCCCCGGAGCACTCGTACACGACGTCGAAGCCGCCCGCCTCGTCAAAGTGAGCGAGCGCAGCGTTCGCAGTCTTAGCGGCGCGCTTGATGGGATCCTCGACCGGTGCTCCGCCGGCGCCGCCGCCTCCGCGGGGCAGGCACATCGTCTCGTCTGCGAAGCCGCGGGACTTGACAAAGTCCAAGCGGGCCGGGTTGATGTCTATGGCGCAGACGCGGGAGCCGCCCTGGGCCTTTGCAAGCGCACAAGCGAGCGCACCGATCGCGCCGACGCCAAAGACGACTACGGACTGCCCCTGAACGAAGTTGGCACGGCGGGAAGCGTGCATGACTACGGAGAGCGGCTCCGCGAGCGCGGCCTGGTCGAACGTGCACGCCTCAGGGAGTCTGTGCGCAGAGACGTCAGGTGGGGTGCGAAAATTTGGAAGCCGGAGACGTGTACGCACGGGAACAGTCGGTCTGCTGGGTGGTTCATGAAGCCCTGCAGCGTGCCATCGAGGTGGGGAAACGTCTTCGCACTACTGCAGAAGCGCATGTTGTTGCACAAGTTGTAGCGCCCGTCGAGACAGTAGCGGCATTTCTTCGTGTGGGAACTGGAGGAGCAGGGGATGCCAGGCTCAATGGCGACCCGCTGGCCGACCTTGAAGCCAGAGACACCCGGACCAATAGCAGTGACGACGCCGCCAGCTTCATGTCCGAGCACAAGAGGAGCCTTCAGCGCGAAGTCTCCATTGCGGCCGTGAGTGTAGTAATGGTCTGCGAGTGGGAGTGAGTCGGAGGGAGCAACGGCGGGGAGAGCTAACGCACGATCAGAACCACAGAGACCAGTCGAGACGACGGCGACCTGGACCTGACCCTCTTGGGGAGCGTGTATGGGACGAGTCTCGAGACGGAGGTCTTTGGGTCCGTAGAGGACAGCGGCGTGTTGGAGGCGAGACATTTGGGAGAGTGAGGAGTGCGGGGTGGAGAAACTGGAAACGCGTCCTGGGCGGCCCTATTTGTAGAATCTCAAGAAGGGAAGGTCATGCGAGCGTGACCTCGGCGGGCGGGACAACCGAAAGAATCGCGAAGACAGGAGTGTTCGGCGCTCGGTCCGCACACGGAGATAAAGCACTTACCGGCCCGACCGCTCCGAATGGTGCTCTTCTTAATTGCCGCCGGGGTCACGCCTCAAGCTCCCCATGGCGTCCGACCTCTTCTCGCTCGCGGGTCAGAACGTGCTCATCACTGGTGCGACGCGCGGAATCGGTGCTGCGTGCGCCGTCGCACTCGCCAAAGCCGGCGCGTCTGGCATCGCGCTCGTGCAACGCGACTCGACCAACACCCACACGCGCGACGCCATTCGTGCGGCGGGCGCTCGCGTTGAGATCATTGAATGCGACCTCTCCGACCTCCAGACGGTCCGGACCATCTTCCCGCGCGCCCTCGAGCTTCTAGCCGAGATCCACATATTGGTCAATTGCGCCGGCATACAGCGTCGCGCGCCTGCTGTGGAGTTCCCGGAACAAGATTGGGACGATGTGAGTGTCAATGCGCGGAGGCCTCGAGGCGTCTGAACCTCTCCGCCAATCCCTGCCTCCAGGTTCTCGACGTCAACTTGAAAGTGCCCTGGCTCCTCGCGCAGGCCGCCGGCCAACACATGGTTCCGCTCGGACGAGGCAAGATTATCAACTTCGGCTCCCTTCTCACCTTCCAAGGCGGCTTCACTGTTCCCGCATATGCCGCCGCGAAGGGTGCCCTCGGCCAGCTGACCAAAGCTCTATCCAACGAGTGGGCCAAGCACAACATCCAGGTGAACGCGATTTGTCCGGGCTACATTGCCACAGACATGTGAGTTCAAGTTGCGGTCCGAAGGCGTCTCGTTGACCGTGGCTGAATTTGTTTAGGAATGAGAAACTGCTGCAGGACCCTGTGCGCCTTCGTCAGATCTCGGAGCGTATCCCGGCCGGCAGGTGGGGAACGCCAGACGATTTCGCAGGACCGACGGTGTTCCTCGCCAGCAAAGCCAGCGCGTACGTCTCTGGAGAGCTTCTCGTCGTCGACGGGGTAAGTGGGGCGTCTCTTGTTAATCTCCATTGGATTGGATTCTCACAATCGCGTGGCAGGGCTGGATGGGCCGCTGAACTCCCAAGGTGTACTGGTCGCAATCGATGAGACTGTTCTGCACATTGTACGATGTAACATGTCGTTTCAGCACTTTCCGAGCTATGTGCCTCGTGCTATCGTCTACGAACGGAACGTCTAGACTCCAAGACCGGGTAGAAGTCCCGTGACAACGACGAGGACCGACACACAGGATGGACGCTTCCCTTCCCGTCTCGGGAAGATAAGACAGCGCGTAGCACGAGAATCAGGCACTTCGAAGCGCAAAAGCATAACACACCAGCCGTCTTCAGGCGCGCAGCGGAAAGACATGCGGACGTGCAGACAACTCCCGCACACGACGAATTCAAATGCACTCGGAGTCGTAGATATCGTGCAATGTTTGCTCGATCTGCGTGTGGAGGAAGTTTCGTGGGAGTTCGAAGAGCGAGACGACAGACGACAGATGCTGGGAAGTCGGGTGCGATCCGTTGAGGGGCAGAAGACGTAAATCCCTTGGACACGAGAAAGTCGTAACAGATATGCGTCAGCGAAGCCATGAGCTCGATGGCAAATTGTGGCAACAAATAGTTCGTAGGCACAAGGGTGTCTCAGGTGGTCCGGAGAAAGATCCGAGAAGCGAGGAAGTTCGACTCGGACACGGTCACGGTCTCTCGCCATCTCAGCAGTAGCTCTTGCAGTCCTGTGGAGATGAACCAAGATCGGTCGCGAGCGCATGCGTCAACAGTCTGCATATGACGAGTGCGACGGCGCAAACAAGTCGAAGGAGTCCGGCTATCCAACTATGTGCCAGCAATGCAGCGACACGAACATACGGACCGAAACCCGTGTACTGGAGAGCTCCAACCATCCCCAAGCGCGCCACTGTGTCAGATAGCCAGCCCAGATGCCGAAATCTGTTTTCGCGATCAGGAGCACGGAGCGGCGAAGACTAAGCACTGCACCGGCGACGAGTACCGAAACCTCAGTCATCGTCGTCAACGTCATGTACAGGCACAAATGCAATTATCGGTCCGAAGAGATACGTGGCCGTAGTGTCATACGCGTAGCAAGGGGCGGCCCGGCGAAAGCGCAGCAGGCGGCCCGGCGAGCACTGGCGCTGATTCGTCTGGCGCGGGGCGCGGCACATGCATCAGCGCCGCATCATGAAAAAGTAGCTCATTGTCGGACCGAACCCGCAGCGCGAGAGGAGACGGGACGCCGCGGCGTGAGAGACAGTGAATGCCCCAAGCGAGCGAAGACGCGTACGGAGCGGAGCCGCTGACCGTCGCGCCTAGGTCGGCGTATCCGGGTCTCGGCCAGACTGACTGAGAGTCGAGTCGAAGCGCTTGGTCAAGTCGTCTTGATGTTCGGTCCGATACCCGGAAGGCACAGCGCCAACGACGGCGACCAGGACCTATAAACTTGATGGCAAGTCCACGGCCGGCGCCCAGGTGGAAGAACAAAGTCCAATCAGGGATCTGGTCGGCGAGTGACGCGAGGAATGGGCGCGGTCGCCGCGTGTTGAGACCGGTCAAGACGTGCCACCACGGACCGTCCGGGCACCCCAGAATTCTCCCATGCCCTGCAGCGTCTGAATCTGATGAAGCCGCCCGAGGTCTACGCCGTTCATTCTGAATCTGAGGCGGCGAAGACAATGGAGCACGAGGTGTACGCCAGATCCGAGCCAGACGCTGAGAGCAAATATCCACAGATTCAGAATCAAAACGCCAGTTTCCTGAAGGAGCCTAAAGGCGCGAAGTCAGGTCTTCCTGAACGATAGAACGAAGGGGGCATCCCGCGGCGACGTGAGCGAGTGGAGGAGGTCAAGTGATCGATGGGCGAGCCGACGTTATCAACAAGCGATCGTCAACATGACTCGCCGTCATCGCGCGACTGAACCGTGCGGCCGATGAACCCAAGCTTGAACTTCTGACCACAAGCAAGCCATTGTAAAGCCACAGCCTCTTCGAGTCTCTCTCACATTTCACCCTCATTTGCACCACTGTCCTCCTAACATGCCAAACTTCCATTATGTCCCATCCCTCGACATTTTTACAGGGAATCCACGTGCAAAGCAGAACACTCTACAGGAACTGCTTCGCAATGGCAGTCCAGACAGCTGTAGGGTTGTTGACACTATAAACCAGTCAGCACCAGTCAGTGCAGTAGAAAAGGGGTGGGAGCACGTACATGTCCAGCGACGGCGTGAAGGTCGCCGACGCAGGGTGATCTTGCCATTCTGCAGGGCATCGTATACATCAGCCACGGCCCGACAGCGCACGGGGAATTTGCGAACCTTCGGGCTCCTGCGGGTGGCGAATGCTGAAGCCCAGACGCCATGTAAGGCCGATGGTCGCCGCGGTCAAGAGGTCCGGCGGCGCGAGCGCAGAGCTCTTCAGGCCGACGGACTTCACCTCCGTGTCCATCGTCACAAAGCTGACAGACTGGCCGCCAACTGTACCGCAGTAGTTCTGCGCGACGCCGGGCTTGCCGCCCACGACGACCGTGCGGACGCCGTAGTGCACGCTCATCGTAATCTGCACGTCCCAATGTCAGACATGAAAGACTAACGACCAATGCTACTCACAGTGAACAGACTGCACGAGCTCGCGCACCGTCCATTGTTCACAATGACAATATTCTCCGGCGCAAAGAGCTGCTCAGTCGGCGGGTCCTGTGAGAACGGCTGACACGCGTCCATCATCCGCACGCTAAAGAAGTCCTGGCGTCCGTTAACGACGGTCGGCACGCCGGGGTCGAGCCAGTTGAAGTCGGCCGGCATCGCAGTCGCGTTGGGGAAGTTCCACGAGAGCGGGTTGTTGAGCAGGTTGTTGTCCGGGTCCGCGTTGTCGTCGACGATGCGGTGCACGATGTCCTTTGCGAGCTGCTGCGCGCGCGCTTTAGTGTCGAGACCGGCTTGGGGAACGCTGTTCGGGTTCGGGCCCGCGATGATACGGTGCAGCCAGTGCGCGATGCAGATGAAGCCTACATTACAAAGGTCAGGAATTTCCCGCGCGTTTGACGCCAAGAGGTGTGCGTACCACCACCGTTGTTCGTCTGTATCGCACAACATCAGCACCTGTGCATTACCAGATAGGTAGCGAGGATACACTCACAACATCAACAATCAGCTTCGTTGCGCCAGCCGCCTTGAGACCTTGCAAGCCAACAAGAAGACCATTCTGGAGCGTGTTGAAAGTACCAGAGAAGCTGCCAAGGGCGAGGACACCCGTCGTGTTGTCGAGCTTGTAAAACTGCATCGCGCCGGCGCCGCTGGTAGCAGGGCCCGGAACGAGCGGCGGCGGGAGCGCGATGTCGAAGAGCACCTCGTCGCCCGCAAGCGTGTTCTGCGGGCGGAAACGATCTTGCGGCGCGACGGGCGGGACGAACACCTTCTCGCGACCAGGCTCCTACGGACCCAACCGGTCAGACAGGCTGAAGTACAGAAAGACTCTCCAACGTACAGGTAACGAAGGCGGCGCAGCAAAACCAGCAGGTTCGTTGATGTTCCGACCGTTCGTCGACGCAGTAGCGAAGCAGTTGGCAGCGAACAGCGTAGGCGCGTCCGTGAACGCCTTGACGCCCGTCCCAATACGCGCGCGGAACGGAACAGTCACGGTCTCGGGGATGATCTTGCCCTTCTTGAGCACGGTAAGCGTGATGCTGTCGACGAGGGGCAGACTGCGCTGCGCGAAGTCGCCCATGCGGTACGTCCAGCCGCTGTCTGCGAGCGTGTACGACGCGAAGAAGCTGCAAAACGCGTTAGGGAAGCAATATATGGGTAGTGGAGGGATACAACGAACGCATTCTGGCGCGTAGCATGCGCCTGGAAGCTGCCTTGTACCGCAGCGTTTTGGTCGACGGCGATCCACGGGTCGAGACCGTTGATGAGGAGGACTTGCGCGCCGTTGAACTATAAATCGCAAGCGTGCCGGGTGGATGGAATGCGGACGTTCGCGGAACGCAATTCGCGTCAAGTTTCAGCGTGTCGATCAAGGAGCACGCGAAAGCGCGATGTACAAGCAGAGGAAATTGATGGCATTCGTCAGCGAGCAATGACGCGGCACAGCGAGCGGGACTCACGGAGGGCAAGTCGCTCAGCCCGCGCACGCCCTGCCAGAACGCGATCTCGTCCGCGAACTCGGCGCTCGAGACGTTGAAGGCTTCCGGGGCGATGTGGATCGCGCCGACGGGGCCGAGGAGCGACTTGGTGACGACGAGTGGGAAGGGGACGAAGGACACGAAGAGCGAGTCGAAGCAGAGGTTGGAGTATCCCAAGTGACCGTCGCGCGCGAGCTTAATCGTGTTCTGCAGACTGTAGTCTTTTTTAGCAACGTATAACGCGCCGTTGGACTCTCCACTTACTCCTGATGGAGTGCAACTGGGAGATTGTAAGCATAGATGCGTCACACGACCGCAAAAGTTGCTCACAGTAGGACGGGTATGTCTGCTTCGCAATGCGTGCAAACTCCTTCTGGAAGTCGACGTGGACGTCGTTCGTGAACGGTGCCGGTGCCCGGAACTGGTAGTTCGGGCTCGTGTGGAAGGTGAGGATCGTCTTGCTGACGGTCTCGACGAGGTTCGCGCGCAACGTCTCGTTCACGGGGAACGACGAGAGACACGCGCGGACGTCGGCCGGCGCGGCCCACTTCGCGCCTGCGATTGTCGTGCACGGGTCCGTCGCAGCCGGCGCGGCGAGGACATGCTGCGGCAGGGCGGACGCGACCGCTGCGAGGAGGAGCGAGGTGAACATCCTGCTGGCTGGAACCTCGGGAGAGACTGCGCACGCACCGTGTGGGCTTATAAGAAGCGCGGCGAGCAGGATGCTGTAAGCCCCGCGCGTGCGTCCGTGTCGCGCGTGCAATGGCTCATGCATAAACCGATAACGGAGCGGGATTGCCCGTGAACTCGAGCTCATCATGATGCCTGATCCCGGAGGAAAATCGCTGTTCGCAGACCTCCTCCTCGAAGAGCTGATCCTGTTCCCTGGGAGTAATACTCAAGTCCAGTGAGAACAAGGACTATGGGAGCGCGATATCAGACTCACTGGTAGAAGTTCCACGGCAACTCGTGAATTCGTCCCGGACAGCGACAGCACACGACAGCATGCATCTTTACCGGAACATTTCAAGCTCTCCACACAATTCGCACGCATCTTCAGCGGAAATTGCGCCATGCCGCATCCACAGTCTGGAGTGCGGAGAAAGCCCTATTGACGTCGATGGCACGGATTGGGACTGGGAGTTCGTAAGAGCCCTGGGCTCACGCCGGGGCGACCAGTACAGCAGGTCAAGGGTTCCATAGACGGTAACAGACCGTACGGGCTAGGTATATGTTCCGTCAGGAATTCTTCTGTTTGCGTCGCATGTCCACTCATCGACTGACCGGAGCATCACATCCATATCAAGTTCACCCGGGCGGGGCAGCCCGATCTGGGCGGATTGACAACGAGGGTAAGTACAGGCAGCATTGTAAGCAGATGAGCATGAGATCGTAATGTAGGCGCGCTGGGAAAGAACAGAGTTGGTCGAAGTTCGATTCAAGGAAACGGCGCACCATGTATGTCTTTCTGTGGCTCCTGCAAGCCTGGACCTTGTCAAAGTTCAGTATGAGGGTCCCTCGGCTTTGAGCGCAAGTCTGTAGAAGATTAAGCTGCCGTGTGAGATGTAGCAGGAAGAGTTAGAGCGAACGGCCTGTCCCGGTCCTTTGCTTCCTACTCTCATTTCCTTGACCCTTGCGTCATGGGTTCGAGTCGTCTACGGAGCACCGATATCCTACTACACCTCTCGTCACAGCTGTGGGTGTCTGCGTAGTGGTACTGGCGACCTGCTGGTGTTGCTTTGGGACCGATACTGAACTCTCCCGTCCACCGCGCTGGATACCGCATAACCGTCTGGCTAGAGTCCCACGACAGCTCTAGCGAGCCATCATTGCGTCTGCGAAGTCTCGGATACCGCGTGCTTCGCTGTGCTGCACGTGCCGCGCAATCTGGGCGTCTTGCTGGACCTGGCCAGGGATATGCATCGCTTGCAGCGGCGAGCCCGTTGGCCTCACTCGCAAAGAAACCAAGAAACTTAGGACGGGTTTCATGCGGTGCAGTTGCTGGCCCGAATGAAGGGACCATCGACGTCGCTGGGATGTAGCTTCATTGATGCGACACTTCTCAGTGGCAGCATTGTCTTCAAGTAGGGGCGATGGATCTCTGTGGAGGGCGCATTGAACCTGTGTGTCGCTTTCGTCGTTGCTATCTGGCCACGATTGTTGCTCTACAGTGTGCACTGGCAAGGTGGGTGACTGGAAGACTCAGTTGAAGTACACTCGTCCTTACAAGACTGAAGAGCTGAAGAAACGACGCACGCCCACCTCGGAATATCCAGCCTCTGCGATATATATGCCGAGTTTCGTTATCAGCCTCCTCGTCCCCCAACGGTTTTTAAAAAGAGATTACGCGCGCGCAGCTGGTTGGCAATCTCGTACATCAGTCGTGCTTGTGAGGCTTGGACATACGGCTCCCGTGGTCGGAAGCGCGTCTAGCTGAGTGTCAATGCGTGCGTGGTCCGGGAGGTCGTGTTGGCGGATCGACGCGCTCCGGCATTTACAACTCCTTTCTTCCGCGCCCTCTCCTTCCTAAACGGGAAAGTTGTAATTACATGAGTACGAGCACCCCCAGCGGTGGAGGGGGACACGCGGGTCCCCCTGCCTTCGCTATAGACGTAGAAAAACCGCCAGATAAGCCTAAAAGCCAGACGGCGCGCCGGACGCAGACCCCGGCGTCGCCGAAGTCGCCCGGGCGCCTCCGCCAGGCGGTCAACGGCATTCGCAACACCGCGACAGCAGCCGTCAGGAGCGCGGTTAGCGGGATGACAGGTTCGCCGCGGAAGGCGCCCGCGAAGACGGCAGGCGTGAAGCGCGGACAGCTGGACGACGAAGACAGCGAGGACGAGGACGGCAGCACGTCCCGTTCGTCCACACCCACCCCCGGCCAATCCAGGCCCCTTGTGCAGACCAAGAAGATACGCACCAAGGGGACTACAGACGAGGACGACGCCTTTTTCGCCGTCCCGACGTCAGGCGCCCAACCGCTCGTCGGCTACGCGTTGCCGAGCCCGCACACCCCTGGCACGGAGGACCAGGAAATGGACGAGCCTGCGCAGGCACCGCGTAAGGAGGCGCATTCGCCGGTGGAAGAGGTCGCTTTCGAGGACTTTGGACGGCGCGGGGCGGACGGTCTCGCGGACACGCGCGGCACAGAGCACGACGACATCGAACCGGACAGCCTCACGCTCGAGGAGGCAATGGACATGGTACTCTTCGACGTTAACGTCAAGTCACTCTCGTCGAAACCAGACCTCGTTGGCACGGCAATCACAGTTCACAAGCGCCTGGGGTACGTTCTGTCGAAACTGCACCCTGATATTTCGGAATACAACCCCAAGCTCGACATCCCGTTTATCAACAAGCGTCTGGGCGACATCTCGGCGGCCCTCGAAGCTCTGCAGGCGAAGGCGCCGGTGGTCTCCACTCCAGCGGCGCAACCAGAGCAGCGCGCCCCGTCCTCCTCCGCACCGCAGTCCAGGTTCACGCCCTCTGCGAACCCGGTGCCAATCAACCCAACGATGCGGGCGCAAGCTCCCGCGGCAACTAATCCAACACCCCCTAAGGCGAACACCAGACGTTACAACCCGGCGCGCGCGATCTTCCACCCGGTGACGCCTATGACGCAGCTGGAGCGGATCCGCAGGACGGAGCGGATAGCCGACGACCTGGATAAGGTCAACGAGGCGCTCGCGGATGCGGCGTCGGACGGAACGAAGCCGCAGGCGGTGGGACTCTCGTGGACGGAAGTCGGGAACGCAGTTCTAATGGCCGCGGATGGTTACACGGGCAGCGACCTGGTTGCGAACAGCTTGATCATAGGAGAGGCGCTGGGGCCCGACGCTGGCTTTCGTGCGTACGAGAACGCGGAATGGCACAAGGCGACGCTGCGTCGGGTTCCGACGCATGGCCCAGGACGCAGACTGCTGTCAGACGACGACGTCTTGCAACAGCTGAAACGCAACGCACCGTTCAACACCTTGAAGCTCGTCGATATCCCGAACCCCGTGCGCTGGCTGGCGTCTCCCGTGGCACGCGAGGACGCACGTCATTCTTCTCTGGTAGTGTGCTTGGCGACGGCAGAGGACCTCGCGGCGTTCCGCGCATTGAACAAGCGACTCTACGTATACGGGCAGGAATGCCACACCGCAGCATTCGAAGAGCGCAACTCGATCTCGCCATGCACGAACTGCTGGAGCACTGTCGCCCGTCACAGGACGCGCGACTGCAGGAGCGACCCGCCGTGCAAGTACTGCGCCGGAGCGCACCACACCGAGAGCCACGCGTGTAAAGACTGCGAGCGCGAGGAGGCAGAACGCGTAGAGAAAGGGATGGAGGTCGATGGGGAGACAGGGTGCTCCCACATCGAACTCAAGTGTTGCAATTGCGATGGGAACCACCCCGCCGACTACCCTTGGTGCGCAGCCAGACGCCCAGCAGTGGGTAGCTCGGCAGGCGCAGCGCCGATGGCTGGCAGGAAGGCAGCGCAGCGGAAGAGAAAGACGGCCGCTGGGAAGCGGCCCCCGCCCGCGCAGGAGGACAAGGAGGACTCGCCTGGGAGGAGCACGGAGAAGGAGCCGACAGGTGGGAGAGGAAAGGGGAAGGGGAAGGACGGTTCGCAGGGCGGCGCAGGAGACGGGAAGGAGGGCGAAGGAAGCGGGAAGGAGGGTGAAGGAGAAGGGGAGGAAGGACGACTGGACTGGGCCGAGGAGATGGAAGAGGACGACAGGCGCGCGCGAGAGGTACAGCGCAGGACGAGCAAGTCGACGTTGGCGTCACAGACAGGATCTGCGCACAGCTCGGCGGTGGACGCACAGGATGTCGAGGCGATACTCGAGACGGACCAAGAGGGCTTCATCACGGTCTCGAAGAAGAAGAAACGCAGAGTCAGCGCAAGGACGAACGTCACCGTCAACGCACCTTCGAACACCGAGCTCGACAGGGCCGCCGAGCAGCTCTTCCGCCAGTTCCCGCAGTGCCCGCAGGCCGACATAAAGATGTGGGTTCGACGCCTGAAGAGCGAGGATGCGGTTGTTGCGGAGATCCGTAAATGGTACGCGGCGAGCGGACTCGAGCTCCGGGACGGCACGAAGGCATACGCCCCCAGCAAGCCCACCCAGCGCGTGTTCCTCGCATGATAGAACGCCCGAGACGACCCTACGCGCGGAAGCCACGCTCGCCAGAGACGCGATGCCTTAGCGCGAATATGAACCGCAAAAACCATACCACGCACGCACTATTTCACGAAGCACACGATCTTTACGACTTGCTATTTCTTCAAGAGCCGTGGTGGGGCGATCTGGGAGGGGGCAAGCAGGGCGAGGTGTCAGGCGGACCGGGCTGGTCATGCCTGCTGCCGCAACAACCTGGCGCGAACGTCGCCAGGCCGCGAGTGATGGCACACTACCGGCGCCGCGACGATCTGACAGTCACGCTGCGACCGGACCTGACGGACGACCCAGACTTTATGTTTGTCGAGGTGGCGCAGCCGGGGCGACGTACGATCCTGGTAGGCAACATCTACAACCAGCAACCGTTGGCGCAGGAGGGGGACGCACCAGAGCGGAGGGACGCGTCGTTCACCGTGGAACGTCTGCGTCGCGTGCGCCTCCCACGCGACATGCCCGTTGTGCTGGTAGGCGACTGGAATCTCCATCATCCGTGGTGGGAGACCATGCACAGGGAACCGTCGGCCGTTGCAGTCGCCACTGTAGAATGGCTCAGGGATAACGGCTTTGCGCTCGTAAACGAAGTCGACGCACCGACGTACTACGCACACGGCACTGGACGACCATCGGTACTTGACCTCGTGTTCGTCAACGAGTGCGCGCAACGCGAGGACACCGTGAAAGACTTCTGCATCGACGAGAGGGCGTCCCTGGACTCGGACCACTGTGGACTCAGGTGGTCGTTCGACCCGGCGCGCGACGTGGTAGAGAACCCAACCGGCGTCCGCTTCAACTGGAAAGCGGCGGACGAGGAGGCTTTCAAGGACGCGGTTCGACAGGAGGCGGAGGCGCGGATGGACGCTTTTGTAGTCCTCCGGCAGAACCGCAGACTAGGCGTGCACGAGATCGAACGGGCGACAGAGGCGCTTCATACAGTACTCGACGTGGCAGCGCGGAAGGCGGTTCCAGAGCGGCGGACGAGTACGCAAGCGAAGCCATGGTGGAATGACAGCATGGCGGCCGCGAAGGAGGAAGTAGAAGCAGCCGCCACCGCACAATCGCAGTGCCAATCGGATGACCCGGACACGCGGGAACGGTTGTCCAACGCCGCCGCGCACGCTGCCGCAGTTCTACGTCGCACAGCCAAGAAGGTGAAGGCGCGTTTCTTCAAGTCGAAGCTTGAGGATGCGAAGACCAAGGACATTTGGGCGTTCCCGAAATGGACCAAGGGTCGCCGGGAGTACCCTACTCCTCCTCTCTCTCGCGGACCGGATCGCCCGCCCGCCACGACGCACAAAGAGAAGTGCGACACGTTGCGCGCCACACTCTTCGCTCCCCCGCCCGACCTAGGTCACCGGCACCCGGATCTGGACGACGAGCAGGACGACGCAGAACCGTTCGTCCCGGTTACGCGGCTTGAAGTCGAGCGGGCGCTCCTCGCGCCCGACCCAGATAGTGCGCCTGGCGACTCCGGGATCTCGAACAGGGGGATCCGTCTCGCGTGGGAGGTAATCGATTGGATTATTTGGATGCTGATTGCGCACTGCGCGAGGGCGGGCTACCACCCGTCTCGGTGGCGCAAGGCGATTGCGGCGTGCTTGCGAAAGCTAAACCGCAAGGACTACTCACTTCCGCGCGCGTACCGTCTAATTGCACTGCTCGAGTGCCTGGGGAAGGTACTGGAGTCCATCCAGGCGCGCAGGCTCGCCCACTACGGCGTGACGCGAGGACTCGTCCCGGAGATGCAGTTTGGCGGCGTACCAGGACGGAGCGTCGAGGACGCGGGCCTTACGTTCGTCCACGACGTCGAAAACGCCGCGCGCAGTCACATGGCGACTTCAGCCCTCACGTTCGACATCACCGGTTATTTTGACCGCGTATCCCACCCTCGCCTCATCACGATCTTGCACGAGGCGAAGTTGCCTGCTCCTTTGGTACGCTGGGTTGCGTCTTTCCTGTCGGAACGCCAAGCTGCGATATGCGTAGACGGGAAGATCGGAGACATGGAGCCCGTGCGCACCGGCATCCCGCAGGGCTCCCCTGTGTCGCCTATCCTGGCGGCCTTCTTCAGTAAGACGCTGGAAGACCGCTTCTTGGCTGCAGCGCCGCGCATCCGCGCGGCGCTGCCCCAGCACCACAATCCATCCGTCGGACGGCTGATCATGTACGTGGACGATGGGAAGATCTACGTGTCCTCCACCTCCCTCGCGACAAACGTCGCGCACCTGGCAGCTCTTTTCGACGTCGCTCGCGCATGGGCAGCGGACGAGGGCGTAATCCTGGACGACGATAAGCGTGACTTCGCGCACTTCACGTGCTCGCTGCGCAAGGTGGGGCGCCAGCGCGTGAAGACGATGCAGAGACCGGCGCTTCGCATCCCGGACAACAACGGCGGCATGCAGACGCTCCAGCCGGCGCTGACGTACCGCTGGCTCGGCATCATCTGGGACCCCCAGCTGCGTTTCTCGGCGCACGTCAAACGCATGGCAGAGCGAGGCGCGAACGCGGTTGCGGCGCTGAGCATGCTCGGCAACACGACGAGCGGATTACGCCCTATTCACCTCAGGCAGATCCACACCGCCTGCGTCTTACCTGTCCTCATGTTTGGCTCACTGGTGTGGTTCACAGGCCGTCGCCAGAAGACGCTCACGCATCACTTGGACGTGGTGGTGCGGCGCTCGTGCCGCCACATCCTCGGGGCGTTCAAGACAACCCCGGCAGGCTTCTTGCACCTGGAGGCGTCGATGCCTCCGATGGATCTCAAGCTTCAGGCCAAGATGGAGGCGAGCGCGATTCGACTCGCTCGTCTGGACGCACGGCATCCCCTCCTACAGCGTCTCGGTCCGGAGTGGACCGGGGGCGCTCCTTGTTTCGCACCACCGCCGCTGCCGACGCGTCCTGTGCCACGCAACGGCCACGCGACACGCCTGCAAGGGCTCGCTGCGCACTACCCGCACGACGGGGAGAGGGTCGATTCGTTCCTCACCGCGCCGTGGGACGATTACGTGGGCGATGCGCGCTGGGCGGGACGCCTGGTCGTCGAGCGACGCGTCCCAGGCATCAACAAGCCCACGTGCGCTGCCGCGCACGTGGCTCGCGTTTGTCAGCTTCGCGCAGACGACCGCAACGTACTTGTGTATACTGACGGTTCTTTACTCGAAGGGCGAGCGGGCGCAGGCTTTGCAGTCTACAACGGGCGCCGGCAAGTTACTGGCCGTGAGATCGGTCTCGGCGACACCGCCGAGGTGTACGACGGGGAGATGAGAGGGTTGGAGGTGGCTGCTTCAGTGGTGGTTCCGTTCGCTTCATCTCTTCTTCGACCCGCGCACGTTTTCTTTTTTGCTGACAATTCTGCTGCTGTATCCCAGATATCCGCGCGACGCGCAGCCGCCGGGCAAGTCTACTCCGTGGGTTTCACACGTCAAATAGAGGAGTTCTTGACCCAGGACGACGCGCACAGGGTGACCGTTGCGTGGGTGCCGGGGCACGAGGACGTGGCGGGCCAGGAGGCTTCCGACGCGCTTGCGAAGGGAGGTACGAGGCGGGCGTCCTCCCTTCCGCACTCAGTCACCATGACGCGCGCGAAACGCGAGGTCAAACAGAGGCTACGCGACAGGTTGCGGGTGAGGTGGCTCGCGGACCTACGTCGTAACGCGTACGCACCAGCGAATCGGTTCCCACTGTCGCTGCAGCCCACCCCGCACCTGCGAAAGCTGGACAAGCGGACGCTATCTGCTCTTACGCAGTGCCGCAGTGGCCATGCTTTCACTGGCGAGTACTATCGGTCCATCAACAAGCCGGACCGGGGTCTAGGATGTGCGTGTGGCGCCGCCATCCAGACCAGGGACCACATCCTCACGGAGTGCCCTACGTACGAACCTTTTCGCAACGTCCTTCGTGATGTTTCCCCGCATCTGTCCGTTACGGACCTCTTGGGAACACGCGAAGGCGTAGTAGCAACGGCGAAGTTCCTCCGTTGCAGCGGTGCGTTTGGGCGACCCACCGCTGTCGACGTCGAGTAGAACTCGCCACTCTGGCGGCGCGCCGTAGGCGCGCCGTCCCGCGCTCCTCCTCCCTTAGCCTTCCCCAACTGCTCGACCCCCGCGATGCAACCCGCGCCGTCGTCCGCCGTCGCGCGGATCCCTCATGCTCCCATGCCGTTCCTTCTCTCCACTCAGGTTATTTATTATATGTTATCATCGGTCGCACAACCCCCCATCCAACCACAGTTCGTCACACCCGATTGTCCCACCCGTTCTCCCTAGAAACGTCCCCCAGACCCGTTACCCCGCGATAGTATCAACCGGTTCCCGCCCCGTACCAGAATGCCACTCCCCTTTTCCCTCGTAGTAGTTCGTGCATTTGTACGCTCCGCTTGTGGGGCCGCCCCTTGGCGCTTTGTAGTAGAGCAGCCTGTTAGCGCGGTATATAAGAAGATTCATCATCAGCGCTCCGGCATTTAGTTGGTCGCGCTGTCTTCCCTCTACCATCCTCTCGCCTACTATGCCGCATGACACTCAGTCTCTCGAGCTGCGTGTCGTACAATCGCCGCAGAAGCGCGTTAAACGCGTCGCCAGTGCGGCCAGCCCTCTACCCGTCGTCGTGTTCGCGGTTCGCTCAGTCCCCTCTTACGCGCGGTGCCGCTCGAGATCCTGCATATGGTACGTGCGACCCGCTTACCTGCTCTCTATTCTATACCCCGTGCTAATTAAGAGCGAAGGTTTGCGGCTTCATGCATCCTCGAGACCTTCTCGCGCTCGCTCGCACGAGCAAGGCCTTGCGCAAGGTGATCTGGAACAAGAGCTTCAAGCGTGCTTGGGAGTCCTCCCTCACGACAGTCGATCAGATCGACGCGTACCCCTTCCCAGCTGAAGCGCTGCACATGAGTCCTGCTGCGTACGCGCTTCTGGCGTTCGGCTCGTGGTGTTACGTGCGTGGTCATAATTTCTGTCTGAGCTGAGACGACGACACTGATGAGCTGTGTACATAGCACTGCCAAAAGCGAGCACGCCTCATTCATTGGGCTTTGGGAATCCGCTTGTGCGCCTTTTGCTCAAAGACACAGTGCGTGCGCTTCCAATGATTCGTCGCACTCGCGGCACATCTAACGCCAACGCATAAAGGCTCGTCCATGGCGAATGTATAGCCGACATGTACCCCTACTATAACCTCTCTCATCATCAGTACTCGGCCCTGTACAATCTGTTGTGCAAAATTCCTTGGATTCGAACTCTGAATCGGAGGAACCAGTGTACGTGTATTGTGTCTTTATCCCGCGGCAAAGGCTGACGCAGGCCTTCAAGACGAGAACCACGCTTACATGCCACACGCTTTGAGAGATGCCGACCGTTGGCTCTCCCTCAGCGCCGCAGGGAGGGCTGCCTTTGAGCAGGAACGCAAGGAGCTGGCAGTCCTCCGACTGAAGGTACGCAACGCTGTTAACAGCCTCGAAGCTCAAGTCAACTTATTTATCTTACATATAGCACGCGAGCCTTTGCGAGTCGTGGATGGACTACTGCGCATCTCAGCGCGAAAAGAACCTCGCAGACCTACGCGCGAATAGACTGTCCCAGTACGTCGCTGCGAGCACCTGCATCTGACTCTGTCGCCTAACTCGTAACATCGTTTGCAGGATCTGCGAGAGACTATGTGACCTAGGATGGGCGGAGGAGGTGCGACGGGAACGGAAGACCCTATGCGAGCACCGACGCGTAATCGAGCCAAAGGTCCTCACCGAGAAAGCTTCGTCGGACCAGCTTTTCAGCGCTCGTGTCTAATCTGACGCGTCTAAAGCATGGGCGACCCTGCGACCCGAACTTCTGTGTGATGGAGCACGAGCTCAGCACTCAACGTCATGCCGTGCTCATCGGCATCAGTATTTCGTATAAGTGGCGCTATCGGGACCCTGCTCGTCATCTGAGTAATCCCACGGACATCAGCATGACTCGTATGTAGTATATAAAGCTTTGCATGTCGTACGGGGGTCTGTATCGTCTTGCTCAGACCTCTGTTATCAGGTATAGCGTCTCGTACACAATATGATCGTCTTGCTCAGACCTCTGTTATCAGGTTATGAGCCCCGTCTGCGCATCATGTCGCACCCCTCGAAGGCCCAGTATCTCGTCACTACGGGCAACGGCTTCAGCACGTTCCCAAAGCTCACGGACGAGAACTTCCACTCGTGGTCACAGAACATGACTACGCTCCTTCGCGGCCTTGGGCAGCTCGCCATGGTCGAGGGGAAGGTGGCGAAGCCGACCGATGCGGACGATGCGACGGCCTGGGAGCTGCGGAACTCGCGTGCGTACATGGAGATCGCGCTTCGCGTCGAGGACTCGTTCAAGCACCCTATCGCGAGCGAGACCGACCCGAAGAAGGCGTGGGATACTCTCAAGAGCACGTACGGCGCAGCAGCGGACGGCCTGCGCACGTTGTACCTCGCACAGCTCACTTCGGCAGTGTACGATCCATCGACTCCCATCATCACGCACCAGAACTACATGGGAGAACTGCGTCTTAAGCTCCAGGATGCGGGGGACAAGATGACCGATGTCGACTATCGCACGCACTTCCTCAACTCGCTGCCCGAGGAGTACGATCCATTCCTTCTGAGCGTCACGAAGTACGACACCGTTCAGACCATCGTAGCTCGTCTTCGTCAGCAGGAACTCCGTCGTGCGCTCCGCGGCCAGGGTCCTAGCGCGGCGACGAATTCGGCATTCGCGGGACAGACGACTCGTGGCTCGAGCACCAGCACCGGCTCGTCCGGTACTCCGTCCGGTGGCTCGACCAAACGGCCCGGCAAATGTCGCAAGTGCGGGCAAGAGGGCCACTGGGAGCGGGATCGCGAGCTCTGTCCCAAGAGCAGCGGATCCGGCGGCTCTGGCGGCGGTCCATCGCGCAAGAAGGGCAAGCGCGGCGGCGGCGGTAACGGCGGCGGTGGTGGTAACGGCGGTGGTTCCAGCAACTCGAACTCGACACCCAACAGCGGCAGCGGCAAGCCCACTGGCCGTATGTTCTCAGCATTCGAGGCATCTCTGTTCGCTGGTGATACGCACCGTACTCCACACCTGATCGACTCTGGCGCATCAGATTACTGGGTGCCTCGTCGCGAGGAGCTCCACAACTATCGGGAGCTCGCCGAGCCTATCGCCATCAAGGCCGCGGACGGCATCGTGCACGCGCGCGGTGTCGGGGATCTGCACTATGCCGCTGTCGCGACTGACGGCGAGGAAGTGCACGGCGTGCTGCGCAACGCCAAGTGGGTACCGAATGCGTCTGCTCGCATGCTCTCGCTCGGCCGGCTCATTGAGGACGGATACGGCGCAACATTTACTGCGGCCGGTATTCAGTTGCGAGGACCGGGAGGTCAGCACGAGGTACACGTACCTGTTACGGGTCGCGTCTACTCGTGGATGCTGCGTGTCGTCATGCCCGGCGAGGCTCTGGCTCGAGCTATGGTTGCGAGCGAGCTCGCGGTGATGCCCAGCATCGAGGTTACCGACGACGAGCTGGCGGAGCGACTCGACCCTGGGGAGATTGCGCTCGCAGCGTCTCGGCCATCCACTGTGTCGTGGATGGACTTTCATCGCGACATGGGACACCTGAATATCGCAGCGTGTCAGCGTCTGGTCAACGGGGGAGCTTCACACACTCGCCTCGGCGACCCTTCGTCTCCGCTACCGCACCACCAGGACTGCCTCTCGTGTGTTACGGGCAAGCAGGCGGCTCGGCCGCACCATCCCGGCCGCGAGAGGGCCGAGAATGCGCTCGACCTTGTTCATCTCGACCTCTTCGGACCGGTGGACACTCCCGCACACGATGGCAGCCGTTTCGGACTGGTGATCGTCGACGACCACGGCCGTGTAACGAGCGTCGAGGGCCTGAAGTCGAAGGATGAGGCACCGGCCGCGATCAAGAAGTGGACCGCGGCAGTCGAGCTCTCGACCGGGCGCAAGGTTCGTGCATTTATGGCGGACGGCGCGCGGGAGCTGGTGGCTGGCGAGATGAAACGCTGGTGCGATCAGCGTGGAACGCGCATCTTCGTCTCGGCTCCGTACTCACCAGAGTCGAATGGCGTCGCCGAACGGAAGATCCGTGCTGTCAAGGAAGGCGCGACGGCCATGCTGCAGGATGCGCAGCTGTCTAAGCGCTTCTGGCTGTGGGCGGCGAAGGCTAAAGCGTACCTTCTTAACAGGTCTCCGTCGCGCGCTCTAGGCGGGAAGACTCCGTACGAGTCGCATTACGGCGAGCGGCCAGATCTGCGCAACCTTCGTCCTTTTGGATGCCATGTCAGCGTCTATGTGCCGAAGGAGAAGCGCAAAGCGTTCGAACCTCACACCTGGTCAGGGATCTTCGTCGGGTATGAGCCTTGGTCGACGGGTTACCTCGTTTACGATCCGCGGCGACACAAGGCATTCGTAACGACCGACCTCGTCTGGCACCACAACTCGCTCGGACCGGCCATCCCTGCTGGCGACTCGACGGAGGACGGCGACGGCGGCGATGACAACGAACCCGATGCGCCTGCTGTCGTTGCTCCACCACCCGCGGCTGACGGCGACGGCGAGCATGTGATGCTGCGCATCCCGGGCGATGCGGTACGTCGTGTCGTTGAGAAACGCCAGGCCGAGGAACGAGGTCGCGAGAAGCTCGTCAACCGCGTGTATGACTTCGCGCCGGGGGAGACGCGTAGCGGACGTGTTCGCGAGCGCGGCTTGGCTCTGGAATTCGCATTAGCGGCGGTCTCGGGCGGTACGGATCTGGAAGTCGCACTCAGCGCGGCTCCCGCACAGGGGGAGGATCCAACGAGTGTGCGCGAGGCGCTGGCTGGACCCAATGCAGATGAGTGGCAGGCTGCTATTGACGTCGAATATCAGAACCTCGTCAGTCACGGCGTCTTCGAGTGGGCGGATCCAGGCAACTCACGCGTTATGGGATCCACGACCGTCCTTCGCACCAAGTATGACGCCGAGGGCAAGATCGTCCAACGCAAGGCACGCATCTGCGCGCAGGGCTTCACCCAGATCCCGGGCGAGCATTACGACCCATTGCAGAAGCCGGCGACAGTCGTTCGGATGGCGGCGTTGCGTACGATGCTGGCGGTCGCGGTTACTCATCCCAACGCGGTTCTTCGGCAGTTCGATGTAAAGAGTGCGTACCTGCATCGTCCTTTGCGCGAGGTTATCTACATGCGCGCTCCACCCGGCATCGCACACCCGACCGACCCGACGAAGAGAACTTGGCGGTTGCTGAAGGCCATTTACGGCACGGTCCAGGGCGGTGCGTACTGGGAGGAAGAGCGCGATGAGTTCATGGCCGAGCTCGGGTGGAAGAAACTCGAGGCTGACATCAGCGTCTACCGCAAGACCTGGCCCGAGGAGAAGGAGAGCGCCGCTGTCGCGTTCTGGGTCGATGACGGTACGTCCGGTGGATCTGAACGCCGTCTTCTCGAACTCGAGCATGCCATCGACGAGCGATACGGCATCTCCGGTGCGGGCGTGCTCTCGTGGACGCTGGGTATCGCTTTCCGTCGCGATTTCGAGGCCAGGACCATCGCGTTGTCACAGGAGCAGTACATCGGGACCCTCGTGCGGCGTTTCGGCCAGACGGACGCGCGCACGGTATCGACACCCTTCGCACCCGGCACCATTCTGTCAGCACGCCCAGCGCCAGGTACAGGCGACGTACCTGCGGTGCTGGGAACCCGCTATCGCGAGCTGGTCGGCGCGTTACTGTACGTCGCTGTTGCGACGCGTCCGGATATCGCGTTTCCTGTCGGCGTGCTCTGCAAGCGCATGTCGAACCCAGATCAGTACGCATTCGACCTTGCTATCCGCGTGTTACGTTACCTGAAGGGCACGGCGGACGTACCGCTCGTGCTGGGCGGGACGCGCGAGCTGCGCGTGTTCTCGGACGCCGATTTTGCCGGCGATCAGGACGACCGCAAGTCGACGGGCGCGTACGTGATCACCATCGGTGTGGGCGCGGTGTCGTGGGCATCGAAGAAGCAGAGTGTGACGGCGACGTCGACACTCGAGGCTGAGTATATGGCGCTGTCGCAGACGGCCAAAGAGGTGCTCTGGCTTAAAAGACTTCTCACTCAGCTCGGCGCCTCTCTCGGTCCGGTCCCGGTCTTCGGCGACAATCAAGGCGCGCTTGCTCTTGCTCATTCGACGCGATTCCACGCACGTTCCAAGCACATCGACGTTCAACACCATTTTATCCGCGAGAAGGTCCAGGAGAAGGAGATTGAGTTGGAGTACGTACCGACCGGCGACATGGTCGCCGACGCACTCACGAAGGTTCTGCCGCGCGACTCGTTTGCTCGTCACTGCGCCGAGATGGGTGTTTTCCTTCGCGCTTGAGCTCGTGGGGGAGTGATGGAGCACGAGCTCAGCACTCAACGTCATGCCGTGCTCATCGGCATCAGTATTTCGTATAAGTGGCGCTATCGGGACCCTGCTCGTCATCTGAGTAATCCCACGGACATCAGCATGACTCGTATGTAGTATATAAAGCTTTGCATGTCGTACGGGGGTCTGTATCGTCTTGCTCAGACCTCTGTTATCAGGTATAGCGTCTCGTACACAATATGATCGTCTTGCTCAGACCTCTGTTATCACTGTGCCTCTTGCAGCGCTCGAGGGACGAGCATGAGTTGCACCTGCGATATCTAGAAGTTCGCAAGGACGTCAAGAAGTTCCTGAACAACGCTCTTATGAACGTCGTGTCCCTGACGGAGGCTCAACCCACTCTCGAAGATATCGAGTACGACGAATTCTTCCCTGACATCATGGCGCTGCTCAATCCGGATCTGGAGGACGCCGAGTGGGAACGTCTCGAGGCGATCGCTCTTACAACATTCCCTCACGCAGTGGAGGAGTGGCGGAACTCTTGCGCTATGCAGCTCTCCGACTACGTCCCAGACGACGTGATGTCTTCAGATGATGCAAGCGACGTCGAGAGGCTTGCCGCGCTCAACCTTGCGACAACGGTCTTCTCGTGCACCTCCTGCCGTTTGGACGAGATCAGAAAGCATGATCACTATCCTTACGTTGTCGCCCACGTGCACCTGTACCATCCCAACCGGTGCCGAGGCGTGTGGTCACCGGCGGATTTGGAGTTCAATGGTCGCGGGCGGGACATCATCGCGGACCTCGTACGTATATCTGGCCTCAACCCGGCGACGGCCACGTGCCAGGACATGGACATCCGGGATGCGCGCATTGTCTGTGGGGCCTGTTACGAGGACGGGCCATACAATGCGTCTGCTATGACCTGGTGGCGCTGCGTATGTCTGTCGCATTCCAATCCCGGCACCAGCGCTGACTATTTGATCCGCTCCAGGTCGAACACATTGAGCAGGAGCATGGTGGCACGGTCTCCCTGGACGACTGGTTTGCGCTCGAGGCGGAAGAAGAGGCTCGCGTTCGGGAGCTTGCCCCGCGCAGGTCTCTCGCAGGTTGCGGCGGCTGGGAAGGCTGTCGCCTTTGCGGCACAATTCTGTCGGATTGGGAAGCCGTGTTGTCGCACTTCCTGGAAGACCAGTACGTAGTGCGCGGTACCCGTGCTTGACGTCCACAGTTGACATGGTATCCTCTTAGCCCTACAGAGAACGCAGATGCCGTTCCTGACGTGGGAAGCGACGTTGTCTATATAGACCCATACATCCAGCAGCACGAACCGCGGAATGTCTGGCTTTGTATTCTGGATGGGGACACGGACGCGCTCGAGTGTTGGAAACGGGGTTCAGGTCGCCCCGGTGACGAATGCTAAGCATCGCGACGATAGAAAAGCGGAGTGGATGGCTTTTACTGTACATGTATGTATTGACTGACTCCATAGACTCTTGACTGGCTGTACAGTACACGCGTGACTGAGCGGTCCCGACGGTCTAATGAGCTATTTAGAGTCATCCTCAATTTGGACGGACGTTGATAGGGGCATGCCGAGAAGAAGAGGGTTGATGAGACCGCCCATTATCGTCCAACCGTTTAGGTTGTGAGGGTCCGGAAGCATGTCCAGCTGAGTGCGAAAGCGTGGTCCGGGAAATCGTTGGGCGGCTCGGCGCAAACCGGCGGTTCAGTCTCGCTTGACCTTCCACCATCTCGTCGCTTTCGCATCGGCCACGATGCCACACAGCACACATTGCGTGGCCTTGAGTGCTACTGCGTCGTCAACGAAACGTCCAAAGCAGTTCGTCAGTCTGACGCAGCCTGTTGAGCCTGATCGGCCCGGCGCGCTCAGTCCTCTCCTCGACGAGGTACCGCTGGAGATTTTCCA
>KV425909.1:228206-251668 GCA_001632375.1 Exidia glandulosa HHB12029
ACGTCAACAGGCGTCGGGCCAGGCGTCGCGGACTCGAGTTCGTACGGCATCAGGACGCTGGCGAGGCTCAGTGTGACCATGGGGCGATGCTCTTCCGGGATGCTGGGGACGGCTGGTGCAGCAGCGCCGCCAACGCGTTCATGGAGTACCTTGCGGAGCAGAGACGGCGAGCGGCCGAAACCAGGACGAACCGTGGGCGCCTCGCTCACCGCAGTCTGAAGCTGATCGCGGTCGCGCGGCTGGACGCTGTATTCCGAGTACTCGGACGTGAACGACTCCGGGCGGGTAGGGAGAACGAGCGTGTCTGGGCGGGCGACCGGTTGCGGGGGTGTAGGCATGGGCACCGGCACGCGCTGCGGTGAGTTAGGCGCGACGATACGCGTGACCGGAGGCGAGCGCGGAGGAGGCATGGGCGTCAGACCGGCAGGTTGAGGCGGCGAGCGCTCGAACGACTCCTGGGCGGCTCCGGGCGAGGGGACGGGACGCGGGACGGGCGGGACGTTGTAGTAGTCGGGCAAGTGCGGCGTCGGCGGCTTGGGCGTGTTCGAGGCGCGCTTGCGGTCGAACAGACTGCTAGGGCGACGAACGGGACGGATGGGCGCAGGGGAGGGCGGCATAGGTCCCACATGGATAATGTCGGCCGGCAACGACGGTGCTACGACGTGCGCGCGCGCGTACTCGTAGTTGTAGTCGTTCGAGTAGTCCATCGACAGCGAGTGCTTCTCCTTGAACTGAGGCGCAAAGTCGTCATTGTACGCGGCCGGGGCGTTTGCAAGCTCGCGGTCGAGCTTCTTGTCGGCCCGACGAAGACGGGCGAGCAAGTAGACCGTGATGAGCAAGCAGACGATGGCGAGCGCGCCGAAAACAATGCCCAGGACGATGTAGGTCGTGCCCTTGTTGATCTCTGCAGCATCTGCGTCGTCGCGTCTGAGCAAAAGCTGGAGGCACGTGAGCTCACAAAACGCGTTTCGCGGACTCGCACACTCACAGAAGGCATTTTCGAAGAAGAAAAAAAAGAAATAGGGTAAAGAAGAAAATTAGGAAAATGCCAGAGGGAAGAAAAGGAAGGACGCAGCGACCTCCAAGGGGAGGACGAGCGGGGACGAGAGCGAGAGAGGGAGCGGGAGGGAGAGGAGTGCAAACAGAGAGATAAATCGGTGATATGGCTGCACTGGCCGCGCAGCACAGCCCAAAGCGGCGGTCATCTCGTAACAATCACAGCCTCAAGCGCTCTCTTCTTGCACCCTTCGCCTCACTGCTCCCCCAGGGGCGGCGTCGACGAGGCGCGGTCGTTCGCTCATCGTCCACAGGCGGCCCCGTATGTGCCGTGTGCGCTTTGAGGACCAACCGACCACGGAGAAGCGTCGCGACTAGCCCCCTGATCATCATGCCAGCGCAGCGCAGCGTCCGTCGTCCTCATCAAGCGATAGCCGTACTCAATTTTGCTTCTTGCTTAAACCTGTGAAATCCAAGCGGCTCGTCCAAATGATCAAATAAGCAGGGGGAAGAATTGAGCGATGCAGATTATTTGGTTGCTGAAATGACGCACGGCGATCATCGGAACTGTCGTGCTGTTCCGCTTTCAAGGGCCTTCCGCTGGGCTCGTTCCAGCGTATAGAGTACTGAAGCGTTCGACATCCGGTTTTTTGAACGACCAGGGCTTCAGGCCAGCCCCAGACGATTCCCGCTGAGGGGACGGGACGAGGAGGCGTCGACGCGGTGTCGACTTCGATGGCTGCCAAGCCGCCACATGCTCGCGACGGACTTTAGACGGAGAAGCAGCTTCACGCATCGAGCACCAGCCTGGAGGGCTGCTTTTTTGCTGAAATCGTTTTAGGCAAGTGCGCCACGCGGACACGGAGAAACTGCCCACATATGGTAGTTCCAAAGGTCTGGCGCAGCCTTTCAACAGGCGAAATAATCAAAATTGAGTACGGCTGATGAAGGCTACGCAGCTCAAAGCGGGCTGGCGTCTACTATGACGACCGCTGTTCGCGTAATCGGCGTGCGTACGATCGCAAGTTCGCAACGTCGACAGAATGTAGATCCAGACCGTCATAGGACACCCAGGCCGCAAGACATCCCGTAGTATGAAGTGCTAGTAGGCCACAGCGCCTCAGCATTCGTCAACGGGTCGCCAGGACTTGGAAGACAGTAATACTGCGAGGCGTCGCAGTAAGCCACTGTGTTGTCGAGCGATATCCAGAGCTGACGATTCTTCCAAGCTACGTGAATGGGCAGGGCATTTCACAGCAAGGCTGGGTTGGAGGTGCAACAGGGTGCAACGAGGTAGCAGCTCGGGGAATTCTGTGAGCAAAGGTTCACAAAACCGGTCGACAGTGGCCGAATGACTGCTCGCCGAACTGCTCGCCACTGCAGCCGCGGTACCGCCAGACCTGTTGACCATAGCTGGGCTGCATTACAGGGTACGAGTTCGACGAGGGCCGGTGATACTTCAATCGAAACCTGAGCGCAGTGCGTGGCGCGCTATTCAAGTTCAATACGACCGTGGCATACCATGTAAACCTGCCCAGACCCGCTTAAGTGTGTCGTCCGTTTTCGTACTGGTGAAGCTGACCGGTACGGGAAGAGGACAAGATGTGTGAGCTTCAGGATACAGCGACGATCCTCAGCTGTCATACGTGGAGGCCTGCTGCCGATTTTATCTCTGCATACTTTCCTGCACAACAGTACCTAACATGTAATGCACAATCATTCCTACGTTAAATACAGTAAATTCCGGAAACTCAATCGTGTCGAGTCTCTTTCAGACAACTCCGGCGCTCGCTACTCGTAGAAATCGTCCTTCGGCCATACGTCAAGTGGCGTGTTCGTCCTTCGCAGCACATAGACGTTGTGCATGATGGGAGGACGATGTACATGCGTAGAGCCAGGCGCGTCAGGGACAACCTGCTCGAACGCTTCCACCTCCTCCTTGCGCTCCACTGTCCACAGGTCGTTCAGCCGCGCAACGCCGGGAAGCGCATGCACGTCGTCCAAGAAGTCGAAACGAGTACTCGAGTACGACATCGCTAGCCAGACAGATCCGGGCCTGACGAGAGCGGCAAGGTGCAGCGCGAGTAGGATCATAGGTTCCAACTGGACAGTGGGATGTCCAGGTAAAAACGCAATGCTGGCGTCCACGTCGTACCCGCACGCAATAGCGTCACTTGTACTTTTATCGAGTATCATTCCAAAGGGCGCCATCTCTTTACATGCTCCATGTAAGTTCTCCCAGTCTAGAAGATCCGCGACAGTCCAGAGCATCTTCCCCTTCGCCTTGGAATCGCCTTCAAGCGCCTGCCCCAGCTCGATCGCGCGCGCAGCATAGTCCAAGTTCAAGATACGCTCCGGCGATACAGAAAGGCCGTCTCTAATCGCGAAAGATAGATTCGAAGTTCCACAGCCGATGTGCAGGATAGTCGAGTCGATCGGAAGCGATGAGAGAAGATTCTGGATGATGGGGAGCAATGCGTCGGACCCGCCGAGCCATTCGAAGTTGTCTGGATGTTCCGTAAAGCGCTGCTGCCAGACTTCTTTGGAACTGTAGTCGATGGTCATCGGTTCGGGTCGTGGCAGGAGGGCAAGTCCGGGCCCGGACATTTCCGTCCACATTCTCTCCCTCACGCCCAGTGAGAACCGACACTAGCCGGAACGAGCCAGGACGATAGAAATCTGATGATGGTGATTTCTATCGTCTGCGCTCGTTTCGGCTCCCAAATCTGCGCTTTTCGCGAGCCGAACCGAGCTGAAACGAGCCAAAATTGCTTCATCAAACGACGTGTGAGCCAGAACGAGCCGCAACGATCCCTAGCACCCTTTCGTGTGTGCATTGATCCCGTATTTCATTCTGCTTGCACTGCGCCCGCAAATGGCATTCGATACGACGTTTGGTAGAAAAAGCGGTTTATTCACGACTGCAGGACAACTAGATACGACAGTACTGTACAGAATACACTTCCTAGCATCTACAAAACGTGCCCCAGCCGATCACACCCACCCAGCTGCTCAGCTCCCTCGCTCGTCACACACACATAAGCAAACATGCCGCATCTAGAAGGGCAGGTATCAGAGGCGAGCACAGGACTGAAGGTAATACGCACGAGAACGATCGCTGCGCTGCGGTCGCAGCACAGCTCCTCGGCCCAGAGCGCGTCGGAAAAAAACAGCACACCTAGACGAAAGGAGAACGTGTGAGCGTGTATCCAAAGCAAGCGAGACACGTACCATTTGCCATGTCGTCACAAACGTAGGCGGGGGTCCTGGGGAAAAGGTAAGCCAGAACGAAACATTCATCGCGATGGGGCACGCACGGACACACACCGATGGAGAGCCTTCGTGGGTACCTCGAACGGGGCACAGAGAGCGTGAGATGCGCTTTACGGTGGCGGGCGGAGGCGACGACGGCGACGACGGCGACCGCATTGGGGTCAACGGTGAGCGGAAGAGAAGCAAAGTGTCAGTGGATACGCAGGACGTCGGTGGGACGGCTTACCTGGGTTCCTCTGGCCAAAGGTGTCGTCGGTGAGCACAATACTTTGGTGGGCAAGGGACTTAGACGAAAAAAAAAAGGAAGTGGGAAAGAGACGTCGACGGAAGAAAGCGGTGAACTGCACAGTTAGGATCCGACGGAGAGGTTCCCGCGAGGACGGAAGCAACGAACAGAGCGCGACGAGCACGATGAGTCTGTATATTGCTCCCGAGAGCTCAGGCGACTCCAGAACCCACTCGTGCGCGCAAGTCTCGCGCGCCCTCTGGTGTTTGACGCAACCCTGTGATGGGTTGGCACAGCGTTTGCGCACCTGGCTCGTTGCAGCTCGTTTCGGCTCAGTGATTTGCAGATTTCTATCGTTCTGGCTCGTTTCGGCTCATGTCGGTTCTCACTGGGCCTCACGCTCCGAATCTACCTACCTACCTACCTACCGTTTTTTGCCGCCGTGGATTCAGACATTCTGAAGAGTCTAAGGGCTCGTCCTTCTGTCCACGTTCTCTCTTATGTTGTGATAAACAGTGCACGAGGGTCAAAGCGCACTGCACATCGCCATCGCCATCGCTACGGTCGTACATTACCGACGGATCCTCTGACCATCCCTGGCTGCAAGTCCCCTCTCCTTAATTAAGCAACAGGGAGTTGTGGTTCCTACAGCTCCTTCAGGTTGCTCAGTGCCTACGCACCGCACGTTGGTTCACCGCCTCGCTGTCATGCCCTGTCTGCTCCCACCCAAGCAACGCGGCTCGAGACCGCTGATGGAGCATACTCCTTCTTCTTTGCTTTCTACCCCCCACGCTCCCTTATGCAGGCTTTGTCCTATGGCGCCTCGTCTACACGAGCACACAAGCTCGCATACGACGAGGAACGCCGTGTCGTTGTTGCGTACGACCGCTCGGGTGCGCTCATTGGAGAGCTCCCGCCAGTCGCGATGGCAAAGCGACAGACGGCGTCGTGCGCGCTCATAGACTACTACGCGGTGGAGAACCGTACGTTGAAGGGAAAGCGCACGCCCGTGAATTCTGACTTCTTCGTGCCAGTCCCAGGCTTTCATTTTCTTACGGACGAGGCCACTACAAGCTGGGGCGCTGACTGGGACCGATATCTCACGAATCCTCCCGAATATCCGGCATATCCAGCTTCCGCATGTGTGACATCGTCCCCGTCCCCATCGTTAACATGGGATGGTAGGTCCAAAAGCACACTCCAAAATTGCGGCGTGAGGTCTTAACTCCCTCAATATAGCTTCCCCTTCGTGCTCAACCTCCTTGACCAACTCTACATCGATTAAAGCGGGGAGCGACGGGAACGTGGCCCTTCCGTACACTCGCGGTACTTCGTCCGGTACACAATTTACTGTAGCAAGTAAGTTTACCAAACCCCCTCACTCCCCTCCCTTTGTGGCGAGTAACGCTGACAAAGCTGTTCTCCTGAAGCCGCAGCAAGCTTTCCAGTACAAACGACGCTGACAAGCGTAGTAAACATTCCGTCGCTCGACAGCGCTCTGGACTCTTCTTCGCCAACTTTGACCATGACCAATTCTTTACTTTCAACGTCAGTCCGATTTACACTCAACCGACTCAGATTGATTGAAATATCTATTCAGAACCGCTTCGACCGCTTCGAATACCGAGCCTGCGACGCTTGACGTCACCGCTAAAGCTGGACAGTCGTGCTCCCTAGCCTTGACGACCATTGCATGCTCCGCGACGGGTTCGACACGCGTACAAGTGTCTGCTCAGGGGTATTTGTGGTTCAACTATCCCAGTACGCGCAGTGGGCATTACAAGTTGCGTGTCGTCTCATCTTCGAGACCCAGTTGGCTAACGCCACGAAGGTGGGCGCTGTCATTGGAGACGTATATTAGCGACATTACGCAGCGCTCAACGTATCTAGGAGTCAACGCCTCCACGCATAGTACGGGCATCGTCAAGCAAGTCCCTCAGTGCGCGTATGTATCCCTTGTCTTGAAGAGTGATAGATTTGAGTTGACCGACTTCGTGCAGTTTCCTGGACGGCTCAGCAAACGACAGCGCAACTACAACTTCCGCCTCCTCTGCACCTGGGAGTACGGTCACGTCTCCGCCAGGCAAAGCCGTGCCTGTATATGCATACGCAGTCCCAATAGCCGTCGTCCTGGGACTTGCGATTGCTGCGGTAGTCGTGCTTATCATCCGCCGGAGCCGGTCCTCCCGTCCAGAAGGGCAGTGGAAACAACAAGTGAGCCCAATGTGGCTTCCCAACACCGCCGGGGATCATCCCAGCAGCGGGATCATTGTCACAACGCCGCAGAGCTCGACGATATACGGAACCGGGAACCGGGACGAAAAGTATCGACACTGGACGGATCGGCTGGACCATGGGTACAGCCCCGTCACTGGGTCCGCGAACTCAGGCTCAGATTTTGACACCTCTTATGCTGCCCAACTTTCCCCTTTACCCCCTGCATACGCTCAAGCGCGTTGAAACTGTATGTACTGGATTCAAATCCGGGTATGTACTCTTCCGCCGGAGGATGTACAGTAGTGTAGTTTATTTTCTTTTCTTTTCCCCGCACAGTCGAGGCGTAACTGTTTTTAAGATTTAATATACGCACTCCTGCCCTTCGTATTTGACTTTCTCTGAGTAAGCATCAGCAGCAGTGTCTACCGGCCAACCGGTCAGCCGGGAGCGGTCAAGCCCGGGATTTGCCAGTTCTTCCTTGGCTCTCACCACGTCGGCGGTCGGCTAGATCTGGCGCGCCAGCCCGTATTTTCTCTCTCCTAAACGAGTCTACCTCATGGTGGCTCCAGGTTCCATCGCTGTGCTCGGTGGTGGGATTTCTGGGTTGAGCGCAGCCCTCCACCTCTTGCGACGATTCAACAGCCCTCTGACTCTCATTGAGGGCTCTCACCGCTATGGAGGCTGGATAGACTCGCATACAGAGACTATTCTAGGTTCTCCAGTCATTCTCGAGGGAGGACCACGGACGCTGCGGCCTAGTAGTGCACTATTGGAGCTCGTGCGTCGCATGGCACACTCGCACACGCCACGCAAACTAATGGGATGCAAGGACAGCTGGTACTGACGAACGCTCTTCATCTTGCTCGACCCATGGCTGCCAGGTCGCCTGCTATGCGCTCTCGGTTCGTGCACTTTCATGGCACGGACGGCCTCACGGCCCTCCCGAGCAAAGCGCTCGGCGCATTATTCTCTCCATTTGGTCGGACTGCTATCAGAGGCACCCTCAAAGACCTCTTCACCCGCCGTACGCCTGCGAAGAATTCTGACTCGGACGAGAGTATCGAATCATTCCTCACGCGTCGAGTACAAGAACCCGACCTTGTGAACATGGTGTCCGCTGTCGTGCACGGCATTTACGCCGCCGACGCGCGCGTCCTCAGTGCACGCGTCTTCATGGGTCCCGCGTACGAATACGGCTCTCCGGTGCAGTATGTGTTCGCTCCTCCCTCGACCAAAGCAAAGTTCAGGCCTCCGCCCGAGAAGTACCCCCTAATTGATGGCGCTCTGGTCCCAAAGACCCCATTTTCGATCCGCGGAGGCACTGGAAGCTTGACCAGTGCACTGCATGACACCATCAGTCGTGAAACGCGCTTCAGGGGTGTCTTGCGCACGCACGTTACCGCCATCCAGCGCCGCGCTGACGGGATCGAGCTGACCCTCCGTGGAGAAGACGGAACCGTGACCCGGCGAACGTTTTCCCACGTTGTGAGTGCGCTACCGATGCCCACACTCCAGGCCGTGCTCCCGCCCAGACTCCAAGCACAGCCCGTGCTGAACCAGACACCGTACACGAACGTCACAGTCGTCAACCTGGTCTTTCCGCGTCAGCGCACCCCTCTTCATCCGCAAGGGTTCGGCTACCTCATTCCGCGCCCAGCATCGGGGTACACAGACAACACTGGTGCAGGCGTGCTCGGCGTCATTTTCGATTCGTGCGTCGCGCCGCAGGAAGCGGACGACCGAGTCGTGCGCATGACGGCCATGGTCGGCGGACCGTATTACCCGCACCTTCCTGAACCGGACCTCAGCACTCTCCTCGCGACTATCGGACGGCAGTTGGGTCGCAGGGAGCCGCTTCCCGCGCCGCTCTTTGCGCGCGCGGTCCAGGCGCATAGGTGCATCCCGACACCTACTGTCGGTCATCTCGCAAGGGTCAAATCGCTCAAAGAAGCACTGCAACGCGAGTTTCAGGCGAAGCTCGAGATTGTCGGTGCTGCTGTGACGGGTGTAAGCGTAGGTGACTGCATTGCGGGTGCGAGGAAGGCGGGCGAGAGTTGGAAGCTTCCCAAGAACGAGCACCCCAAACCATAGTAGACAACCAGAATGGAATCGAAAGGCGCTCCTTCTTTGCATGCCCCATCGGAGAAGCTATTGAAAATATCAATTTGGCCGGTGTACGTAGCAATGGCAGATCGACATGCGCACGGACAGAACGCGCAACGTATTCAACCACCATGTCAAAGGTTACACAGGCAGAACTGTATGTAGGCAATTCGGTATACGTAGCACACGGCAAAGCCGTATTTCCTTGTTGCCTCCTACTCGTCGCCTGGTCGGTACGCGGGAGGTGCATCCGATAATGCCGGCTCGGGAAGAGCGTGGGTAGCGCTGTCTCTACGATCGAACACAGCGCGCAAAGTTGCAAAAGATAGAATTCCGCGGCGTCTCGACGGTCGACGGGTGGTAGTCGTACGGTATTCGTTACTCGGCGCGTTATCGCCTCGCATCTCGGCTGTCAGTGGCGGGATAGGCGAAGAGTGAGGAGCCATGTTCTCCGATCCAACCTGAATGGGCAGTGGCACTGGCTGCTGTTCCAGCTTGCGTTCTATAATCGGAGTCCTGACGTTGGTGATCGCAGAAGCCCCGACGCCGTAAGGTAGTACTGTCGTGTCCTGAGCTGCGGTACCTGAGAGAGCTCGTGCGGAACGGCTCCGCCGCCTCGACAGGAGCCAGAGGATTAGCCCAGTGACGACGAGACCCGCTATAACTCCCACAGCAATCTCAGCGGCACGGAGAGATCGACGACTGTGTTCACGAACGGCAGCTAGAAGAGGTCATGAATCAGGATGTCGCATCCGTATGAAGGCTATGTAAGGGTAATGCTTACCAGAGGACGTTTGCGAAGCAGTGGGTGCGGATCCAGAAGGCGCGGATCCGGAAGGCGCCGCGCCTTCAGAGTGTATCACAGGCGACAGCGCGCTCGCCAAGGCGTTGTGGTTGGAGAAATCAAGATTGATAGTGTCTGCGAACACTCCACGGAAGGCTGGCGAGGGACCCGACCGTGGCTTGTATTCGCCGCACATCTGCACATCCGTGATGCAAGAGTATGCGGCGGTTAACTGTTCCGTTGGGACCCAGGAATCGTTGGCTGCGCTTTGCGACGCCGACACGAGGAAGAGGAGCTGCTCGGGTTGGAAGGGTGGGAGGATCTCGAGACTGCTATTGATAGAGGCTCCGTTCAACAGTTTATCGATCGTCGCAACGACATAGTCTGTCGTTCCCTGTCGCTGCGGTTGCCCGTTGAGATCGACAAGGGGTCCTCCAGGACTGGAAGGTTGCGGTCGTACGACGAAGAATGAGACGACGTCGCGCAGAGCATGCATGACGGTAATGCAACTCGCTTGTCCGAGAATAGCGCCAGCATCGTCGAACGACAGGTCGACAGCCACAGAGAGGACGAAGTCTGTACCCTGCACAGCTCTGAGTTGCTTCACTGCCGAAATGAGGTTCAGCGACCAAGCATCCACTGGGTAGCGAAAGTCCACGTCTAGGTTGCTGACATCGCATGACGCATCCTGCATTCCGGAATATCAGTGAACTAGGCTCCAGGTGCCCAAATGCTACACGCACCCGAAGGTTGATGTTTACTCCGTTCAGCGCGTACTTCTTTACGACTATTCCAATGTTCTTCACGAAGGTATCCACGTCGGAAGAGGCTGTCAGTCGAAGGAGCCCTCGATTGGACGTCAGTGTTCCTCCTACGTGGAACAATACGTCTGTCCCATCGCCAATCTTCTTCGTGATAGCAGCGAGGAAGTCTGTTTCGAGGACGCCTCCAGGACACACTGGGAGACTGACCGAAAATGGTGAGTGGTGCTCAGGCATGTAGAATGACGGTGACTCGTACAAGCAGGCACCTTGGACTTCCGGGTCGGCTGGATCGAGATTGAACAGGGTGGGCCATTCACCCCATGCGAGAATGATTACATCCCACTCGAAGGACACTTGCTCCAGCGGAATGTAGTTGACGGGCTGCGCGTTGGTGAGGTCCAAAATGCCGGCGAGGAGATGCGGGCGAGACGCTGCTGTGCGCTTCCCAACGTGCATGGTCCGATGGATAGGTCTGTAGCGTAAGGTGGGGAGCGATTTCCGCGTCCGGTCTCCTACGTACGCAGTCGCCAATTAAAGCGCACCCCGTGGACAAGGCTGCAATCAGGGTGCAATTCCCCTTTCAGGTCGCCGGGTCCGCCACAAGACTGCCATGTCGCGGCACCGCGCTGTCCAGCCCTGTAAAACAGGAACGGCTATCGGTCATTCGACCCATCGCTCGAGTGCGCATTGGGGAGCGCCTGTGCAGTTGCTCCTGTCACTTCTTGCTTCCTCGCGGCCTCTCAATGAAGGGCCCGAGCTTGCCGTCTCGAAGATGTATCCCTACATTGAACGAATGGTTCGAGCCACGCAATTGGAGTGTACGGTATTCTCTCGATGTTAGTGGTTCCAACTTGCGGATTTACCATTTGGAGATTTCGTGACCGCGGCGACACGCACAACGCTACTGGAGATCTATTTCATGTATTCAGTACAAGGGTCAATCCAAACCGCACGAGTACACTACTGGATAGTCTCGGGCACGGTGAAGACGATCTTCCCATATGACTTGCCCGACGCCTGCAGCTTGTGCATCTCTGCCAGGTTGGCGATGCTCAGCTCCTTGCGTAGCGTGACTTGGCTCTCGCCAAGCTTGCCTTCGTCTGCAAGACGCGACAGGTGCGTAAGGATCCTGCCTTGCGACTCGAGATCGTATCTACTCGAACGTCAGGACTGCTCCGCACGAGTAGAATGAACGCACCCATGCATCGGCTTGCCTGCCATGAACTCCCAGTGGAACGACAGCGACTTGTAGAACGCGGTCATATCTTGCACCGGGACGGGCTCATCGTTATCGGTTTCGACGATCGAGCCTATTTGCCCGAGGTAGCGCATATGGGCGAAGAGCTCCTTGGTGTACCGAGGGGTGTCGTACGTGATGAACGCGAGCGTCACCTTCCCCGACACACCGAGCGCCTCGAGCTGCGGCCCTAGAGGATCACGATGATTGAGCACGTCCGTTGCGCCGAACTTCTTGACCCATTCGATTGTCTCGGGACGCGACGCCGTGGCGACGATCTTCGTAATGCCAAAGACCTGTCGAGAAGTGTCAGTCGGGACGGTCATTCCTCAGAGAGGGCACAGCGTACAGCTTTGGCGAGGGCTATTGCCATCGTACCGACGCCGCCTGCACCGTTAACGACGAGCAAGACCTCGCTCGAGTTGTCGGTGAAGGGCTTGAGACCGAACTTATCCTCGTACATCTCCCACGCAGTCAGACCGACGAGTGGTAGCGCAGCGGCGTCTTCCCAGGAGAGTGTTTCCGGTTTCTTGCCAACGATGCGCGCGTCGACGAGCTGGTACTGAGCGTTACTGCCCGCGCGACCGAGGGCGCCGGCGTAGATGACTGCATCGCCTTTCGTGAAGCCCAGAGCTTCCGCCTGTGGCCCAACAGCCTCGACGACGCCAGACGCGTCGTAGCCCAAAATCCGACCTGCAGATGCGGTCTTGAAGATCTTGGTATCGACGGGGTTAAGCGCGACGCCCCGGACGCTGACCAGGATGTCGTACGGCTCCGTTATAGAGAGTAGCGGAAGTTCTGCAAGCGAGAAGGACTTCGAGGCATCGATCTGGATGGTCTGCATAATACTGAACGTCGCTGGGAGATACGAGGGTGCGGCTGCTTGAGCCGCCTGATTTTATCAGGCGCCAGTTCGGGCGCAGAGCTGGAGTCCAGGAAGCGGCTGAACATTCTAGAAAACGGCGAAGGAGGGCCGATATCGTCTCGAGATCGAAAGAACTGCCCACGACATCAGTTCTGTCTCATCGTAGACATGAGAAAAGTAAGTACTGGATGACGACGTGACCAAGTCTGACCAAACATGCGAAAGCAAACCCCTTGATCGTCCCCGGCCAGATTTTGAAGGGCTTGTTCTACTCGTACTTGGAAATACAACTTGAAGTCATCCCGCGGGACTTTCCGAGCCACGCGGTTCGATGCTCTCGACGGAGATATTAGACAAGTATAGCAACCGCGGCGAGGCGACACGGACAACGCTGCTGCAGATTTGCGTAGCCTATCCACTACACCTATTCAAAACGCACGCGTACACTACTGGATGGTCTCTGGCACAGTGAAGACAATCTTTCCATAGGACTTCCCCGACGCCTGCACTTTGTGCATCTCCGTGAGGTTGGCGACGCTCAACTCCTTGCGCACCGTAACCGGACTACCGCCGAGCGTGCCCTCATCTGCAAGACGCGAAATATGCGTAAGGATCCGGCCTTGCGACTCGAGGTCATATCTACTTAACTGTCAGTACTACTTCGCACGAGGAAACGAACCGACGCACCCGTACAGCGCCTTCCCGGCCTCGAGCTCCCAATGGAACGACAGAGACTTGTAGAACGCGATTGGATCGTGCAGCGGCACAATCTCATTACCAGTCTCGACTATACACCCGATTTGGCCTTGGTAACGCATGTGTGCAAGGAGCTCCTTCGTGTAGTGTGGGGTGTCGTGCGTGATGAACGCGAGCGTCACCTTCGACGACACGCCGAGCGCCTCGAGCTGCGGCCCGAGAGGCTCGCGGTGGTTCAGCACGTCTGTCGCGCCGTACTTCTTAACCCATTCGATGGTGTGGGGACGCGACGCCGTGGCGATGATCCTTGTGATGCCAAAGACCTTCAAGTTACACTAGAGTTAGAACGCCAGAGTTACACGGTGAGGATACACGCACAGCTTTAGCGAGAGCGATGGCCAATGTACCGACGCCGCCTGCCCCGTTGACGATGAGCAAGACTTCGTTTGAGTTGTCGGTGAAGGGCTTAAGACGGAACTTCTCCTCGAACATCTCCCACGCAGTGAGTGAGACGAGGGGCAGCGCAGCGGCGTCCTCCCATGACAGACTCTCCGGCTTCTTGCCAGCGAGACGCGCGTCGACCAGCTGGTACTGAGCGTTACTGCCCGCACGACCGATGGCGCCCGCGGAGAAGACCGCATCGCCTTTCTTGAAGCCTAGGGCTTCCGCCTGCGGCCCGACAGCCTCCACAACGCCAGACGCGTCAAAGCCCAAGATGGTGCCAGCAGGTGCCGACTGGAAGATCTTGGTTTCGCCGGGGTTGAGCGCGATGCCGCGCACGCGGACCAGGATGTCATACGGCTCGGTGAGAGAGGGTATAGGGAGTTCTGCGAGCGAGAAGGATCTGGAAGCGTTGATCTGGATGGCCTGCATTGTAGTGGACGAGGTTCGACGATGCCGTCGAGCCCGTCTTTAATAGCCGCCGGTCTTCGGGATGACTGTACTTAAGCATTACAAAGCAATCGTGCGAATCGCGCAAGTTGCGCAACTTATTCTCACGCGACATCAAAGGATTGGGATTCAAGTGCTGAGCCCTCCTAGATTACTGTCTCGTGCACGTCGAGGTTCAAAGTTCGCCTGCCAGATGACCAAGAACAGCTCGAGGAATTTATTATGAACTTTCGCCAAATTTTGCACAACTACGTACATACATCTAAACGCCGGAAGATCCGCCCCACTTGCGCAATGCCGCGATCCCAGCCATATTCACAGAGGCACTTGCCACGATCTCTTTCAACGCCTGCTCGAAGTGGTGCAACCCGATAACTCGACCAGGGAGTTTCTTGACTGCTGAGCTCGGTCCCCATGTGTGAGGAAGAGTGTCCTTGAAGGCGGCGAGGGCGGCGGAGAACACAAGATGCTTCAAGTCTGATCCAGAATACGCGACCGTGCGCTCTGCGAGGGACGAGATGTCGACAGAGGCGTCCGTATCCTCGCCTGCGAGGTATGACCGGATGATTTCTGCTATGATGTAAGATAGCGTATAGAGGATTGAACGGGGAGTGCGTACTTTCGCGCTGGACTGCAGTCGGAAGATCAACAAGCACGCGACGTGGGAGACGGCGAAGGATGGCATCGTCGAGGTCCTGCGGCCGGTTCGTTGCACCAACGACGATCACGCTGCTGGCCTTGTTCTCCGATCCAGACTTGAGCCCGTCCATCTCCTGCGCCATGTTCAGTATCATATCAAAACTGAAGGTGGTTCAACTTACCTGAAGAAACTCAGTCAACGTCTGTTTATGGATTGACGTGCCCGAGCCGCGCGAGCCGAACAACGCGTCAACCTCGTCGATGAATATGACACAGGGGCCAAGACGGCGAGCCAGAGTCTACACTTGCGTCAGCACGAGGACTAAAGAAGGAGTACCAGTCCGACTGTGGACGTACAAAGGTAGCGTGGATGAGTTTCTCGTCCTCCGAATGCCACATCGACCGAATGCTGCTCGCTTGAATCTGCAACATCCGCGCACCACTCTCTTTTGCCAGCGCTCGGCACAGCATCGTCTTTCCCGTACCCTGAGAGGTTCTTCAGAACAAACACAAGCGGCGGAAGGACAATAACGTACCGGCGGACCGTAAAGAAGAACTCCCGCCATCGATTCCCTCCCAAGGATGCCAGTGCTGTATGCCTCAGGATAGAGAAGCGGTAACGATACGACCGAGCGAAGCGTCTCGATGATGTGAGGTTGGAGGCACACATCAGCATAAGTAGTATGGATGGTCGCTGTATGACAGCAGCGTCAGTCCAAGTCGCCAAACGGTATGGCAGAAAAACATAGGCTTACCGGGGTCAATGATGGTTCCCAGCAGCCGCTTCTCGAACTCGTCGAGGTCATCGGCGTTCTTGACTTTGTCGACAATGGACTCGTCGTCCTTCTTGTGCTTGTGTTGAGGATCGTCGCGCGCGTTCGCCATCGAGGTCTTCAACTCCTGTGCTACCGCGTCGCTCTTCTCCAGAGCGAGAACAACATCCTGGGTCGAAACTGTATCACTGGTCGGCAGCCACGGAAGGGCGCGCGCAACAAGTGCGTTAGCCTGCGCATCTCCTATCGCAGTCTCTTGAAGTTGCTTGACGGAAGTTGAAGACGTCTTTTCTACTGGAGAATGGGGTGTCAGAGGCTGAGGATATGTGTAGTCGTGTTCTATTAGTTGCGCACCTGCTCCTCGCGCGTTGACGAGTTCGAGGAACTCGCAAATCAATGCATCTCCAGAGCCGGGCCATATTTTGCCGAGATCGCGCAGAGCTTCCTGGAGACTGGGCAGGTTGAACCTCGTCAAGCGGCGAGTCAGCAAGTCCGAGGCTGTTGACACTGGCACAACACGAGTCTCAGCAGCGACGGCCAGCACATGCGAGAGTTCGAGCGTCGTCCCCGAGTCAACGGAGAGAGGGGTCTGATGGTGTCGGCGGTCCAGCCCCCGCTCTCCACGCAAGTAGTGCCGGTGCAGGATCCCCGCCTCGAACATCTGCGCGAGTTCCGAGAAGCAATCCCCAGAGTTCTGCCTGCGCCACGCGGGTGTATACTTGCGTTTGACGTAGCTTGTCAGCGTCGCGCCGCTCGCGAAGGACTTGACGAACGTTTCGTGCTTGTCCTTGAACTTCTTCTCGGCTGTGTCAGACTCGTCGCTCCGAGGGATGCGGCGGACGCGCCACACGCCAGCTACCACAACAATCGAAAGTCCAGAGTCGGCGATGGCGGTCGCAAGAGCGTGCACGAGAGGGGAGATCGCGAGACACATCGCACCGAAGTTACGAAGGTAGAGGACGCGTCGACGGGTCGAGAGACTTCCCAGCCTGAGAAATGCGCAGAGGTACTTGAGCGCGTTGGCGTACTCGGCAGCGCGTGCTTCAACCCGCACGGAATGCTGCGCTGTCATCTCGCTCAGTGCAGCACGGGATCGCTCCGCATCGGCGCGCACAGTCGCGAGCCGCTGCTCGGCGGAGGCGACGTCTTCTTTTAGGTACCGCATCTCTTCGTCGTCCTGCTCCACTGGGGCCTCATCCTGGGATACAACTGCATCGACAGTGTCGTCGTGTTCGGCGACGGGAACATCATCCTCGCAGGACGCGTCGAGTAGAGTCTCGTCAGGTTCCTGTACCACAACGTAAGTTTATATGTGGTGAGCAGCGTAGCGAGCGGAGCACACACTACGCTAGTGACGGTGGAAACGTCTTTGTCATTCGAGGCTTGCGTCGGCACTTCGTCTTCGCTAGGCTCCTCGTCTTGGGCTTCAGCCGCCTCCACGAGCTGCGGATGCATGTTTAGACTGATGAGTATGAGAGTTCAAGACCGACTCGGACACACCTGGTCGGCAACGTGTAAGGATACCGTGAGGTACTTACGAATATAATGACCGGATTACGCTTCGAGCGGCCGCTTTATGGGGTCTATGAGAACGAGAACGGCAGTAACGCCGTGAGAGCGAGAACCGGAGGAGCAAAGCCTTGATCCGGATCTGTCAGTGAACGAAGAGACGCCCTGGCTAGGAGCGCTCACAATGGGCCTGTATCGAAGACAAGCACAGCAAAGGTCGCATTTCTCAAGAGGCGGAGACTGCTATATATACATGAGGAGGAAATGTATCTAGAAGAGAGTAGAACATACCGGAATAGCCCGGAATGTGACTCGAAGAGTGAATACGTAAGATAGAAACCCGTAGAACCGTCCAGTAAGTACTGGTCCGGTTACATCACTCCCCCGTCGGATGAAGCAGAGTCCCATCTGCATCAAATGTGGGCAATAACGGTGAGCAATGGTAATGAGAAGATGTACCGCTGAGGACACAGTTTAAGAGAAGAGAAGCGGGTAAGAGGGGAGACTCAATAGGAAGGCAAAGATGTGCGGGGTAGTGAGAGGAAGATCAGTCGTCGCTGTCGTCCGAGTAGTCGTCGTAGGCGTACGCACCGTCGGCTTCGAAATCTTCATCGTACGTATACTGTTCGTCGTAAGATTCGGTAACCGTGTCATCCTGCACGGAGCCTTCATCATACGCGGAACGGGCGTCGAACTCGTCTGGCGCGACCGACGGTGACTCCGAGTCTAGTTCGTCGTCTGTAGTCGAGTCGCGCGAGGATTCGTCCGAAGAGTCGTCCGAATCGTAGCCCCAAGTAAACGGGCCAGTTGATCGCAGCGCAGTTGTCGATGCGCTTGTCGGTGCGCTGGAAGCGGTATGCGCAGTTTCTGCGAGCGACTGTCCATGTGTCGAGGACGGGGTAATCACACTGAGCGATGTAGAGCGATCGGCCGCGGCGGCCTGAGCTGGTGAAGACAGAGTTGCTGTATGCGCCGGAGTGTTGGCGGTGCGGCCGGTACGAAGAGCGTTCTTGACGGCTTTCAGTTCGGCCCGAATGTTAGCCCGCTGACTTCGTAGCTCGCGACGGCGTGCGCGCAACGCTGAGTCGGCGTCGTTCGATCTCGGCGAGATTGACGAGCGGGAGAACGCGCCCTGGGAGTCTGCGCGAGTGGATGGCGCGTGTGGCGGAAGTAACGATGCTAGCGGTGGTAATGACTGCTGCCCGTAAAGAGAGTGAGCCTGTAAGACGTGAGGCGACTGAGCAGCTCGTACGAGGCGGTCGCGACGGGTGTCCATGGCTGTTCGGAGAGAGACGGGTGCGTAAGAAGTCCGGGTTGCGGACAAGTAGTGTCCAGGAGCTGGAACCGCAACTGCGGCTGTCGCTGGAGCCGGAGGAGGCGGCGCTGCAGAGGCGCGAGGGTGCCAGTGATATGGCGGTGCCGACATGCTGGCTAGGCGGCGGCGGGTATAATGTTTCGAGCGGGCGGCGGATGCGGCTGTCGAAAAGGCGAGACGAGACGAGACGAGAGATGAGATGAGATGAGAGATGACCCGACTCCTAAGAGTTGACGCGAGTCCTTCCTCCGTGACTGTCGACGGTGTTGCTGCAGGAACACCGTCCGTAAATCGAAGGGAAATTGCCTGCGTGCTCCAGTGACGTCAGACGAGACCGAGAAGTGGCGCGCGCACGGAATGCGGGCCGTAGAGGCGCTGCGTGTCGTAAAGTTCCTAGTCACGAGCGGCGCAGCTGCAGCTGGGCGACAAGGACTGAGAGGAACGCCCAGGTAACGTGCTGGAGGGACGCCCCTGAGAACAGCGGAGAGACCAAAGTCGGCAAGCCCGAATCCGGATTCGTCCACCAAATGTAAGGATACCGTGAGGTACTTACGAATATAATGACCGGATTACGCTTCGAGCGGCCGCTTTATGGGGTCTATGAGAACGAGAACGGCAGTAACGCCGTGAGAGCGAGAACCGGAGGAGCAAAGCCTTGATCCGGATCTGTCAGTGAACGAAGAGACGCCCTGGCTAGGAGCGCTCACAATGGGCCTGTATCGAAGACAAGCACAGCAAAGGTCGCATTTCTCAAGAGGCGGAGACTGCTATATATACATGAGGAGGAAATGTATCTAGAAGAGAGTAGAACATACCGGAATAGCCCGGAATGTGACTCGAAGAGTGAATACGTAAGATAGAAACCCGTAGAACCGTCCAGTAAGTACTGGTCCGGTTACACAACGCCAATCGCCTCCCGATACCGAGAGAGCTCCTCCTGTCGAACTTTGAGGGTGTCTGTCCACGAGGACAGTAGTTCTTCAGCGCGCTCTAGCTCGTATTTTAGCGGTCGAAGCGCGTTCTCCTCTTCGCGCAGTTCGTAATGCCTGGAGTAAATGGACCACAAAGCATTTGTAAAATCTGGAGCGTCTACAGATGAGATGGAGTGACGGAAAACGGTAGGATCTGGGACATGCCTGCACCAAGACTTCCACGCTCGCCGGCAGCGAGGTCCTCGACGTCAAGGATGAGGATATCCGCCTTCAAGTCGTGCGCGATGTACCGAACTGCAGCGTCTACCGCCAGAGGAGAATCGAGCACGGGCGTACAAAGAACTGTGGCGCGCAGTGTAGTCGAGTCGGCATCGCGTCCTTTGGCAAATTCGGCTTTCACGGTGCGGAGCGCGAGATCCGTCAAGCCAGGCGCAAGCACGATGGCGTCGTCAACGTTCGAAGAGCTCTCTTCCTCGACAACGATAGGGAGACCGTGAAGGGTCGGCGCGACATTGCGAGTGTACGGGCTAAGGCACTGCTCGCGAAGAGCGGAAGGAAGTTGAACAGCGTCGCCCAGTTTCGTCCACACGAGGACCGCCGGCTGCGGTGAGGACAGCGAGCTGTTGGCAGGTGGAGACATCGCCAGGGACACGACGACGCGACCAGAACCGACCGCGTCTTTTTATCTTACTCGAATCTTCTTCGTTACCTCAAATGGCACGGAAATGTGGCGGGCGTCGGGAGTGCATTCCGGTGTGAAGTAGATGGCCATGTGATAAGCGCAGGATGTGACTGGTGAAGCAGGAACGTTGGCCGCCCGTAATTGGGGGGAGTGTCCGTTCTTGGATGAAGGGTTAGAACGTAGAAGGTGCAAAGACGGAAAAGACGGGACGCGCACGCAGGGAAAGACAAGACCTCGAGGCGACGGGCGTGTACCACGAGTCACAGGGACACAAGGCGGCCACAACACGAGGGCTTCCGTGATAGGAACCGCTGTCGAAGGCATTTTGGTCCGGCAATGCAAACGAGATTGGCGAGGATGTAGAAAACGACTAGAGGCCCAGGGCTACCAGCGCATAATACCGTCATAGCCTATCAAGCAGCGGTCTCATAGTCCTAGTCAGATCTGAATGCGTCTGTTAACCACAGGTTACAGCTACGAACGCGGGCAGCTGACAGAATATGATGGGAGATGTGTTGGTCCAGGACGATTTAAGACCCTGACAGAGTTTGATATGAAGCTGTAGACAGGAAGTACCGAGGAAAACAAGTATGCAGAGGCGGCCCTACGGTCGCCCGAGGTGGGTAAAGGCAAGATTTGTTTCGGGCAGTTCCGACCATTACTCATCTTGCTCCCGCGACCACAAACGACGCACCGGAACGACCCGCTCTCGTTCCGGCACAGAAAAGGGTGTACACTAGGCTCATGCACTCACGTACCAATTTGACCACAACCTACCACAACGCGCTTGCCAACTGCGATACCGCTCGAGCTGGACTTCAAGTCCTATGTTGACCACGACCACTCGCTTTCGGGGACTCATTGGTATTTAACTTTCCGCTGACTCGTCATCTACTACTCGCCGTCGCTTCTCCCGCTCCAGGCGCTTGCATGGTGCTTATCTAACGGCCAGGGTACCTGCGGCTCCGACTCGATGCTCTCCCACTCTCCGGTCAGGGAACACACCTCCTGTGTTGGTCTGGAGATTCGTTTGCGATGCCCACGGACTGTCGACCCAGTAACCTCAATCTGTCAGCATCGTCGAAGCGTCATAAGGCGTCAGGGCAACAACCCCTGTCGGGCGCTAGGCCTCAGGAAGATGGCGCTCTACTTACTTACTTCTTCCGGATTCTCTTCTCTGAGTTCTCAGCATAGACGACAGCTCTCGACGGTCCCGGAGTCAGACTTAGGGGCGAGTGTTGCGTTGCAAGTCGTATATTATGCGACTCAACCGCTCAATCTGACATCCCGTCAGTGTATTGGCCGAAACCCACCGACACATGGATGTCATTATGGCTGATGATCCGCGCTGGGTAGGACGATCATTGGATTTCGTCGACACCAATGACCTGGCGGACGAGTGCATAACCAACAGCCCCGCCAGGGTCATGGTATTGGATAGCTCGACCGATGGCCCTCGTCTCTCTTTCACCGGTAAGCCTATTCTATCTTGGCCTTCACCATTTGATGACTTTACATCTGGTACTACTAGCTGCACACATCACAGTCTATGGCGGTTTCGAGACTTGGCCCCGCACATCCGAGTCAATCAGCACCGACGCGATCGCGAGTTGGATTATCGACCATGACTCCACCGTTAAGACGAATTCGAAGTTTCGCCAACGGGATAGAATCGACATCAACTTGACTGACTCGGAGCCCGTATGCGATACGGTCTTGTTTCAGACATCCCTGCCCGACCCTGGACACCATCACCTCGATGTCACGTTGACGCCCCTCGCAGAGAAAGACAACGTCATTCTCTACATCTATAACGTGACGCTGTCCGGGGCCAACGATCAGAGCGTGACGAGCAGCCCTTCGTCGTCCGCCACCGTACACGGTACAAGTACCACGACGAAATTTAGTCGTGGGACTAGTACTACAGCCGCGCAAAGCACCGCATCTCCCATCGTAACTAGCAGCAGTTCAGCCGCGACCGATCCGCGCGGAGCCGGACCCCTCATACGCCAGACACACAGCACGCGTACGGGGTCAGTCAAGTGGTATGCCGTAGTGCCGTCCATCCTCGCCGTACTCGTTGGGCTCGCCGCTCTAGTTATCTTTCGACGGAGACGGAGACGACAATGTTCCAAACAGGCGGCAGATCTGAATCCTTACAATGACGCATCGCGCGACGACGCCCACGACGTTGACGCTGCGACCCGCGAAGTGAAGATGCAGCATTGGGAGATGAAGGAGCGGGATTCTGTCCACCCTTTCACTCTCCCGGGACTCCCTAGAGGGCCAAGGGATGAAGCTACGAAGGAATCCCAGCTTCGTCAAGGCTCGGCAGAAGTATCCGGTAGCGATGGGGAGGTGGAAGAGACCGCGGACGCACTCGTCGAAGCAGTGCAGGAAGCGGGCTTCTCTGTTGCAGCACTCATGAAGTCGCTGCGCCGTGTGCGGCACCGGGGAGACCGAGAGAGCGATCTCGTTGCCCCTCCAACGTACGACGGTCTTGACTCGACGGGATGATTGCGATGTGTCACTTGTAATCATGGCAAGAAGTTGGGATTCGGTCATTGTTCCCCGGCTTTTTGGTACCGTACACATGTACTACCGCTCTTCTCATAGAGGGACATTATGTGATTGGTATTAGCCCATCTGTTGAATTAATTCCGCTCGGAACGCCTCCCGATCTTACAGAACCACTGTACATGGTGCGTCCCCCCAACACCAGTTCACATCTAACACTAAATAATAAAGTACCCCCATGTCAAGAGCGAAACATGATCTGAAATCCTGGATGAGTTCTCTAGTTCGTGGACTTCATTCGCCGCGCGTGTTGGTCGCGTGGTGTATTGAATGGTGTATTGAATAGCGCGTGAATGTTTGGACACTTTGAACGCTGATGATTGTAGTATGATTGTCAGTCAATGCCATGAACCTGCAAATACTAGTTCAGAGATTGGGAGTTTTCGCTCGCAGCGTCCACCTGTAGAGTATTGCACTGTACTGTGGCTTAAGAGGTGGAATCCTCACCTGCGCGCAATTGACGGGCCTTACACCTCTTGTCGCCATACGGTCTCCTGTCTCCGGAATTTAACCGCGGTGACAGCGGGTCCGAACTTCCGCGTCCAGTTCGAACTTCCTGATCAAGTGACTGCGGATCTGCCAGTCTCTGCTCTCTTGGGTCCCACCTCGTTCCTACCTCTGATGTCGGCTCTCGATATCCTACCGAGTGATGCACGATGGATAGAGCCAAAGCGTCTAGTCTCGCGGAAGACGATCACTATCCCAGACGTTCGTTCTGGTAGCCCGAGCGGATGCCAGTCACCACCGGGACCCGATGCACTGCTCCTGACGTTCGACGGAACGTCCAGTCGGCCTGCAAGTGCTACGCTCAACTTCACAGGTATGTGCACAGCTCGGGCGGGTCCTACGCTGTGTGTCATCTTACAATGCTGCTAGGTTCTGGGTTTACGCTCTTCGGCGCGAAGCCTGGCTCTCCGTCCATCTCGTATCGAGTCGATGTGCCGCCTAGGTCGCCGTTGCCGTCGTCGACATCCGCGTCGCCC
>KV425909.1:258763-285564 GCA_001632375.1 Exidia glandulosa HHB12029
TCTGTTGCAGCACTCATGAAGTCGCTGCGCCGTGTGCGGCACCGGGGAGACCGAGAGAGCGATCTCGTTGCCCCTCCAACGTACGACGGTCTTGATTCGACGGGATGATCTGTCACTCGTAATCGTGGCAACAACAACAACAACAACAACCACCACCATCTGAATAAGCGCCCGTCACCTCTCGCTCAATTTTCGCTCGCCTACGGCCTAGCCAGCCACTTCTCTACATAAATTATCACTCTCGAGCCTACGCTAGCCCATTCGTACTCGAAAGAAAAATTTTTCACCGACGACATGGAGCACCAGCTCGCCGCTACCGACTTCGATGCGTTCACGCCCGTCGCGCCGCGCCACACGCCAAATAATGCGCGACCAGCCATCGCTGAACCACCCTCGAAGGAGACAGTAGCGGTGCCCAAAGGTTGCGAGCTTCTCGTGCGCAACGTGTCACCGACCGGATCCGCCACTGCGAAGGATGTCCTACAGCACGCGGTTGACGCCATCTACGCGGAAGCAGTCTCCAAGCATGGCAAGGGCGTCCTTTTCCCGCTTACAGCCAGCTTCGCGGGCAGGTCTGAGAATGGCCAGGACCTTTACCATTCGGCCATTCTGCGTCTTCACTCGGCCGCTGCCACGCTCTTCGCCGGACGCACTACGCCCAAGCTCCTCGAAGCGTGGATTCCCGTCTTGCAGGCAACGCACCCGACGTGGGAAGTCATCCCGGCGCCAATGTCTTTCGGTCGCGACAAGCGCTCGTGGCTCTCGGTCCACGACCTACCGAATGCAGACGCCGCGCTGAAGGAAATTCGCACCGCGCTCGCCGAGATGGGTGTTACGCTCGTGTCTTCGTACAAGGCGAAGGTCACCGACGTGTTATACTTCGTTTTCACGTCCCCGGCCGTCGTCGAGGAAGTCTTGAAGAAACCTATCACCATCAAGTCGTCGAAGCAACCCGTCCGCTTCCAGCGCTCGTTCCAGATCGACCCTATCCACATCTTTGAGATTGCGGTCAGCGGATACAGCCAGTACGACCAGTCCATCGCGAGCCACCTTCGTTCCGTCTTCGAGCATGTGTACCGCGCCGAGGATCATCCACCCGACACGCCCCTGATTGTCGATGCTCGCGCTTCCGGGGACTATTTCCTGGTTACTTTGCGTGACTGGGCAGCCACGGCCCGTGCTCTCGACAACCGTGACGCGTGGCAGCAGTTCGTTGCTGACAGGTTTCCGTTGCTCGGGCGGCCCCGTCTTCTCTTCGAGGTCAATGATTCGCCGCGCGAGCGTGCCTGGGACCCGAAGATGACATCGCTCGCCCCAGGTTCGCAAGCCTACGCTGATGACCGCTTCAATGAGGTCTATCGTCGCATGGATGCCATGCAGGCGGACAACGCTCGCCAGTTCCAGGAGCTGTCCCGGCAGACTGCGGTTATATCATCGAGCCTCGCTCAGGTGACCAGCGCGACCAAGGAGCTCAGACTCGCGCTCACCGCGGTTGACACGGTCGCGACTGCACGCGAGGTGGTCAATTCTATTAATTCGGATATAGCGCAGTTGCGCATGGACTTGCTTGTGGCGTCGCAGGAGCAGAAACCCGCCCTGCAGTCTGACTTACAGGAGCGGGTTAAGGAGCTCAAAGCGGCGCGCGAGGATCTCGAGCAAGCTCGAGCTGCGCAGGCTTCTCTTCGACCGACTTTGACCCTTCCTTCCCCTCCCGTCCCATCCACTCCGAGCAACAAGCGAGGCCCACCTCCGCAGACCCCCGATTCCGTACCCCGTCGTCATGCTTCCCGCCAAAATCACGCCGCACTTCCGCCCGCGCCTCCGTTCTTTGCATCAACGCAGGAGGAAGACGTCCCGATGTTGAACAGTGTGCGTTTGCCCGCTGCTTGTGTTCGACAAGACCCACCGGCTGACTCGCGTCCAGTCGCACAATTAGAGGAAACGCGCCGGGTCGAGTCGAGCACAGTAGGACAGGACACGTACGACTTGTTTCCCGGGCATGTACATGACATTATGAACAACCCCCACTCACCGACCTCCTTTCGTTACTTCCCAAAGCGCCCACCGTGCACACCCCCTTTCCACTCTATCGTCATCCGCCTTTATTTGGCCCTGCTGATTGCCCTCTCTCTCGTTTCGTCCGTCACCGCCGCCTTTCACTCACACTCACCTACATCCCCCCTCTTAATCTACTCTGTGAACGCAAACGGGGCTGTCGGTGCCTATAAGATGGACGCGCTGCGCAGTGCAATTTTGGCGCGACAGCCGCATGTCTTCGTTATCTGCGAGACGAAGACAGCAAAGCGCGTCTCCAACACCCTTCCACACTCCGAATATTTCATTTATGAACAGGCAGGTGTACCCTCGGACAACTTCCACACCTTCAAGTGGGGAATTGTTGTTGGAATTCGGCGGGATGTACAACACGATCCGCCTTTGCCAACACCACCGCCTTTGCGCGGCCGGGCGATTGCCGTCGACCTTACTCTTCGAGCAGTACCGAATGCCGGGTTTCGACATCGTGTCATGGGTGTATACGCACCGTACGAGCCTTGGACTAACCGGCCTGGTCAAGTCGGGCGCGGCGCCGTGACTGACGCCTTCTGGACCGCTGTAGAGCGTTGGTGCCATGAAGCGCCAGACGGCTCATGGTCTATGGCTGGGGATTGCAATGCCACTCTTTTCTCCTTTGAATCTGTTAGTCACCGCGCTCAGGGTGACAATCGTTTCCGCCACTTCCTGCGCAGAACGGGCGGCCGTGACCTATGGTCGCTAGTTGATGATCGCAGCCCGGCGCAGGATTGGACGTGTTATTCCAGCACGCGAGACGAAGGCGCCAGCATTATTGACCGAGCTGTGGTCTCTAATGTTGGTGTCGCAGACGCTCATGTGGAGGCAGCGCGACACTTCCGCGACAAGATCCCGTCCACCAACCACCGGCCTATTCTCGCAACCATCATTCCAGTTCCACCCATTTCCCTTCGCGCATCTGCAGACATGTCCCCTATACAACCCATTCCTGCACCGCCCCGTCTTCGTTACCCACCCAAGGCGGAGAAGCATCGGTTCAACACCTTTGCGACAGAGGTAGACGCGGCGCTACAGGACTCACCCATCCTTGCGTCACTCACCGACCACACCCAGATCGTTGATGACGATCAGTGGACAGAGGCCTATCGCGAGTTTACTCGCATCCTGCTTAACGCGGGAAGGAGCGCGTTCGGAACATGTGCGCGGCCGCGACAACACATGTGTCCGACTGAGAGACCGAGGGAAGCTATCCAGAGATTCTACGAAATGAAACTTATCGGTGGTGCGTTGCGTCTCCTCAGTGACAATACTGCCATGGTCGCTGCAGGTTCGCGCGAATATCTGCGATCCTTCGTGGCGAGTGTTCCCGGGCTTCCCAGTCAAGCCGATGTCCGTGAACGGCTGGTCAAGAAGCGTCGTGCATTGGGCAAGGAAGCATACAATATCGCCGAAGCTCATGCGCGACAACGAGCAGAAGACGCAGACAAGAGGAAGATGCTGTCGGTTCTCCGCGGTGTGTCCTCCAAACGTGCTTTCAACTTGACGCACTTTGAGGGCCTTCCTACAGTTGTGCTCAAACCAGATGGCTCCGACACACTGGTATCCGACCCCGACGCAGTCAAAGAAGCCCATCGCGAGTACTTTGCCAACCTGTACAAGCGCTCCGTTCCGCCCAACGTCCCAAAGCCCTGGATGACTACACCATCAGTCGTAGAAGTGCGCCGGCGTATCGCGCAGGACCCATTCATTTGGCCACGGCTCGCTGATGTCCAGTCTTTCCGCGCCATGCTTCAGCGGGGTAATGCTCGTCCGAGCCCCGGTCCAGACGGCTGGGAGAAATGGTGCGTGAAGGCCTTGTCAGATACTGCACTCACAAGGGTCGTAGCGCTGCACAACTACGAGGTCTTCAATAGCAAGCTGCCAGACTCCGTGAAGGACACGCGTATCACAGCTCTTCACAAACGCGGTCTCATGGCTGACCTGCGCAACAAGCGCGGCATTGGCATATCTAACTTCCTGCATAACAGTCCAGCCGCTTTCCTCAACCTCTACCTCGCCCCGTACGCAGCTCGCCTGGGTATCATTCCCCAGACCCAGGTGGCAGCGCAGCAGGGCGTACAAACACGCGACTTGACAAGTTTCTTGGCGGGCGTCCAGTGTTGGGCGTTCCGTCATAAAGTCACGGTTTACGCGCTACAGAGAGATCAAATGAAGGGATTCGACTACCTGGCCCCAGAGGGATTTTACGACGCGGTGCGTGCTTACGGTCTCCCCGAGAGCATTATCAAGCTCGACCAGTCGGCGCAGGCTCGCAATCGGTGCTTCATTCGTACCGCTTACGGGTTCACGGACCCCATCGTGGTAGACGGCGTCACGAAGCAAGGAGCGTCCCTGTCTCCAACCAAGTCCGCGTTTACTACAAGCCTCGGACACCGATACATCGACGACTTGTGCATCCAGCGTCCCGGCGTCCTGACGCTACAAACAAAGATGGCAGAGTCAGGTGATCATCACACTCCAGCGGACAGGCTTGCTCTCACGGTGACGATGGTAGAAGCTACAGACGACTCGTACATCTTCGCAACGAAACTAGACACGTTGGACTTCATCTGTCTGACACTTGAGCGCTTCCAGTACGTATATGGATGGCTCACGCAATGGGCGAAGTCGCGGGGATATATAATCGGTGCGGTACCAGCCAACCCTCCCGCCACCTTTCGTCTCGGATCGGTGACTACAGACGCAGGTGTGGACCCAATGACCGTCTCCAAGCGCGACGTTGCAGTGGTCACCGACGGTCTATATTTCATGAACACCAAGATCAACGACTCGGCGGCACGCGCAGAGCTCGTACGCTCTATCATTGATAACTTTTCTCTGCCGTCCTTCTCAGTCCGTGCACCGTTGACCGTCATCCGCAGAGCCTTCGAACAGCAAGTCATGTCGAAAATCCGGGCGGTATTGACGATGCAGCCCGTGACAGCGACAGAAGCGACAGCGCTGGACTCAAAGGTGATGTCTCGCGTTCACCAGATGATGACTTTCCGATACTGCCCGAGCAGCACGATCTTGACCTTGCCAGTTGGTCTACATGGGCTCGGATGGACGAGCATCGCGAGGCTCAATGCGTCGCTGGCCGTGGAAGGTCTTGCGCGCGATCTCAACCACCACGTACCGGCATACCGCACCATGGCGAACATTACGCTCGCGGATTGGACTTGCGAGCGCAACGATTGCGTCTATCCATTTGACGCAGTCGGGCTCAAGAAGACCATACATTCAAACTCCAAGAACAGCCTGCCAATCGCCTGGATCGTCGCTCACGACACCATGCGGACGATGCGGCCGACTCTACATCTCCGGAGGACAGATGTCAGCTGGGTCCTGGACGGCGACGTCTCGCTCACGCACGCCCTCAAGGTCGCAAAGGCTGTCGAGCCTACGCGGCCACAGGTCGGAGCAACGGCCACCGCTGTCCTCCGTCGTCGCGGTATACAGACCTTGGCGGACTGTGGAGCGTGGGTCAAGCGCGGCGAGCGTATCGAGTTTGCGCCGCTTTCAACATACCCGCGAGTACAGAGCGGGCGCGCAGACCCCGGACCCGCGCGCTGGCAGGAGGTGGCCCAGGCAATCGCGGGTTTGCCGATATCTGCTATGTTCGACGGTCCCGTCGACCTGCTCGTCACACGCGATCTTCGGCGACGGCGTGCAGAAGAATACATTCGCGCCGTAGCAAGGCTAGAGTCGTTACCGGCGGCGCAAATACAGGACAGCCCGACGACGATGTGGGCGACAGACGGGTCGATGGTACCTGCTTCTGCGGCTCGACATCAAGAGCGGTCGGTAGCAGCGGCGGTGACGGGCCCAGCTACGGTAGTGCTCAAGGTGAAGTCAAGGGCTGCTAGCATCTTACACGGAGAAGTGATGGCACTCGTAGCTGCTGCGGTACTATCGGGCGACTCGCAACACAGAGTCCTGTCCGACCACCAGAACTCTGTCCGCCTGCTCAGCGACCCACTATTCCGGGCGGGCGATGATCAGAAAGTTCGCCGCGCAAATGGAAGGTCCTACTACCGTTGGCTGCAGTACGCAGGTGTGGAGCAGAAGTTGCCCAACGTCGTCTACACCCGAGGACACGCAGACACCGAAGAAGTTGAGTCGCGTTTTAATACTCTCGCGGATTACTACGCAACAAGATCACAGGACGAAGGGCTCACAATCCCGGACGCGCCGATACCTACCTTTTCGATGGACGAGTTCACGTTCCATACGGACGACGACGGGTGGATAGAGGCCAACATCCGCGCCCACGTAGTCCACTTCTTGTCCCTCCAAACGGCGAGCGACATCGGCGGCAAGCACAGGATGGCAACGCGACTGTACGACGTGCGCGAACCTCCAGAGTACCCATACCTGAAAGCGTACCGGGCGTATTCGGCGGTCGTTCAGCTCTACGCGCGCTCTGGACAACTGCCAACAGCAACAACGATCGTCGCACGGAAGGACTGGGACGCGGGCCTGCTTTCGGAAGACTGCAGAATGGAATGCGGATGCTCGTTGGAAACCGAGTACCACGTCTTCGTTGAGTGTCCTTTCTTTGACAACATGCGAGCAGAGGCTGGTGCAGCGCTTAGGAAACGACTCGAACGTCTCGGAGAAGTTGAAACCCTGACCGAAGACGTACGGACGCGACTGCTGGATTCAGCTGAGTTTTTCTTTTCGTCGAAACTGGATTCGTGGCCACTGAAGTCGTCCCAGTACTGGTTAGGTCATGTGCCCGTACTAGATGGCTTCATTCCCAAGGACGCTTTCAACTCTGCGTTAACTAGGCGGCGTGTTCTTCACAAGATTTTCACGGAGTGGCATTATGCGTCTATCAGACTGACGGGGAGGATTTGGGGAGATTTTACGAGGAGGACAGCTAGGAGATTCACTAACGAGAAGCGAGGTCCACGACAGGGGTAACAGCCCGCGCAGCCAATATCGCACAGCTGCGCGTCGCCGGAGACGAGGCCGTTGGCTTCTGATCCACCCGCTCAGGAACGGACCTCTCAAAAGTATACCTATGATCATGTAATTTAGACCCATCGAGGCGCGGCCTGAAGGTCCTTATGGACTGAAGGTGGGTAATGCAATGTAAACAATGTAAACAAGTTGGGATTCGGTCATTGTTCCCCGGCTTTTTGGTACCGTACAAATGTACTACCGCTCTCCTTACAGCGGGACGTTCTGTGATTGGTATTAGCCCATCTGTTGTATTGATTTCGCTCGGAACGCCTCCCGATCTCCCAGAACCACTGTACATGGTTGAGTCCCCCAACACCAGTTCACATCTTCTCCGAAGCTAACACTAGACTTACAGCTATTGGGTTATTAAGTACAGCCATGTCAGGAGTAAAGCATTATCCGAAATCCTGGACGAGTTCTCTAGTTCGTGGACTTCATTCGCGTCGCGTGTTGGTCGCGTGGTGTATTGAATAGCGTGTGAATGTTTGGATACTTTGAACGCCGGTGACAGCGGGTCCGAACTTCCTGATCAAGTACCTGCGGATCTGCCAGCTCTGCTTTCTTGGGTCCCACCTCGTTCCTACCTCTGATGTCGGCTCTCGATATCCTACCGAGTGATGCACGATGGATAGGGCCAAAGCGTCTAGTCTCGAGGAAGACGATCACTATCCCAGACGTTCGTTCTGGTGGCTCGAGCGGATGCCAGTCACCACCGGGACCCGATGCACTGCTCCTGACGTTCGACGGAACGTCCAGTCAGCCTGCAAGTGCTACGCTCAACTTCACAGGTATGTGCACAGCTCGGGCGGGTCCTACGTTGTGTGTAATCTTACAATGCTGCTAGGTTCTGGGTTTACGCTCTTCGGCGCGAAGCCTGGCTCTCCGTCCATCTCGTATCGAGTCGATGTGCCGCCTAGGTCGCCGTTGCCGTCGTCGACATCCGCGTCGCCCATTGGCGATACCGCTGCAGAGCCTTCAGCTACCCTTTCCGCCTGTGACTTCATCCTCGCCGAGATCCATGGACTCGCCGAACGTGACCACACACTTTACATCGACCTGCAGAGCGATGGAGAAGTCTTCATTTACAACGCAACCTTGGACAGTAGCTCTACCGCAGTCGTCAGCAACTCGCCTCCTGCTGTCACGCCTACCCAGACTAGTAGCGCAATGCCTTCGTCCACGACGGCGAGACTACGCGGGCTCGCCATCGCATTACCGCTATCCGCCATAGTCGTGATAGTTGTCATCTTCGTCACAGTATGGCTACGCAGGAGAAGGAGGAAGGCTCAACGCCAGGCGATACCACTCATCCGACCATACGGGCAGTCTCTCAGCGCAAGCAGCCCTGTAGACTCGGTGTCAAGTACGAGCGTCGTACACGAAGGGAAGCAGCCGCTTTCATCTAAAGAAGTTCTACCTATCCCCGACGCGACCAAGATTTCCGTCTCCGTCAGTATGACCGCATCAGATGCTGGCAATTTTGGGACGCCGAGGAACACTCACGAGCTAATACCAACTTCCACTATGGCCGAGACCGGCCTGGCCGACCTCAGCAGAGCGGTTGAGCAGGCCGGATTTTCGTTGGACGCTCTTGTGACATCCCTACGTCTGGTTCATCATAGCGCGCTTCACGAGCGCGACACTGAGTTCCCACCGATGTACGATGGTAGGTAGAAGGCCGGTGGCGTGGTGAACGGATTTTCGTCCGGCGAGCGAGTGTACTGATATCCCCGTATTCGTGTACGCTATGGTTAGCCGGAGACTCTCTCTGACTGGAGAACACGACTGTCCTCAGATTGACTTCACAAATTGGGGTGAAAAGGCAGATCGGGTGGCACTCGCAACTCTCACTCGTGGCAAGGACGGTCTGCGGCATTTCACCGTCACCTAATAAGTCAGCCTGTCATACTCGAGCACTTTAAAGCATATCTTTAGGGGTAATACGAGCAGAGAAGACTGTAACGGGGATGAACGCCTGAGCGCTTGGAGGTCGTTGCCAGAAATATACTGAGAAGGGGGGTAAGCTTCGGCCAGCAAATGAAGATGCTGTGCTACTGTAAACCCAAAATTCATTACCGAGTAACGCATAACGGGGCCCTCACTTTGCGGTGATAAATGCGACTCGTGACGCGTAATGGAGGTCCCGCGGTAGTGAGCGTAACGCTGCGAAACGGTGGCTAAGCCACATGTGTCAACATTTGGGCGCGCTGCGCGGCAATAAGCTCGGTATGATGGCCGGAGGATGTCATAAAGAGCTTTCAAGCATTCTTGCCGGCCTCAGGGTGACCTCAAACAGGCGGAGGGATCCTCGGAACCGGATTGGTATGTACTACCGCGGTAACGAAAATGCCGGTCACCCTGACCCGGCGGTAGTTGTAACGGGGGGTCGAACCACGGTGATGGATTATTGCCTTGCAGTATATCATTAGCAAACGTAATGGGCTATGGCCTCAGTTCTCGTTTCACCCGATGTTACTCGGCATGTGGCACAGAAGGCCGCTCCGGTTAGTGTCGCTATTGAGCTAACAGACTGGGCCCAACAGCACGGAATGAGCATAAAAAGTAGCGGTGTGGACTTTTTCAAACCTCATTCTCCCTTCTCCTTCAAGTTCTCTCTCCTACTTAGCTTTTCGCGTTTTATCTTATCTTTCAGCAGCTATTCATCACGATGCTACTCCACTTCGTCACCGTTGTGACTCTTGCATTCTTCCCAAACACCCTCGCGGCTCCAACGAAGTTACCCACGGCAGCAGACTTCATAGCGTTCAACGAGCGCATCCTCACCGCACAAGGGAATACAGCTCACGCCACCGCCGGGCAGTGAGTCTGTATTATAGCAGATACTTGCAGCGTAATTCTCACCCTAGTCCTCAGAGTTCACCGTCGCGCGGAGCGGTGGAGTGCTAGCCACCCTGGCCTACAAGCCCAAATTGATGACGCTGTTGCCGCGACAGCAACGAAGCCGCACTATTTCTGGTCTGGGCGCTATCTGCCCGCGAGGAGCGAGGCCGACACCGTCATGCACAGTGCACAGACGATCGCGGAGGCACGCCATGGGACGACGCTGGAACTCACTGTCGGACATGTGCCACTTCCGCCATTCCTCGGTACCGACCCCGACCGCAGCGATATCTGGCAGTACGCGTCAGACGCATATGCCGCTGCCAGCAAAGGCGATGCGTACTTTGTCAAAGGCGAATCGCTCCGTGCCGGTAACGTGTGGGACGTCTTCGTACGTAGCTCCGGAGGCGCGAAGACGAGATAGCTGATTCAGCGTGTAGGAGTATCCCCGTCTCAAGCGTTCGCCGGAGGTGAAGCGTATCTTGCAGATCGCCGTGCATAAGAAGATGTCCGAACTTCCTGTCCAGATCTATCCGGACGTCAAGGGATGCGACGGCGTCGCATTCCTCACGGCAGTGAATTGTCCTGCCGGGGCAAAGTTGTACTATGGCTCGGTAAACAAGCCCGTCGTGACGGCAGAGACAAGGGCCGCAGTGGACGGCGTCGTAAGAGTTGCGGCCTCTGGAAACGCAAAGGTATGTTCCCAATGGGATGTCGATTCGCGAGTTGACAAGTCGCCTAGGGCATCGTGCGCGAGTGTACAGAGGTCATCGTGAGTCATGCTAATATCTTGCCATCGCTGTAACTTACCACAGTACGTTTGTGTTGCAGAGCTCGGAGTTTATCAACGACGTATTCAAAGCGAGCGGTGTGTGCGAGGCCGCAACGGCGAAAGGAAACGGCGGAAAAGTCATGAACCAGGTGTTGCAGCTGATCCACTCGACGAAGAACCGGAATTACGTCTCGCGGCGTGGGCTACTCAAAGTGAAGCCACGCGTTTTGGGCACGCCGGTGATAGCATCGCTGACGTCGACAGTGGTGGACTCGGTGCGTATCTCAAAATTCCTGTACGGGTATACACAGTCATGCTCACGCGATGCAGCTCGTCGCGATTGACTACTACCAGAAGACGCGACCGGACACGGCGGCGATGGTAGCGCAGATTGACTCGCTCGTGCAGACGGCGACAGGCAAGTCGCCGGGGCTCACCGCAGCCTGGGCGAAGGAGATCTCGCGGCTACAATCAACGAAGAACAGCTTGCTCGTTGAGCTTCAGAAGCAGGTCAAGGAGAAGAAGTCGCACACGGCGCCCAAGCCCACAAAGAATTCGAAGCCACCGCCAAAGAAACCAACAGCGCCCGTGACGCGTCCCACAACGACGTCCAAGAAGCCCCGTCCCACATCAAAGCCAAGGAAGCCCCCGATACGTCCAGTTAGAGCGCCAACTGGCAAAGGGCGCCCTCGCCAAGGTTGACAGCACATATCGATCGAACAACCTATTTATCTTGAATGATTACCTTTATAAAGTCGTCCGCAATGTAAGGAAGCATATTAGGCATGAGCATCTGAGGGTTCCCGCCTGCTAGTGTCTACTGACGGGTTCCTGAAGGTTGTAAGGGACCAAGGGACGGATAATCGGAGTTTCACTCCTAGACTCAGAGATCTCGCACCAAAGACCGAGGTTGATCTCTTACAATTCGCAACGTCGCCCGAGCGACCAGTGCAGGTGACTGACTCGCACAACTCCCGCAACATTTACTCCCCAGTCAGTTAGCATTTGCTAGCTGTGCACGCGCCGGTTCAGAGTTCCTCCTACGGTCAGTGAGACATCCAAAGGAGGGTTAGCGGCGGCGGCGACCTTGCCTCGAGCCATCATGCTGGACAACGTTGCGCGGCGGTGGGCGTTACTCGTCGACACGCACGACCACGCGCTCATCGAGTTCGTGGGCACGCAGCTGGTCAGCGTCGTGTTTTTCTGGACTCTGGCGACGACCTTCCTCCTGCTGGACACCTATCTCCCCGAGTTTAGCGCAAGACACAAACTGCAAGACCCGGGAAACTCGCCGTCCAGATACGATGTAATCGCATGTCTGCGGGTTGTCGCTCAAAATCAGCTTATGGGAACGGCAGCTCTGGCTGGCGCCCTCTACCTCAGCGGCAAACCGGGGCCATTCTCGTTCTCACCGGCGCTTCCGACGTGGACGGAGCTCGGGCGCGACCTCGCCCTCTGCGTGCTGCTCCGCGAGGTGTTGTTCTACTACTCCCATCGCGCGCTACATCACCGCTTCGTGTACGCGAAGGTCCACAAGTTACACCACCGCTTCACAGCGCCAATCGCCCTTGCCGCACAATATGCACACCCCATCGAGCACTTTGTAGCCAACATTGCGCCAATTGCGATCCCACCTCAAATGCTCCGCGTACACATCGTCACGATGTGGACGTTTGTCGCTCTGGAGCTCGTTACTGCGACCGTCGTCCACAGCGGATACGACTTCTTCGCAGGCGTCGCGAGGATGCATGACCTCCACCATGAGGCTTTCAACGTCAACTTCGGGTCCATAGGACTCCTGGACCGGCTGCACGGCACATGGAGCAGGAAGACGCCCACCCGCGCCGCGATAAAAGCCCGCGTTGATTAAGGAGAGCGAGACCCTTCGAGCTCCCTTCTCGTCCGTCGATCCCCCGCGAGCGCATCAGGATACTAGGTCGCTGTGTTTTTCTCCGGTCGTGATGTTTTCGGTCATTGCACTATTGCAGGCCTTGGCGTCAACCCAGGCGTCGGGTATGTAGCACCAATGCAAAACGTCTCCACTATCTGCCACGTACTTCACGATCCCCTTGCTGCGCTGCACCCATCCGTCGATCCCTGTCTACCTGCTGATCCCGCAGGGCTCGTACGCCGGATGCAGTGGCCGTACAGACCGGCGTTCTCCTATAGCGCAGTTCTGGCTTGTAGCGCGCTCGACGTTCGAACGTATTCCTGGGTCCCAGAGCGTCGGTATTCTGATGTCGCAGCCAACTCACGCGGCTGTCCTGGATAATTTGGGCACCAGGAGCTTACCCGTTACTTGCAACGGAGTCACTGAGGACTGCGTTGCGGTCGTACCGGAGCTTATTCATCTTTGCATCACAACACTCTATTTCGGAGACGCGCCTGTTGCTGCGCATACGCTGTGTCGCGTGCGGAAGTCGAAGCAGAATCCCATGGATCGAGGCCTAGTATCTGAGTTCGTCCTAATTGAAAGCACAGTATTGAGCTACTCGTATACGTTTCAGATTCTTGGCGTGAACCGATCTTCGTCGGACGAGGTTGTGGGAAGTTTGGCGCGCAACTACTCCCGAAAGCCGGCACAGCACGCGGAAGAGGCGGGATACATCCCAGAGGTTCGGCACGCCAGCGCCTTCACTTTATGCCAGCTCCTCGCTGACGATCTGTGCCGAAAGGAGCCTCGCAACGAGTGCACAGGCTTGAAGTAGAGAGAGAAGCACACGCTCCTCGGCGGCACCGGAGTGGACACCGTGCAACCGACTGCGTCACTATTACTGCAGCTGCAGTAACTGCCAATCAGCGCACCGGTAGGTAACCGCAACAGATGTATCCTGGCGACGTCTCCATCTCCGCGGCCGGGTGTAGTATTAGTGCGCAGGAGCTCCTCAGGCGGTATATAACGCGAAGGTTCTGCGACACCGATTTCCTCGGACTTCCCTTCCACCCCACCCCAGCTCGATTCGTTCCATTCTCCCTGCGGGATCCATTTGGCTCAGGTCTGCTGTGCACTCCTGCTTTGTTCTCTTCACTCTATCAGTGCGTCTCGCTCTCTTCCTCATTTGTCGAGGAGAACAATTCTAATCTTCATTCTCTTAGACGTTTTTCAATTCCTTGACGGAAGACACCACACACTCTCTCACGAACCCATTCCCTCGCATCTACCTCTTTCACTCTCAACATCATCATGAAGTTCACTGTCGCACTTTCCACGCTCGCGGTCCTCCTCGCCGCCACGATCGTTGTTGATGCTGCCCCTCAAGGAGGCAACGGCATCCAGGTCTTGAAGCCGGCCAAGGTTACACCCAAGGGGCAGAACCTGAAGTTCGGCAACAAGGTGTGTAGATCGCATCAACCCGACCACTCGTCCCCTAAGAAAACATGCTGACGACCCCTGTCTCTTTTCAGTCGAAGGGCAAACAGAACGCCGGAGCGGCGGATGCCGCATCATCCTCTGCTGCTGCTGCTGCCTCTAATGATGCGGCTGCATCGACCGCAGCTGCCGCGTCGGCGACGGACTCTGCTGACGCTGCCGCTGCGACCGGAGATGCTGCGGCCGCCGCGGCGGACCAGGCTGCCAACGCGTCTGCGGATGACCTTCAGTCGTCTCTCACCCTCGACCCGGGCCAAGTCCAGCCCGGCCTTGCTAACGACGGTCAGGCGGTCCCAACCGCAGGTCAAATCGCCTCCCTGACCTCGACAAACAACTTGTGAGTTTCATCGTCGTCCTCGGGGATCCAGGTGGAGCTTTACACTGATCGGCGTCTCCGTATTACAGCATCAACTACTGTGCGACACGCCCGGACCTTCCTTTGACGAACGGCCAACAGATCCTCACCGGCTCGTGCAACCCCACGATCATGGGTGAGATCGTTGCGAAGGACAAAATGCCGTCGGCAAAGATCACGAACCCGCCGAACTTTTCGACCGTCAAGGCGGGCGAGACGGTGTCGTTCAAGATCGCGGTGAAGAACATGAACACGGGCAACTTCGTCAACGCGCAGCAGAACTACTTCGCTGCGCCCCAGACGACGGACCAGAACGGCATCCTCGTCGCGCACTCGCACATCACTGTCAACGCGATCTCGGACTTCCAGGACACGACCGCGACCGACCCGCAGGACTTTGTTTTCTTCAAGGGTCTGAACGACCCCGCGGTCGACGGTGTTCTCAGCGCGGACGCGGTGGACGGGTTCAAGCCAGGCTTCTTCCGCGCCTGCACGATCAACTCTGCGGCGAACCACCAGCCGGCGCTCGTTGCCGTTGCTCAGCATGCAGTACGTCTTGTCCTCCTCCTCGCGATCGATCGGTAACAAGACTGACGGCCTTCTCAGTCCCTCGATGACTGCACATACTTCCAAGTTACTGACGACGGCAATGCTGATGGTGCCGCTGCCGACGCTGCTGCAGCCAGCGCCACCGATGCTGCGGCTGCGAGCGCGACTGACGCCGCGGCTGCGAGTGCGACCGACTCTGCGGCGGCAGCTGCTGCCACTGACGCCGGGAACAACGACAACAACAGCAACGACATCGACATCGCAGCTGCTATCAAGAAGGCTAAGGCAGGCAAGAGCAACAAGTCGAAGGCGAAGGGCGGCAACAACCGCCGTCGCTTCAGCTCCTCCTTCGAGCGCCGCCGCTAAACGGTCCCCCCTCCCGGCTCCGACCTATTCCGTTTCTCAGTCCGTGGCTCATGAATATTTATGTTTGACTGTACGAGATGAAGGGGCAGATCCGAGACCAGCCCCTCCCCCAGCTTTGTGACGAGCGTGTGGTTTGATAGAGTTTGGAGATACTTATTCACTTTGTTAGAGATTGGTTCGAATCGCTTTCTGTACTTTGTTCATGTAGCCTCGCGGTCCTGCGCAATATGACAAAGATGCTGGGGTTGCCCATAGCCGGCGCACAAGCCGCCGTGCCAGCTTTGAAGTGTACGTCGAGCTGACAGCTGTCAAGCGCGCTGCTTTCCCTTCGCCCATCGAGTCTACGCGCGAGCACACGCCATCACTGCAAGGTGCGCCCTCTAAAGTTGCGTTCAGTGATCTGAAGCTGCAACTCGAATACAGTAAACCGCTAATTGGCGCGTCGCGACGCGTCTACATCTGGCACGAACACTCTGACTCTGAGGGGCTCTGCTCAGCTTTCTTATGATCGCACAGAGCCATCCCCGAGACACCCAAGCAGAGCGAGATGGCCGACGTGAGAGGAAGAATGCATTTGGTCTGATCATCCGGTCGTTGCGACTGTCGTCCAGCAGCTGCGCAGCGGATTCCGGATCGTAGGTGCGTACATACACGTTTGAAATCTCTGAGCCGCAGATTGCGGAGGTGATATACTGACTCGAGAAAGGTTTCGAAGAGCTCATGCAGAGGAATTTTCGGCTGAAATCGCGCAAGGTGCTGGCCGTGCGCACTGGCACGACCAGGTACTTGCGCGTCCACCGTCGACCCAGCCTCCACTTTCTCGAGCCGTTATCCTGGTTATCATGTCGGCAGATGGGGAGCCCGCTGCCGCGCGCATTGCTCGAGGTCGGCCGGCCGTCGTCGTCGCTTGGCAACCGGCACATGCGTTCCGGGATTCTTCCAGACATCCGCTTTCGTCGCCCGTTGAAAAATCCCACGATTCCTTGGTCTTGTACCACCACCATCTCCTCCCGTCTCAGCCTCGTTTCCATTTCTCCCTTTACTCTCTCCTACATCCTTTGTTCACGGGTCTGCTGAGCATTCCTGCTTGATCCATCGTGCGTAGCATTAGCCATTAGGCTTTTTTGTGGACGCGATGGGCTGATCTCTGGGGTTCCTTTGTTCTCGTCGCGGTACAGACATCCTTGAAGGAGCAGCCTCTATCGTTTTTCAACGCATTTGCATTCATTTCTACGACTACAACAACAAGCACTATGCTCTCGACATTGACTCTCGCATCGCTGACGCTTGCCGTCGGTGTTCACGCCGCTCCCCACAAGGTCCCCCAGACCAATAACGCCGCGGTCAAGACGGTACGTCATTCTCCAATTGTAACAATCCTAGGATTATGTCTGACGTCCCCCTGACAGCCCACAAACAACGCGGTCGCGGGCGCGCTCAACTTCGGCTCCTGTAGCGACCCGTCTGTCATCTTCGGTGCCGGTCTCGATGGTCGCAAGGCGACCGAGTTTTCTTTCCTCCCCAACAACCTCCAAGAGTTCAACCACAACTCTGCGCTGAACCCGGACATCATCTACCAGTTCCAGTGCGACACCCTCGTCAACAAGTGCGGCTTCAAGCGCGAGGACGCCATCTTCAGCACGTGCCAGCAGGCCCGTACTACCGCTGCTGCTCTCGGACCTAAGGGTGCCAGCGCGGACAAGTTCAACGAACTCCTCGGCTTCCCGACGAACTTCGCTGCGCTCGACAACGCTGGCGCCGCCGCCGGCGGTAACGGCAACGGGAACCAGGCGAACACTGCGCCCGCTGCGCCCGTCGTCGCGACCCCCGTTGCCGCAGGCACTCTCGACTTCGGCTCGTGCACGGACCCGTCTGTTATCTTCGGCGCGGGTCTCGACGGCCGCAAGGCGACCGAGTTCTCGTTCCTGCCCAACAACCTGCAGGAGTTCAGCCACGGCAGCGCGCTCAACCCGGACATCATCTACCAGTTCCAGTGCGACACGCTCGTGAACAAGTGCGGCTTCAAGCAGCAGGACACCATCTTCCAGGTGTGCCAGAGCGCGCGTACCCAGGCGAGCGCCCTCGGCAAAGTCGGCGCGTCCGCGGACTTGTTCAACTCGCTGCTTGGCTTTAGCACCAACTTTGCTGCCCTCGACAACAGTGGCGCCGGCGCTGGCAACGCTGGCAACAACACTGGCAACGCTGGCAACAACACTGGCAACAACGGCGGCAACACTGGTAACAACGGCGCTGACAACACTGGCGCTGACACTGGTGCCGGCAACGCTGGCAACAACACCGGCACTGACACTGGCAACAACGACAACACTGGCAACAACGGTAACAACAACGCCGGCGCCGGCCAGGACATCTCCAACCTCTCTGCCGAGGAGCTTCAGACAGTCCTGCAGCTCTCGCCCGACCTTGTGCAGCCCGCGTCCGCCCGTAACGGCCAGGAGGAGAACCCGACCGACGGTCAGGTTGAGTCGCTGACGTCCGTCAACAACTTGTTCGTCATTTTCTTTCTCCTGCAGTATGTCTTCTGACGCCGTTGCGCTTGCAGCATCAACTACTGCGCGACCAAGCCCAACCTCGCGCTCACGAACGGCGAGCAGAACTTTGCTGGCTCTTGCAACGGTATCATCATGGGCGAGATCATGGCCAAGGTCCGTTGTGGTGTTCATTCGGTCAAGTTGTCTAACATGGTGTGCAGGACAAGATGCCCTCCGCGAAGGTTCTCTTCCCTCCCAACAACGCAGTCATCGAGGAGGGCACGGATATCAACTTCCAGATCAAAGTTCGCAGCATCCAGACCGGCTCCTTCACCAACGCGCAGCGCACCTACTACAGCGCGCCTCAGCAGCTCAACGCGCAGGGCATCATGATTGGGCACCAGCACGTCACCGTTAACGAGGAGCCGTCCGCGGACGCGACGGAGCCGCTCGACCCGCAGGACTTCGTGTTCTTCAAGGGCCTCAACGATCCCGCTGTGAACGACGTTCTCAGCGCCGTCGCGACTGGTGGGTTGAAGGCGGGCTTCTACCGCGCGTGCACCCTCGGCTCGTCTGCGAACCACACGCCCATTATCCCGCCTATCGCTCAGCGCGCGTCTGGCGAGGACTGCGTTCGCGTACGTGCTGCCTTCATTGTTAAGACTTTCGCCTGTGCTGACTAGCGATCTGCAGTTCCAAGTCGTTCCCGCTGGCCAGGCCGGGAACGCCAACGCCGGTAACGCTAACGCCGGTAACGCCAACGCTGGTAACGCGAATGCAGGCAACGCCAACGCGAACGCCGGCAACCAGGGCAAGGGCAAGGGTCGCAACCAAGGCCGCTCCATCTCGTTCGACCTGTCGCGCAAGTAAACACGTACGGAGACGGGGAGGTTCATCCTCCTCAGCCCCACCGAAGGCGTAGAGCGTTTGTCGTAGTCGCACACCATCCTTTTTCCACTCCTCCTTCGCGTCGTCGATTTGATCACGCATGTGCGCCGCGCTCTTGCGTCCCTTTGAGCACCGCCAACTTTCGTTACTTGCTTGTAGATAAGAGTTCATCCTGGGAGAAATCGAGGCTTTGATGGGATTAAAGTAAAGTGCGACTAAGCTGAGAAGTATGTAGAAGCAATCGTATCCGCGTGTGTTGTTGAGCGGACTCAGCCCCGAGCGGAGTACAGATGTCCGAGTCAACTTTTGAACGTCTTGCCTTTTTTCTTGTGCACAAGTCACAACTCAACGATGTCCACGCAACGCTGCGACAGAAACTTAGCCCGTCATGGCATGGCTATCTCCAGGACGACGACCCAGTGCACGTGGTGGCGATGCGGCTCACGTTGCGACCTTGACTGCCAAACAGAATGCTCGTGGACCTTGCTCGCTGCTCTAGACATGCACTGTTCTACAACTGTCCGATTATATTCACCATGGAATGTCGCGTAGACATCTGTGCCTACAGGGCTTACATTTGACGCGGACGACCTAGTCAGGACAAGACTCCCTTTGCCGGCTGCTTAGCGCCAATTTTCGCCGTCCCTGGGAGCGTCCCAGGCCGAGGGCTCCGCATTTTCTTCTTGACGACGACTCTGCAAGCGTCGACGCTGCCGTCCATGACGATTGTGGAGTCGCGGCAGCGACGGCACGCGTCCATCGCATCCCGCCGTCGACGCGCAGAAGAGGACATTCAGCCTGGTGGAGGCGACGGTGCCACGGACTTACCGGGGTCGCACACGCTCACGCTCGACGCTGGATCGTCTGGCGAGCCTACGACCAGCACTGACGTGACCGCGTCTTCTTCTCCTGCCGGTCGGTCAGGAATGGGATCGGCGCTGAGCATTGGCGTGACACTCGCCGTCCTCGGCGCGCTGTTCATCCTCATGGGCGTAGCCTATGTGATCCTCGTCAAGGGCAAGGGGCGCGACAAGACGAGCAAGAGCAGTCACCCGTCGTCCTCGTTCGGAACGAAGCACATCCCGGGCAGCAGTATCGCGATGGGTACTAGTAACTTCGACGACGCACGCTCCAGATACGTACAGTCGCCGTCGCCAACCATCTATATCGCGCGCACGCCGTCGCCCGAGGTCATCTATCTAGACATCTCGCCATCGAACGTGCCGGCCGAGTTCGACTTCGAACACAGGGACCCGAACGGTGACTACGATGCGGACTACGACGAAGACGATCGGTTGCCGTCACCGATGCCGCCAGCGCACAGGCGGCAGGGAATGCACTGGATGTCGATCCAGCACCGCTGGCCAGGGAGCTCATTTGCACCCGTACTCGAGACGATCCCCGGTTCTCCTCCCGCTATCGCGTTCAATCGACGTAAGGAAATTCTGAGCATACACTCCGCTCTCAGTCTAGGTGGGCTTGCCATGCCCCTCGCCGACTCGGACGCGGGTTCGCGACGCAACAGTCGTATACGCGACTCTTTCGCCGGCGCCGCGGCTAGGTTATCTGCTTTCGTCCCCGCCAGTCCCACCCGTTCGACGTTCAATGCCAGTCCGACGCCCGAGCCGGACTTACACTCGTCGCAGAACAGGCAATCTGCGTACTTCCCACCCACTCCTACTCGTCCAACTTTCGCCCCCTCAGCGGAACCCACGCCAGAGGCGGACTCGCCTAATGACTCTCAACGGTCATCTACATCTACGTATAATCCTGGATCTCCGTCGGCATCTCCAGAGGAGAGCTGACACTGTTGGACAATTACTCAAAGTCGCTTGTACGATCAACACACTCTCTTTGCGTTTGTACGCTCTCTTGTGTCACCCTACGTTCCCTCACACTCTCACTCCTTTGCCCATTTGGTCGCATGGTCTACCAAACACTTACGTCTGTGACGCTTGTAGTTCTCTCGTATAATTCACGTTACACCTATAATCGTACCATAACATGGGCGTCTCTGCTCAATGCTTCGTTTTCCCCTTCTCCAATGCAACAACCTCCGCCAAGGCTAGGTCCTCGACAAACTCAACGGTCGCTTCGACATGCTCCGTCATGAGCTCCGAGACACCCTTCAAGCACGCGACCGCTACAATGGCCATCACCACGAACGGCGCAATCGACGCCCACGCGAGGTTGTACGCCCGCGCGTAAACATTATGGCTCGCGTCGACTACCGCCTGCGGGACGTCTGTGAAGTTCCCCGCTGAGATGCGAGCGATCATTGCACCGTCTGCACCTGCGGCTATGAGTGTCGGAGCGTAGTGAGAGGACAGGTGACCGTTGATTATGGCGTTCAGGACTGCGGAGCCGAAAGCACCTGCAAGTACTACTGTGTCAGCGGGGACTGTTGCATGCGGTACCGAGTAGGCACTTGAACGCACCTCCAATGGCTCGTGCTGAGAGTGCAATGCCCGTGGACGTGCTGAGGTACGTATGCGGCGCCGTGAATTGCACTACGGCGATCAGAAGTGACAGTGGACCAGCCTGTGCGAGTCCAGCTGGCCAGCGGAGGAGTTTCAACAAAGACCGTCCCAGTGACCGTCGTTAAGATGTACTCACACATGATGCTGTATGCGATCTGAGCGTCGTTGAAGCTGGGCTTGATCGTAGCATAGCATATGGTTCTGTTGCAGGATCCGTCAGCTGGGTGAGTCGCATGCAGAACTCCACATACACCACAAGGAACAGTGCAAACGTTGCAAGAAGGGGAGACTTGAGATCCCGTGCCTTCGTCGCCCAGAGAGTGAGAGGTAGCGGTCCAAGAAGGATCATAACCGAGTAGCTCAGTTGACGTATGGAGATCCTCCAGGCCGTGGTCTCGAAGCCGAGGTTGAGTACAACCTGTGGTGTAATGGAGTTCACTGCGCTTGCAAACATTGGTCAGGTCAGTTCTGCACGAGAAAAAGAATGTCCCGCACCTGCAGAGAAGAATATCCAACTGTGCCCCGTTGAGTCATGCTACTCACACAAAGATAGAGCGCTCACCCTTCGACTGCGAATGCGAACAAGGCCAGTGGAAAGTTGGCACCTCGCTTGAAGAAGACATGCGCGATCAGTCCGTCAGTCCGGCCTTTCCACTCTACACAACGGGCTTCAGCTAAGAACAGGCGAGACAGAGACTGCTGACGTACCATACAGTGCGAAGGCTACCAATAGCGCAAGTCCCACAGACAAGGGGACGGCAACGTGTGGATCATGCCACGGGAAAGCGCCTCCAGCCCAGTCCAGGGCGAGCAGTATGAGCGCCGTACTCCCGATGAAAGCCAAACTGCCAATGGGGTCGCACGCCCAAAGATACGCGCGAACGGACATGCGTGGATAGTCGGACGGTTTCGGCCAGTAGAAGAGTAAGAGTCCGAGGCCGCTGGTGAGATGCAGTGCGCCCTGGATCCAGAACACAGCTCGCCATCCTCCAGGATTCGCATTCGTCACGGCTCCAGCACTCAGAGCGCTCACGCTACCGGACGAGGTGAGGAAGCTGTACAGAGGACTGGGGCTCGAGTACTTACAGACCACCAAGCGAGCCCGCAATACCGCCGAAACCATTGGCCAGCGCGCGATACTTGAGCGGAAGAACCTCCGCTGGAATGGCCTGAACTATGGCACCAGTAGAGAGGGTGGTGCCGATAAGGATACCGCCGCCCACGAGGTCTTTCATGCTGGTTGCTTTCGCGGACAGGACGCAACCCGCGAACGCGACAAGAGGGGGAAAGGCGGCGAGATACTTGCGGTCCAGCACATCAGAGAGGCGACCAACGATGGGACAGAGAACGCTTTGCATGAGGAGTGGGCCCTGGTAGTCGTATAAGTGACCGAAATGGTTGCCACTGAGCCGGGACGCGCCTGTATGATCCACCCAGCGAGAGGCGCGTCGCCGAGGTCGCGGATAATAAAGGCGATGATCGTCCCTGCGGCGACGACGGCGTACACTAGACACTCCCTCAGAATTGGAGCACTTCGAGTCGAAAGTCACGCATACCTTGCGCGAGTACGCTTTAAAATCCAGTGAAAGAAATCAGCGCAACGCCGGGCGACAGCCAGCAACGGACTGAGCGTACCCAAAGCAAGCGACAATGACGGCCGCATACGAGCGCCAACCTAGCTTGACTTGTGTATCGTCAAGATACGAGTCTGTGCGTTCGAGAGGTCGGCCTTCCACTGAAGCGCTTCGTGTTGTAGGTGTATCCACGTCGTCGCGCAGCTCATCCTTTGGGACTGCCTTTTCAGATATCTCGACCGACATAGCGAGTGCCAAGCTCCAATACACGGTGAGGTCTCTGAGCGGCTATGAGAGTCCCGGAGTGGGTGCACACCTGTTTCGCGGTGTCACTCGGGAAATATTCAAGGATGAAGCTTTAGGCCGCCAGAATTCGGTTGAAGTCCAGCGTACCGGGCGCATGGTCAAAGATTTAACCATACAGTAAGAGACGCCCTTTTCAGGTCAAGAAGCTCCTTTCGAGCGTGGCGGTTGCGCAGCTGCATTCGGAGGTGCTTCGACGAGAACACCAAGACGTCGACGTGTGATGCAGGCGGCCCCACAAACAGCATAGAACTCGCAAACGAGTATGCAGAGCTGTCCAGTAGCTATAGAGCATTGTCGAGTCTAGAAAGAAGCGGCGAACTCTGCAGAGAGCCTGCAGGTGATGGTTTGAGCCAGGGCGCGGACATCAGGCGGCTCGGATGCTCCCGCCAACAGCTCGGGTGCAAACCAATCATGGGTCCTGTGCCAAGCCTGTTTAAAAAAATGCGGATAAGGGAAGGCATATGTGATTTCAAGACAGAGCATGTAGTACATATTATCGGAGACATTTACAACATACATTCATAACTTGTCCTCGATCGTACTGAAAAGTCGCATCGTGTTCTTGCTCTTGACACCAAACTTCTGTCCGAGTCGAAGGACTGTGCACTGTTCCCTAAGCCCGTACAAGTTTGAAGCCCGGAGCCTCGTCGTGGTCTGATACTCGGCGGGAACGTCAGTGAAATATCCCGCGCCGAAGAGGACAACGACGCCGTGGTTATCATCGGCGGTGATGTGCGAAGGGACCGCCGTAACACGACAATACCCGCTTGAGGGATTGGGAGTGTCGGGAGAAAGGTTGCTGAGGACCCGATGAGGGATCTTAAACGGAGTAACGCGGTTGTGCTTACTGCTCTGAGACGAGGTGTCCCTTCAGATCGTCCCCCTCGGAGAAGTACGCTGCGGACACTGAGCCCTTGTGGGCAAAGCACCGAATGCATCGTAACGTCGGCGTGAGTCGCCGCGGCTCGACCGCTCTCACAGCCTTTTCGATTTCTTCAGATACACGATCGATTGCGGGAGAAAGGCGGACTGTGTCCTTTTCTGCGCAGTGTTTCTTCTGCAAATGCTTGACCTTAAACTTTCATATGAGCATGCATACAGTAAGCACAGAGTAGGACGTTACGAACCGTCCGCCACCAGTTCCTGACGAGTGGCCCACCACGGTCCTTATAGTCCGACTCCAGACATGGCCTGCATACGAAGCGATAGTCCTTGACTTCCACATGAGACCACGTCGTAAGCGTCGGAATCAAGTTGCAGCGGCTGAGTATGCGACAGATGCACGCAGACAGAAAACGATCGGCCTCCAACGTTCCACTGGCAACATGAACTTGAAGAGGAAACGGATAGTGCGGCCGGAATTCCGAAGACGTTGAACTGGACGTGTGGCGGAAGACAACCATAGCCAGAGCGAGTGAGCTCCCATTGATGGGGCCCTGAGGATTGCCGTCATGGACGTCGCGCGAGACAGCTTCCCAAAACGGCCGGTTGAGCACCTCCCATCTCCAGCGCCAGAGCTGAAACTCAACAACATTCTGGACCGTAGCAACGTCAGAGGGTGATTTTGTTGCGTCTGCAAGAAGTGCCGAGAGATCGGGAAAGAAGGCCATGTCGGCCGAGTTGCGCAGGTCTGGGAGACGAACGAGATCGAACAGGGCAGCGGCTCTTCGGAGGACAAGCTCCGCGGCCTCGTCTCTCTCCTTCTGAGCGTTCGCGACACCGCGTGCGATGTGCTCATTATGCAGACGCTCCAGAGCTTTGACGATCGTAGGGGAGTTGGCCGTCCAAACTGCGCAGTGGATGAGGGACATTTTTCGTGAAAGGCGGAGACGAACATTTCGTGGTCAGGGTGCTCGACGCTTTCAAGAATATTTTGAACTCCGGCTCCTTCTTGAGCTTGTCCCCAAACTGCGTCACGAGGTCCCCGTACCCTTCTGCGGTCAGTGTCTTCAAGACACTAGACACCGTCTGAGCGAAGTTCGAGATACCATTGGAGAACGGTGCACGCACGTCATTGCCTTGTCTTCTCGCAGTTTGATCCGTTCGACCTTGCATCGCGCTGCCTCCTCGCGCTTCCAGGCATACAGAGCATTCGCGTGCTTTCATTTGTTAGCCTTCGTCGTGTGCGGAAATATGAACTACGCACCTCGATCACTTTGGACGTACGTTCTCGCTGCTCGGCTTTGAAATCGTCCAACGGACATCCGTGCAGGGTCTCCAACTGGGTCTTGAGTGCAATGTAATCCTTACTGACAACACGCCGTTGGTCTATGGAATTTATGAATGCGCAGGCCGAGCGGCGAGAAGATGACTGACACCGACGAATAACGGAAGGGATGAATGGAATATGCTCCCGTAATACGCCAGTCTCAAGACTATGACAATGATAAATCAAGGATTTGGCGTAAAGTCAAAAGGCACGTACTTGGCTTGACAGTCATCGCACAGTCTGACTCGAAGCTCGAAAATGCTGACACCGACCCTAGACTTCTTGCATATTGCTGTTCAGACGTCAGTCGACAGACTGGAGTATACAGGCACCGCAAACTCACGTAGCACCAGTGGCCGAAGATAAGCCTCGCGTAGTCGATGGGTTCGACACCCTCTGGACAGGCAGGTAGACCGGGAACGAGCGCCAGGACGTTCTTCCAGAGAGTCGTGTTGTGCAAGACAGTGCGCCGAAACGCTCGATTGACTCTTGCCCACTTTGCAAGCGATTCGGGCGTGAGACGGGGCATAATCTTACTGAAGTGTTATGAGCTCGTCGCACAATAAAGTCGGCCACGTACGTTATGGACGATTATGTCGACCGGAAGGCGGCTACACAGATGTCTGAGCTGCGCTCCGTTCAGTTTGGTCGATGTCATTCTGCCCACAGCAAGAGGGGCGGAGGACGACGACATGTTGGCTGGAGTAGAGGGGGAGAGGCGCAACCGCAATGCGTTTCCCGTCTTATACTGGTAAATGCAACCACGCAGACCGGTGCCACCCACGGCAATCGATAGTCAAGACCACGCTGGCAAGCAATACAGCATCGGCACGGGTTTACCAAGTTTGTGGCACTCGTAGGACCACGCATCGTCAGTTTTCCGGTTCCCGGGTGTCGGCGTCCCACCCGGGCGTTTCCAAGAGCAAGGCATAGCCATAGCTGGGAGAGTACCCTGGTCTAGTAGTGCGTAGACGTGGAAGGAGAGGTCGCCGCCGCGAAGCAGAACAGATGTTGCCCGACACGACATGGACGAAGACAAAGAACGGAGAAGTGCCGGCACCGCCTCTCGGATCCGGAGCCATCTTCAATGGACATGGTTCGTACAGTAAAGTTTGTTACGTATATCGTACAGTACTCGCATACACCATATGAAATACATTGCACGTAGCCTTAAGAAGAGAATAGACGCAGCGTTCCCTGACGATGAGGGCCGAACGCGGCGCTCAGACTCAGTGTTGTACGATGCCAAGAGGGTAGGACATGCAGTCCCGTCGCAGATTGATAATCTGCAGGGACATCCATGAAATAACCCTCCCCAGCAATTAATACCACTCCGTGCTCGACCTGGCGAGCAACGCTGGAAGGAGGTGAAAGCTGACGAGAATACCAGTCTGCGGCAGATACGCTGTACGAGACGTAGCTGCCGGATGATCATCATATCAGCGAGACCTCAATACAGAGAAAATCGGGGCTGCACTCACTGATGTACTAGCATATGGGTGCGCAGTTCCTGCAGGTCATGAAAGTACGTCGTAGCATCGAACCCTTTGTCGATGAAGCA
>KV425909.1:286554-301164 GCA_001632375.1 Exidia glandulosa HHB12029
TACTGAAAGCACGGGACGAAGTCTCCGTAACCTTCAGCCTTCAGCAGATCAATGGCACTGCATACCCTCAGCAACGGAAATATCTGCAAGGGATACTTGATTGACGTACGTTTGCAGTTTCACAGTACGTAGTCGGTCCTGCTCTGATCTCCGCAACGCGGTTTGCTCGCGTTCCCAAGAATAAAGGCGTCTGGCATGCTACACATTGTGAGCATCACGCTCTAGTCTTGGGTGACAGTACTGACCTCCATAACCTCTGACGTTCGTTTCTCTTGCGCCGCTCTGAACTTCATGAGCGATGCTTGATCCTCGGTCTGCAAACACGCCTTGAGCGCAGTATACGCTGCAGTCGTAACCAGTCGTTTTCCTAAACCGACGTCAACTGGTGCAACAATGGGCCCAGAAGTACTGACCATGGTGCCAAAAGTAAGGGATGAGACCCGAGTGCATTGGCAGTACACGGTCGAGTCTGGAGCAGTATTTAGTGCGCGCCGGGGGGCTCCGCGGATCACATACCCTTTGCGACACGAATCGCACAGCCGGAGTTGAAGCTCATATGCCGCGACTCCGGCTCTGGCCCGTTTACACTGCTAGCGAAGGTCGATCATTGTGTGAGCGCGGGGGCGTTTGGCATAGACCCCATTACAATAAACACTCACAAAGCACCAGGTCCCGAAGACAAGGCGCGCGTAATCGATGGGGCGCTTGATCTCAGAGGGACGATCTGGCAGTCCGGAGACGAGTTGGAGAACACGTTCCCAGAGGCCATCGCTGCCCAGGACTCGGCGCCGGAAGTGGCTATCGACGCTCGCCCACCGTCCAAGAGATGCAGGCGGAAGCCACGATATGATCTGAAGTGAAAGGTTAGATTCAGAACATGGAAAGCTAGAAGGGCTTACCTCCTCAATGATGTCGACAGGCAGTCGCGAGCAGTGGTGCTTGAGCCCACTCACTCTGGCCGTGGTTCTTCTACTGCCGACACCGAGAGGGGCGGAATATGACATGGTGGCTCAAGCTACTGGCTGGGTCGCCAGAAAATGCCAAAGACGAAAGGATCCTGGTGCACGCCGACTCTTTATAGAGGGGAAAGCGGAAACACGCGGAGACAGCGCTGCGTTCTTGAACCCTAGCCATCTCAGCAGCCGGTCCTTGTTACGCTGAAGTTCCGACTTCATTCATGTCAATGGCGTCGATCAGCGAGCACGGGGCAGTCCCTGACCAGGGCTTTCCGGGTAGCGGGCGATGCAGCGAATCAAGTAGCAAATCGCGGGGTTCGAGGGTGCAAACACGACATCAGGAGCCGCAAGTCGACCCATTGCAGCTGGACCGACGCTCAGGGAATGCTGAGAAGATCATAGTACAGGGCTGAGTCAGAAGAAAACGGAAGGGCGTCCCCCAAAACGTTGCGAAGCGTGAAAGGGCCCTGAACGGAATATGCCACGAGAAGGTCCCAGGTAAGCCACGTGCACGTGGTCGTACACCAGCGCTCGGTACTTGTCCGGGTATGCAGTTCGCGGCGTGTAACAGTCCAAGCGCCGCCCGGTGCGCCCGCCGCCAACGAAAGAGGGAAGGCAAGAGCAAACACGCGACCAAGTCCGACGGCCGAAACCCGGCTGCAGAGCCTGAGTGCCGTACAGCGTCAACGTCGAACTCTATTTCACATCTAGATCTATCTAGCATTACGTCCCCGTCTATCTACAGCCTACTACGCCCCTCCTTCCTCTTCCCGTCCTCAGGTAGTCATATCATCGGGCTCCACATCTTGCCCTCCACCCACGTCCTCAACTCCGGCTCGCTCATCGCGCGCAGAGCTTTATGTCCATCAACACCGCGCTTCTGCGCCTCGCGCACGACGCCCGCGGCAATACCGACGCTGATCTCGCGAATCCGTTCCAAGCGCGGGTAGATGAGTCCCGCGGCACGCTCGTCGGGCGTGAGGGAGTGCGCGAGCGCGAGGGATGCGGCTTCGACCATGCTGTCCGTTATGCTCGATACGCGCGCGAGGATGGCGCCGAGTCCGAGGCCGGGGAAGACGTACTATGAGAGCAGGATCGTCAGTAAGGTGCGAACGGAGCAAGAGTAACGTACCATGTTGTTACCCTGGCCCGCAACGTGCTCCTGACCGCCATACGTGACCGGCGCGAACGGCGAGCCGCTCGCGAAGATGACGCGTCCACCCGACCACGAGACTGCATCGCCGAACTCGCACTCGGAGAGCGCGACGGGGTTCGAGAGCGGGAAGACGATGGGACGCTCGTTGAGCGCAGTCATCGCCTCAATCACATCGCGCGTGAACGCGTTCTGCACAGCGTGTAAGCATTCGGAGCAACATGTGTCGAGAGCTAGACGAACCTTGATGGTGCTCAAACCCAAAAGCGCGGTGGGCTTGACGTAGCCGATGATATCCACGAGGTCCTTCAGCGGCGGGCAGTCCGTGCGAGCGAAGACTGCGGGATATTGTGTCAGTAACAGTTCGCCAGGCATTATTACGAACGTACACTTCTTGTGCTCAGCAAGACCCGGGCGGTCGGCAGTGATCAGGCCTTGCGAGTCGATGTAGTAAATGCGCGAGCGGGCCTCCTCGGGCGACAAGCCCGCAACGAGCGTGAAGAACGACATGAGCTGCATGCCGACACCCACACCCGCAGATCCAGAGCCGAGGAACAAAATACGATGGTCGCTCAACGGGCGGCCACTCGCCTCGCTCGAGAGTTGCGCAGCATTGAGGAAGCCAGAAAGCACGACGGCGCCGGTGCCTTGTATGTCGTCGTTGAACAGCGGGTACTGGTGACGGAAACGGTCGAGGTAGTGGAAGGCATGGTCCGTCGAGAAGTCCTCGAACTGGATGAGGAGCTTCGGGAACGTCGCGCGCATCTCGCGCATGAACTCGTCCATGAACTCGTCCATCTCCTTATCGGACACGCGCTTCTGGCGCAGACCGAGGTAGAGCGGGTCCTCGAGAAACTTGGTGTTGTTCGTGCCAAGGTCGAGGCAGATGGGCAGGGTCGAAGCGGGACGGATGCCCGCGCCCGCGACGTAGAGCGAGAGCTTGCCGATGGAGATGGGCATGCCGTTCACACCGAGGTCGCCGAGACCGAGAATGCGCGAACCGTCCGTGACGACGGAGATGCGCGCGTCCTCGCGTCTGGGCCAGTTGCGCAGGACCTGGCCAATCTTGCCCTTATCCTTGATCGAAATAAACTACAGCGCGTCAGAGGCGAAGCAACAAGCAAGCACTCTAAAGAACACACCATGCCCTCCGGCCTGCGGTAGTTCGCGCTGAACTGCAAGCACGCGTCGCCGACGGTGGGTGTGTAGATGAGCGGCGTGAGCTCGGCCATGTTCTCCACAACGAGCTTGTAGAACATGTGCTCGTCGGCATGCTTGAGCTGCTGGAGGTAGATATTACGCTCGATAGCCTTGTCCTTTGAGCGCAGCTGTGCCAGACAGCGCTGGTAATGAACACCCGGGTTCGCAAGTGCCGGCGGCTCGAGTCCGTGCGCAGGACGGCTCGGCGCTGGATGTGCGTCGAGCGGCGGGACGTTGGCGTATGAAGGCGACGACGGGCGGCGTTGCGCGAGATGGACGATATTGAGCCAATGCATTGCGAAAGAGCGTGAAGGGGAGCCAGGGCGAGTGCAGGGCGTATAAGAGGGCGTGGGAGCATGTTCAGGGCGTGCGGACAACGAGGACTGGTCAGCCACGCGCACGAAAGCATGGACGCTGGCCGCACTCACGTTCGGGCGCGATTTTGAGCTTCTGGATGCCGTCGACCCAGACTGGAGTGAGAACTCGGACCATCGTGAGAGAAGCTGCAGTTGCCCGTGAGCAGACCGTGCGCAGTACGACGACAAGACGCACTCTAGTCGTGAAAAGGGCGGGAACCGGGGAAAGCGAGCAGACAACGAGACCGGGGAAGAGTTTTGCACGACCTGGGTTTCAGGAGCAACCTTTATATAGATAAGGTAAGATGTTTGAAACTCATAAGAACGGTTGCGCCGTCGCGCTACGTGAAAAGATCTCACCAGTTTTTCCCCAACCCGACATCGCCCGACCCCACGCCAGGGTCAGCTGGTCGTCGCAGACGTCGCTTACGGCGGTCATGGGTGCGCGCTCGCGTAAAGGCGTAGGTCCCGCGCGTGCTCGGATGGTGGTGTGCAGTGCAAAGGGGCGAACGGGCGTGATCCGGCGGTGCGGCGCATCGCGATGGTGATCGGCAGCCAGTCGCTCCTTCGCAACAGCCAATCGTCGCTCCTGCGCGGTTCTTGCAGCGCTGTCGACGATGCAAGGCGGCGCGAGCCCCTCTGTGCCTGTCGATGAGCGGGAGCAGGGTGCCCAAGGTGGACTGCAGTAGTAGACAACGACGACAGCGCTCGGAGATGCGCGAAACGCGAAGCTGCAGCAATATCAAGGGAACATCATTCGTTCCGCTCACTCGGGATGGGCTCTGCAAAGTTGCGGGCCTAGGCCGGTATGTAAGAACGTGCGCGGCACCTGCTTTCGGGGGGCCAAGAGCACGAGCGAGTTCGGAGCTCCTCTGTTCCCAATTAGCATCGTAGATGTTGCGCAGCACGAGCAAGGCGTGGGATCCCATCGACGTCGTGTGGCACGCCTCTGGAGTTTCAACTCCCGTTGCGAGCTGTACGTGCACCGCCGTCATTCGCTGCCGCAGTGTTTGAGAGTCTCGCAGTTCGTCACTAGGAGACAGTGCTATTTCTGTGCCTGGAGAGAAAGGAGCCTGAGAGCAGCCGCTCCCGAGTTGGCGCGACGTGCGGGAAGCCGCTTTCCGCGTCAAACGCATGTTCGACGGCACCGAAGGTTGCACAATGAGCAGTGACACAGGAGACTGGAGCAGCGCGAGGGGGGAGAACGATGCCAATCGCAAGACTAGAAGGTTGACCGCAGCGCGAAAGGTGCGGATGACGATGTATCCGTGCAGGTGGCGAATAATCGGGCGAACCTTATGTCGACTTCAAAGCCTACGGCCTTAGCAGACTTGCAGCGATTGTAAGACGCGCACGGAAAAGTGGTGCTGCATCCGCAGCTGAGGCAATGTTAAGAGCCCAGGACCGACGCTGACCCGTGACTGGCGGCACACGCAACGACCGAGCGCGCGGCGGTCATATAGTCAGGCGCACTAGACGTAGAGCACAATGCCAAACATGAGAGCTGCCTCCGAGGGCTCATAGCGCAAGACAGCAGGTATGAAGACGTGCAGTAGACCTGAGCACGCCCACAGCGCTGCGTGTGGACCGTCTGAACGTATACAAGTCAGTGGAAGACGCGTCAGGTAGAGAGTCTGGCAGGCCCCGTGGCCGCAGGCGAGCAGTAGAGTCGAGTTGGTCGTGGGATGGAAGAAACGCGCGCGCCGCGAGCGCGAGGGCTCTAGAAAGCTCCACTTGAAGAAGGTATACGACGAGAACAGCACAGATACATCTCAAGCCCAAGACCCAGAGAGTACACGAATCAGCAGAAATGGCCAATACGCCCAGTGCGCGCCCCTGGGTTGAGGACTTTCGACGCTATGGGCGGATATCTTGAAGCATCCAGGACGATAAAACACGCGTCCTAGAGCCTATACGCCAGTCCCGACGCGAGTTGTGCGGGCGGGACGGTGCTGTAGGTCGGGCTGGTGAGGGGAACGGAAGAAACGCGTGGGCGCATATCGCCGATATCGCCGGGAGAGTTCTGGGCGTTTTACATCCGTGTCACGTGATCACCCCTCCGCAATCATTTGACATCGGCTGAAGTGAGGCCCTTACAAGTTACTTTCATCACTGGTAGCCGGTAACGTGTGACACCTAGTCTGCGCAAGTGCCTTGTAAGTAGTGGTCATTATTTCCATGCATCTGGAGACCTGTTCGCACCCCTCAGGCTGTCGCTCATGGTTGCCATCCGTAACCAGCGTACTGATTACAAGAAAGGACCACTAATTCTCCATACTTAGACAGCTCACCGAAGTCGCGGAGAGACCTGCAAAGGGAAGCTACTAAGTACTTGCTAGACTTAATTTCTACTTGTGAGACCGTTTGCGGGCGGAGCTGTTACTTAGCGCTTACTTACGCCCCCGAAGGTAAATGCCAAACGAGCATGGTGAAAATAGTGAATATTTGGGTTATACCTGAATGCACGAGGTGTGAATTGCGTGTCCTCTACGTGTCCTAAAACTTACTAAGCTTGACTGATGCGCGCTCGGCATGGCTTCTCCGGTTCTTCGTGCCGCAGATCGGTTGTCCCCGCTTCTTGGCTTCGACAATCATCCTGAAGCGCGCCTTAAAGCAGGCCGTCGAGCGCGCTGCGTAAGACGCGTCTCTCTGACTCGTTCTTACACCTCCGCGTCCTCATGTCGAGCACCAAGGTCCAAGCTCCCGTCCATCCGCCGCCCCATGCGTTGGATTATTACCGGCTCGCTGTTGTTAGACTGCCAGAGGGACGCGACACGAATGCAAGACCAGACCAGCTGCAGACCGCTCCTCTCGTCCAGAACTACGTCCAGACACCGGCGCAGCTTCGGACGGAGCGCATTCGCTTCGCTGCGTTGATGTATAGTTTCTTCCTCGTCGGGTGGAACGACGGCTCGATGGGTCCTCTCATCCCAGCTATTAAAGGCCATTACAACGTAAGAGTGTCAAATTTGCGCTTGCAGATTTCTGTCTGATACGTATTACATTAGGCTGGATATGCGGCTGTATCAACTCTGTTCATTGTGTCATGCACTGGGTCGGCCTTGGGCGCATTCTCCATATTCTATCTCCTTGAAAAGATCGGATTTGGGAAAGTTAGTTGGTCACCCATGGCCCCATTATCGACTCACATTAATATTGTGTAGCTTTTAGCGCTTGGAGCTGTATTGCAGACGATTGCATACGCGGTGCAGGCTGCGGCTCCTCCTTTCCCCGTTTTCGTCGCTATCTCGTTCATCAACGGCTTAGGCATGGCGTTCCAGGTACCCTTCAGCTGCTATCATACATATTTTGTTCCTTGCTAACTACTCAGTGTAGGACTCTACGGGAAACGGGTTCGTTGCGTCGCTCAAGAAGAACGGCGCACGGAAAATGGGCGTCCTTCATGCCGCCTACGGTACGTGGCCTCCATTGAAGTTTTGCATCCATACATCGTAAAACTCATGCGTCGACAATCTGAAAGGCTGTGGAGCGTTTGTTGCACCGTTCGTCGCAACGCCTTTCGCAGGAATGGACTCAAGCCAGAAACGTTGGGCCCTCTTCTACCTCACGTCTGGCGGCCTCGCGGCGTCTACAGCGGTCCTCCTTGCCGTTGTCCTCAAGTTTAAGCGCCAGGATGGTGAGCCGATCCCGGGCGCCTTTTCCCCAGCGTAGAGCTCAGACCGACGGACGTGGCACACTTCCTCTTTCCTAGAGCTGCTGCGCGAGACAAACTCTGAGATACACGTGGAGGAGACGGCAGAAGATGCGCCGGTCGAGCCGCGGAGTAAGATGCGCCAAACGCTCTCGCTGCCTCTCGTCCATTACTTGGCGTTCTACATCAGCGTTTACGTGGGTGTAGAGGTCACCCTTGGAGGTGAGCGTTCGATGTCATTGAGTCGTGGATCTGCTCATGTGTGTTGCCAGGATGGGTCGTTCAGTTCATTCGCGACACGCGCGGCGGTGACGCGTCGGCTGGTTACATCTCGAGCGGGTTCTTCGGTGGCCTCATGGCTGGCCGAATTCTCCTTCTCCCTCTCAATTCATGGGTACGCTCTCCTCTGCTTCTACAGAGAACGACTCGCTCATATCACTTTCCAGTTAGGAGAACGTCGCGTTATCTTCCTCTACGCCTCGCTCACTCTCGCGTACGCTTTCTTCACTCTCCCCATCTGCGCGTTGCATCTCACGAAGCCGGTGCAGACTCGACATCATTATTTGGCGTGTCCGCTCGCTTATCGGTGACGCTGTCGCTGTCTCAATCATAGGAGTGCTCTTCGGTCCAATGTATCCCATCGTGATGCACCAGGCTGGTTTGATCCTTCCACCTCGGATCCTCGTCGTACGTCGCGCTGCTTTTATTTATCTTCTTTCGACCATTGATTTATCTCTTCTACAGGGCGCCGTCGGCTATATCTCAGGCATGGGAATCGTGGGATCGTGAGTCTCCCATGTCTAATGCGGCACGAACTAACCCTTGAGTAACAGCGCTATCGTCCCCTTCGTGACCGGCGCTTTGGCGTCGCGGTTCGAGATCCGCGTTATGCCTATCGTGTACGTCGCTTCCAGCGTGGATCGGCAAAGGTGCACAGCTAACAGGTCTTCAGCGTGCTGATCATGACTACCCTTATGGCGGCGCTCTGGGCTCTGGCTATGAGGCAGAACAAGCACCGCAACGACTGAGGGGAACGTTGCTACTGATGGCGATAGTCATAGTGATAAGCTCCGCTTTATCGCACGTACCATCTTCACGAATGTAATGAACAGGTTTGAGGCGCATTCATCCTGGGAAAACACCGCGAGTTGCAATGTTCGGCGGATGACTAGCAGGATCCCTACCGAATTATTCCGAGTGCGAAAGGCTCAGGTCCGCGCAGATCGAATCATGCGCGAGCACACGCCGAGCAGTGAACTACAGTAAGACTGCGTGCATGATGCCACTGACGCCAAATCATCAATGCTACACCAGAGTGTCGAGCCGATCAGACCCGCGCAACGCACCACTGAACTCTGAGCAAGAGGCCCGTCATAGTGAGCCCCACATTCGCCGTCGACATGGCTGTGCATGCGATTAAGCGAAGCTAGAGCCAGCAGGTGAGAAAGGGCCCGCTGGGCGCGAGCCGTGACTGCATTGCAGAGCCCAGGCAGACCCTCGAAATGATCCGAGTCCTCGCCTCGCCCATAATCTTCCGAAGGATACTGATTCAGAGGGTTTGCAGAGGGTCGACTTTCAGAGACTGACAGTTAATACACTAGTATTTTTACAAACACTACTACACATAGTATCGTACATTTCAGGAGCTTCAAGATGTTCACCAGCAAGGAAAGTGTAATACAGCGCTACAGTACATCCAAACTTACAAAGGCGCGCGATCACGGTGAATCTGTCATAGAGCCGTCATACGTCGGCGGGACGCCCGTTTCGACGTCGTCCACTCCGTGATGCACGCGATGGAGAGACGCAAGAAGTGCGGTGACTGAGAAGCCTGCTCGAGTGATAGCAGTTCCAAGCTCTGCCAAGCCCGGATCTGAGTCCGGAACCTCCGGCACTCTATCGTCGACGTCGTCTGCCTGTCTCGACGTCCCTACAGTCATCGGAGATCGTGCGAGGTGAAGCAGCGAGAAACCAGCGTCGGAGGACGGGGAGCGCGCATCCCGTACAGGTGCCTTTTCGTCAACGCGGAAAAGGCTGTTCTTCATATCGCGAGTAGTCGTCGCCGTGTCGGGTGACTGGATTGTCTCTTCGGGGCACGGATATGCGCAAATAGGTCCATGCCGGGGGTAGGAGACGGTCTGGACCTTCCGTCGCCGCCGATGTCGCATTATCATATCTCGAATGACCAACCCGAAGCACACGATCGGGAAGAGAGGAGAGCATACGTAGAGGGCTATGACTGCCCTGCTCTCAGGCAAGGCCTCCGTCACCGTAGCGTTGTAGATGAACATCTCGCTGTAGACTCCCGGTAGTGTCGCTGTGATCTCCGGGTCGACGATGAGTTCGATGTCTAGGGTGTGAGGGACCTTGGGATCTAGCTTCGCGAACTTTGCCAGTACGACATCGCATGCAACGGGTGCATGCTTCAGCGAATCCGTCTCCGGCGGAGTGTAGTACTGCGCGGTACCGTCGAGCGTCCAACGAGCCAAGCTCCAGGGTTCGCTTGACAACATCATGCTCGAGCGTCCGCCGTACACGGTGACATCGTACCCTTAATTAAGTCGTTTGTTAATCGGCAATTGAGATGGACTCCGTGACGTACCACGAAACACTAAGCGCGCTGTGACTCGATTGTCGGCCGTCGCATTGCTCGCGGATGAGAGCAGTATGCTGTCATTCCCCGGAGGAGACGCACACTTCTGCGAAGCTTCGTCGAGTACACCAGAAATGTTGCCTCGAGGAATCAGAGTGTTAGGCTCGAGCCACGCTCCCTCCCAGGACGTCTCCGGGTCGGTGACCGAGGGAGGTATGGTATACGACTTCTGCATGCTCATGAGGGAAAGAAGTGGGGGAGATGAGGGGAGGAAGGCGCACACGCGCACAAGCATCACATATATAACCGCCGACGGGCGCATAATCACAGCCTGTCAGTGCCAATGTCAGCAAGGGCGCGACGGTTCGGGAACGTCTGACCAGGGCCTACTCAATTCATGAGTTGCAAAGGCGATCCGCGGCTCAGTGAAGCGGCGACGGTGCAAGTCGATGCCCCACGTTTTCGGTATAGGCTCGCTGCATATCGAAGATCAATGCAGTGCGAGGTGCCGGCGGGTTAAGCGTATGCTGACGGCACGCTCGAGGAATCCGAGAAAGAATTCCAGGCTCCACTGCGCGGGGACAGTCGAGATTCGCCAGTGATTTGGGGTGACAGCCATATCCACAAAACCTTCGAGAAATACTTTCAGGCACAGTGGGCCCTAAAGGGCGCGACAGCGGACATGATAGGAGAGTACACGGAAGTCAATACCCCAGGGTGGGGGTCCTGTGCAAACTTGATTGTCATTAAAGTTGCCACAGGCACGATGAACAGAGATGAGCCAATTTATCGATACCGAGAGTCATGGGCAGAAGTCAGTCGGCGTTGCTTCCCCTTCCAGTGTTCATGATACTGGTCGAAGGCATAGGGGCAAGGACATAACAGAGACCATCGCCGCGGACTGCGTTACCAAGGCCCGCAAGCATCGCCGCATCAGTTACGACTACTTCTTCCTCGCCCGCTCCTGACATTGGCAGTGTAGCGCTTTCGGCAAGTACAGATCATCGTCGACAGTCCAGAGCGATAGCGTGCCTGTTTGCGCCTATGACGAGTTCTGAACTGACTGGCCCGCCTCAGATTGGCCACGCACGAGCCGCGTAGACGGTGGATCGATAGCCTGATGGCGTATGTTGTGGTTATAGTTGCGCCCAGTAGTACCGTCGACCAGAGCGACGCTTTGTTTGTGAGCGACAGCAGCAGGCGACGCCAGTGACGACATATCCAATGGCGACGAGCACAATGGCAAGAAATAAGACAGTTGGCAGGACGCCTGCTTCTTTGGCCGGAAGAGGCGGCATCTCAAGGCCTCACTTGCGAGCGGCGCGCCCTGGGCCCTGGCTGTGCGGTGTTGGTCGCCTTGCCGCGAACGACATCTGGTACCAGGACAGCCATGAACGCCCGATTAGACCATAACAACAGCCTGGCCGAGGACTCGCGCTCGCGAAGGGCGTGTTGGACGTTGGCAAGAACAGATTGAAGTCCCGGTAGCGGGACCGAAAGAACGGGCGATGCGCAGTATAATCAGGCAAGGTGTAGCTCCAGTTGGCCCTTGATGGTGAGTAGCGGGACAGCAGAGGTCGGTTCCAGACGACTCAGAGGGACAGAAAAGTTATGGGAGGAAGGAGAGGGGCTGACAAAGTCCGACGATCCTTTTTCGTCGAACATGGTAATCTTGCAGATGTCAGGTCATAGACTCATAACCGACTACCAAATGCTGGTATCTGTTATTTCTGAATCTATGGACACAGATACTACAAACTTGTGATAGGTACAGTTTTCTGCCTGCACTGCACACATGATTAAGTGAATCAGATTTACCCATTTCGTCCGCCAGTCGCCGGACAGAAGGAGTTCGCTCATCCAACGGTGTGTGCCTCAAGTACTGTATCGCGAGCCACGATTGAGTATCGATTCCTGTGCAAGGGCAGGTATATCGATCTTCGGGCGCTCGCCCGAAAGCTCCTTATCGCATGCACAATCTTTTACTTCATTCTACAGTCATCTGAAACGGAGAGAACCGGGTTCTGCCTCCTCCGCCCATGAGACTTCCCTCCCGTGTAGGTGCTGCCAAACGAGACGGTGGTCGAGGTCTAGAGACAGCCAGCTGTCCACCCAGGTTCGATGCACCATCACGGTCATCTCAGACAACAGCGGAACATAGTTTTATCATGCTGCATGGCGATACGGTACACGAGTTACTACGCTTTGGATCCCCAGGCAATGAATACGCGTTGCATCATCGGAGTGGGCCCTCTCCCAATCTGTAGCTCTTGATCCACGACCGAGAATACGAAGTCCTGCGCAACTCCTGCGTCCTTGAACAACTTCTCCGCCGACTCGTGCGAAAATCCATTGTCTTCAGAGACGTTGTCGATAATCAAGAGCTTTCCACCGGTCTTCAGACGTGTGGCGAGACGCTGCGCCGCGAGCGTTGGGTTGTGGAAGTGGTGGAAGCCGAGACCGACAGCGACGATGTCGAAGTTGAAGAACAGGTCAGATGCGAAGGTTGCGGGAGCCTCGTCATCGCCCGTGAGGTTGCCGTGGTATCCGCGCATCTCGACGTCTTCCTGCTCGGCGCGTTTCGCGTACTCGCTCAGCATGTTCTCGGAGATGTCAATCCCAACGATGCTGCCGACAAACGGAGCAAGTGCCTGTGGCGTTTGGATATCCGAGTCAGTCCTCCGGGGGAATGTAACTGATGAAGGAACGCACATGCGAAACAACGCCGGTACCGCAAGCATAATCGAGCAGACGCGCTGTCTTGTTGGCCGGGAATCCGATAGAGTCCACGCGCGCGCGAAGCTGTTCGGTCAGCATCTGGATGCCAATCGCATGACGCTCATTGTAGGTGTGCGCTTGAGAGCTGTGGCCGTCAGCGTAAGTTCTATAGGTTGCTAGTGAATGACGCACTTGAAGTTATGCGTGTGAATATGGTCGTCGTGCGCTGTATGGGCCATTGATTTTCGAGGAATTGGACGGGCTGGAATTGACGTGGTCGAAAGTCGAGAGAAGGTAACTAAACGCCGCATAACGCCGCGACGCGCGGCAGCCGGCACGGCACAATATACGAAATGCGTTCGGGCCCGAAGTGCGGTTCCGAGATGACAAGTATATTGGAAAGGAGTCAGCATTCACTCCCGCGCGGCGAGAACCCGAACATGACAGAGACGAGTGTAACTCCAACCAGGCCGCTTCGTAACTCCGGGCCTCCGGCCACCACCATCCGAAAAGCAGCTCGTCGCTACTCGCAGCCTATCTCACTGCACACCACGTCACAACACTAGACGAGCAGAGGCTGTCGAACCTTCGAGCTGCGCCAGGATTGAGTGTGTTTAATACGCGAATAAATCGATGCGGACAGACGAGCCGTTCCCGACGCCCATACCGCAATCGCGCTCATCGATGTGCTCACCGACCGTCAAAGGTGATTAACAGCGGCTCCAGAAGGCGTTCAGACGGCTGTGGAACGTTTGAGAGCTGTCGATGTCGCTTTAGAGCGGGCGCGCCGTCACCGTTCCCCGCTCTAAATCTCTTCCCTGCCATCCACCCTGTCTGCTCGCTTGCTTCCACCCTCAACGCGCATAGCTCGCCCCCAGCACGTTTCCCGCCTGTAAAGAGGACCGTAGTCGGACTGTCATCGTCGTCGTCGGGGCCGAAACCGACCGCCATCTCGCGTGCATGGCGACCCATCGCTCCCATCCACCCTCTTTCTCCTTCTCCTGCTTCCACACGTGGCTACGTGCGCGGGCCATGAGCGTCTTGTGCGGCTGTCTGGGTGGCCATTTCTTGCGTAAACTCTCGCTCCTGCGCTTCGCGAACCTCACTCCAACAACACCCCTTTCTAACGCGCTGCGAACATGGTCAACCCACATAGACCTGGAGTTGGACGTGGGTGGAGTGTGTACCAGTGCTACGACCCGGAGGTATCTCTTCCTTGCCGTGCTTTGATCACGTTCGCTGCCTGAGAGCCGGAGATTCATATACTGTGCTTGGGATTCTGTGCTTGCGATACAACGGGATTGGTCCCCACATTTCGCTGTCACGGTGCCATTGCAGCGAAGCCCCAGGCGCTCGAGCCCAGTGCTGTCACTATACGCATGACTACTGCAGGCTGCGACCCACGCGCAAGCACATAATCCTCATGACCATGTTGAGCACGCTTGGCTGAAAGCGCCTCGCAACTCAATCATGAACTTATCCCATATTCCACCCAGGCGCAATTCCATATTTTTATATTAGCGAGCGAGTCAAGTGCTGTTGGCGTGTTGACACCTCATCTTTGGTCTGCTACGACTGAGGAGTCAGTTCGCGTAGTGCGTGCACCTCTGCACACGGAAACTGGCCCACTCTTGCCCTCATACCGTTACTGCGGCACTCCGTGCAAGCAACACCACTTTGCTTCACGTCGCTGTGATTCGATGTTGACCTCCGCATGTCGGGATGATCATGCAGTCAGTGCCCCAATGAACCTCACTTGTCGCAAACCCGTCTGTCGCTCCGACACAGAGATAAGACATAGACATAAACGTGACAAAGTGACGACGCCGGGAATCCACACTATGTGGACCGTCGAGAAATTCATTGTTCTTCCGGCTAGGCGAGCAGATTGTTCCGACGAACCCGAGATCCTTACCCACCGATCCTTCTTCCAACAAGGATCTCGCGTTCCGTCTTCACGGACGAACGGATAAGGGTGTATC
>KV425910.1:1361-33730 GCA_001632375.1 Exidia glandulosa HHB12029
TTCACACCTCCGCCAGTCCCTCGCAGTGACGCTCGGTTCCGTTTGCCGGGACCCCTCTCAAGACTTACAGCCTGTGTGACGGATCCCCGTTACAGAGGTGGACACTGAGAGGAGTCCCCGCAGCGACCATTGTCACTGCTTGTTACTGAAAAAAACCCGTCTCTTGCAAAATGTCTAGCTACAGAACCGCAACCAGACAAACCGAGGATTTTTCCTCAACCCCGCTGGCACCCGGTGCCGCGGGCAGAGTATTCCGAGGGTCTCTGACCTCAACCTCATCCTCCGCTCGAAAGAGCGTCGTGCCCGACCTGATGCGTCGTGACCGGCTTAGGCCGCCTGCGACTCCGTCTTGTTCCACGACCATCCCCGCTACCCAGACCGTTCGAGCGCGCCCGGCTACGCCGTACGGCCTGGGGGGCCACACCTACCTTCCTCATGCACCATCCAAGCTTCCAGCGCGCTCGTCAAGCAGTCCAAGCCCTGCGAGTCGCGTATCGCGCGCCGTCGCTGATGTTGTGGTACCACGTACGCGTTCGTCTCGTACAAGCTCGACTCGTGCAGCGCCTATTACGCGTGCTCGTTCACCGGCTCGCTCGCCCACCATTAGGTCTACCGAGCGACCCGCAGGATGGCCAGTCGAGCGCATGCACGCTGTTGTGCGTCCTTCGCGCGAGCCTGCAAGTCTGGTCGCTCCATCCCTACGTGCGCGCCCGGCTGCGACGTACGGCGTGGTGGGCCAGTCCTACGTTCACCGAGCGGCGCCATATCGCGCTCCTCGCATGTCGGAGCGTACAGATCCCCTGGATCTTGTAGCGCGCGCATTTGCGGACTCCAACGCACCGTTCGTAGTTTTACCTCCTGCCAACCCTCGTCGCTCTCGTTCTCCCGCGCGCTCGAGCTCTCGCACACGCTCGTCTGCCGCACATGCGTTGACGCAGACTTCGGCGCCGTCGTCTGAACGTGATCGCGTCGCCGTGCGCCCAGTCGTTCGTGTGCGCCCGTCTGCCGCGTTCAGTCTGGGGGGCGTCGCGCCCGATCCTCGTCCAACGAATGCGCATCGTGCTCGCTCGCCCCGCTTATCTACGCCAGTGTCTCGACCAAGCCGCCCTGTTCGCGAGCGTTCATCGCACGGCCACGAACGGTCGTCCGTTCCGTTTATTGTGGCGGCAGCGTTCGCACATCCAGACGTGGAGATGCGTCCGTACCGTGCGCCGACTGCGGCGTCCACTGGCGCGTCTGTGTCCTTGGTCGAGCGAGACGGCTCCTCTGCGATGACTTCGTCGAGCCCGGCTCGCAGGTCATTTGCAATGCATTCAGTTTCGACTCCAGCCGCCCGGGGCAGCTCCACTGCGTCGAGTCCCCGTTCCAGCGCAGTGATGCGTGCGTTCAACGCAGACGCGCCGCGTGTCCCTTTACCTCGTACAGACTTCCCTCTCGCGATGCCTATTTTGCGCCAACGATCGCCAGCAATGCCGTCACGTAGTGTGGACGTTGTGTCGAGCAACCCGGTTGCTTCACACCCGCACTCGCGTACTTCTGCGCCGTCCGGTCGCGCTCGCCCTACCGCGCAGTCTCCGCGTCAAGCCAGTCCGGCTGTTCGTACCCGCTCGGACGCGAAGTCAAATCTGGGGGGCGTTCAGCGTGCGCCGTGTAAGACACCAGGATACTCGTCGAGTAGCACAGGCGCCGCAAGTCGCGTATCTCGCGCTTTGGTAGACGCTGCGTCTTTACTCGTTGACCCGTCTCGCGCAAGATCAACTCATGCCGTGCCCACTTCACTCGCTCATTCACCGGTCCATTCATCCACCGCTCGCGCTCTCGAACGACTTGTAACAGCACCGAGCCGCGCAATTGAGCGCGCTTCGCCCGAGCTTGCAAGCGCCATCGCTCCAGCCGTACGTACGCGCCCAGCTGCGACGTATGGCATAGGGAGCGACTCCTATGTTCCTGCTGTTGCGCCGACTCGGGCCATTCGTGCATCTGTTAGTCCATATCCTCTGGATCTTGCGGCGGACGCGTCCATAGACGTCAAGGCAACGCTCACGCATCTGCCTGCTGCAATCTCTCGTCGCTCCCGTTCACCAATGCCTTCAGACTCCCGCGCTCGTGTGTCAGACGTACATGCCTCTACGCCGGCTTCAACGCCGCCGTTCGACCATGATCCTGTCGTGCTTCCACAGCGTTCGGCGCCGCATCTGACACGCAGTGCAGACGCAGTGTTGAGCAACCCGGTTACTCCACGCCTGCATTCGCGTGTTTCTGCGCCGTCTGGCCGCACTCGCTCTGCGGCGCACCCAGAGCTCGAGTCTGCATGTCGAGTCAGCCAGGCGGTTCGCGCGCGCTCGCCGCTTGAGAACAAGCCGTCTTCCGTTTCGTCTATGGTTACTGCGGCATCCGCTCATCTGAAGCCGGTCGTGCGTTCGCACTTTACGCCTGCGATAGCATCCACCCGAGCGTATTCGCCTTCGGTCGCGCGTTGCAGCTCGCTTGCAATGACCTCATCAGGCCCGGCTTGCAGGTCAGTCGCTTCGCGTCCGGTTTCGACTGCAGACGTACTGGTCGACCCTACCTCGCCGAGCCCTCGTCCCAGCGCTGTAAACACGTCTGTCGACACTGTTGCGCTGCGTGCTCCTTTGCCTTGTCCTGCGCCTAACGCCCGCGTTACCTCGTCGTGCCCTCCGTCGCCGCATGGCAGTATTTCGTTGCCATCATCGCCAAGACCTTGTTTCAGCGTAGGAGCGCGTGCATCATTCCACATAGACGCGCAGCCCGCGCCTTTGTCTGGTGCAAACTCGACTCGTGCTGCGTTCATCACACTTTCACGTCCGCTGGCTCGCTCGCCCGTCGCTCGCCTCGTTCCACGCCCACTGCACGAACCTGCGCACGTTTTGTCATTCGCTCTCTCGGAGCAGACGTCGACATCCAGCTCGGAGCACGTGGTGCACTGTGGACCAGACGACAGAGGAGCCGCGATAGGCAAATCCGAGACGACTGTGGCGCGTACCTCGCAGCCGTGCAATAAGCCGCCCGTGCCGTTCACTTTTGACTCGTCGTCTTCGCAGACCTTGCGGCCCGGCCGCAGGTTAAGAGACGATTCGGATGAGTTAGACGTTACTTGTGCTCCATCCAAGACTGTTGTAGCGCCCGGCGCTCCTGTACTTGCGAGCTTTGTAGTTAGGGACTCTACGACTTCTGCTTCAGATGCAGACCGGAAACTCGAAACTGACGCATTCCGTGCGGTGAGCGACGCTATGAAACAATGGCTCCGTGCTCCAGCTAAAGCACGCTGCGCACCCGGTGCGCGCGTGACGCTGGATCACAGGGAAAGGATCATGGCCTCGCTATTGCAGACTCAGACTGCTGCTTCAACCCGCTCCGACGAGACCAAGCGCGAACAGCTTGAAAGTCTTCGCCGCCTGGCGAATACCTTGCACCTGGTCGTCACGGAGACCGCAATGCAGTCCGCCGCACAATCGTGCATGGCTCGTCCGTCTGCTGCACTTCGCCCGGCATGCGTTTCATTCGACCTCGCTCCAGTTCCGTCTCGTTCGACCCGCGCTATGGATGCGTCCTTGAACGCTGTCGCATCTTCCTCTCGTCTGAGCATGGCTAGCGAGAAGTCTGACCGCGTTCGGCTAGAATCTGCGTCGACGTCACCAGGCACCGTACACGCTCGCCCACGGTTCGATACCGCAACCTCCAACGCTGATGTAGCTGCTCGCTCGCTCGCGCTCCTCGAACCATCAACGGAACAGGATGCTTCTCACGAGCACGCGCTGCGCATCGCGCCAAAGCTACTTCACACGTTGACCGTCCGGCCTCGCTCAAGTTTGCAAACGTCCAGTATGTACGTAGGATCGACCGTCCGGCCACTCGCGCTCGGTGAGCCATCGAGGACTTCAACATCCAGCTCTACGCTTGCGGTGCACTCTGGTCCAAGCGAAGGCGCTGGCGGATACGCAATGAGCGTGGTCGATGCCACTGCAACGAGTACCCTCTGCACCGCGTCTCACGCGTCGTCACCTTCAGACCGTCTGCACTCGCCGACCTCGCGGCTCGGCCGCAGGTTTAGAGACGATTCAACTGTTCTGGACGTTGCCAGTACCCTGTCCGAGACCCACGTAGCGCCCAGCCCACATGTACACCCGAGCATTGTACCCTTGAACCCTAAGAGTTCTACTTCAGACGTAGATAGACACCTTCCCGCCGACGCCGTTCTCGCTGTAACTTCCGCAGCGAGACGTCTACTTCTCGCTACAGCGAACGTACAGTGCGCACCCGGTGCGCGTGTCGCGCTGGATCGGATAGAAGAGATCATGGACGCGTTTGTGCGGAAGGAGCATGCTTCGACCATCGAGCCTTCGGAGACCATACAAGGAAAACTTGTAGAGCTTCGTCGTTTGGCAGAGCTTGTCGTTGGTCTTCAAGGATCACGGGGAACTGCTTCACGCACGCTCGAGACTACTATGTGTACTCGCTCATCGAGCACTCTAGCTGCGACGTTTCCTGGCTGTCCAAGCTCGGTCTCCGGTACAGCACAAGCGGTACCCGACGCGTCGCGCTGGAGCACGGTGCCTCCTCACGTCCGAGTCCAAGATCAATCCCCGATGTCACATCTTGGCGCGCGATGCAACACCGCCGCTGTCGTACGTCCATTCTGTCTCGACCAGGCGTACCGATGCGACTACGCGCTTCGCAACGATCCAATGCAATCCAGGCTCTGTCCAGTTCCTGCGTACCGCAGAGCGCTGTCGCCCGGCGACGCATCTGCGGGCACCGAGCTTGACTTACGAACATCAGACTCTCGCGGCTCTGCGCGCTGCACCGACCCTTACTTCTGGACCATCCGTATGAGCACATCCATTACTTCGAGCCTGTTAAGCGTCAGCCCAGGTCAATACAGCACAACGTCGCCTGGCGACGCTTCTAAGTACCTCGGTGCTGGAGGACAGCCTGTATCGGATGCGGGTACGTTTGGCGACGCAACTCGACGTAACACTACAAGCGTCGCATTCGCTCCTCCGTCGACCGCTCCAGTAGTATCGAGATCGGGTTGCGAGGACGGCTTGAGCGATGCTGCAAAAGTTGTATTGGGAACGTCACACGCCGCTTTGCACGACGCCGATGCATCTGCTGTCGTTTTCAAACCTCGTCGTTTATCCAGCGCTGGGGCATCTCAGAGGCAGTCTCTTGCTATTCTACGGTCTGCCAACGCTGCCATACCCGCTTGTCCACCACTGGATCCGGCAACATCCAACGCATGCGCAGAGTTCACCGTTCGGCCGCTCGCAGTCCTCGAGCCGCTCAAGACTCCACCGTCTAGCTACCTGCATGCAGCGCAGTCTGAATCCAGCGTACAACCAAGTTCGAACCCGGCTCTACTCAACTGCCTCGCGATGCTCGAGCGAGAACACGATCTATCGCATTCAGTACCAGGTCGTCTACTTCTCGCATCCTTCACTGTTTGCTGCTCGAGTTCCCCTTGCAACATGGGTGAACAGCCCGAAGATATGACTTCTTGCACGGCGAGCAAGGTCACTGAACCATCGCTCCGTACTTCCGCGGATGTACGCTGCGCACCCGGTGCGCGCGTCGCTTTGGGGCGAACAGTCGAGGCCATGATATACTTGCCGATGTCCGAAGATACACTTGCTACGGTTGTTCGCCCAACGGTCGTTTCAGTCGCTCTAGAACTGTTCCCTGAGTCGTCACCTCGTGCTCCCGAACTCAACGCTCCCACCGCCGTCCCCGCCATGCTCACCATTCCAGGCGACATTACTCCTGTGTGTCCCACGTCTGCCTTCCGCCATCAGTCGACTTTGCAGACGTCCAGCATGCGCCCAGCTTCAACTGTTCAGCCTCTCTCGCTCTGTAAGAAATCGAAGACATCAACATCCGGCTATGTTCACGCGATGCACTGTGCACCGAACGATGGGGTAGTCGCAACGACCTCAACTGAGGCGACTACAGCGCGTACCTTGCAGCCGTGCATAGTGCCTCTCGCGCGGTTCATCTTTGATTCGTTGTCTTCGCAGTCCTTGCGACCCGGTCGCAGGTTGAGACATGATTCAAATAGCGATGTAGTCTTGAACTCTACGAGTTACTCTACTTCGGAAGTAGGTGCACAACTTCTCGCCGACGCCGTTCTCGCAGTCAACCCCGCAACGGGACATCTATTTCTCTCTACAGCGAATGTACGCTGCGCACCCGGTGCGCGCATTGCGCTGGATCGGACAGAAAAGATTATGGACACGTTTGCATGGAAAGACGGTGCTTTGACCATCGGACCTTCTGTGTATACGGAGACCATGCGAGACGGGCTTCTAGAGCTCCGTCGCCTCGCAGAGCTTGTACGCTGCGCACGCGGTGCCCAAGTCGCGTCGGAGCGGACGGCAGAAGGCGCTGTAACTCTGGACTCTTGGATGACTTCCTGCCTGCTCGCTTGCACGCACGACGTCGCGATGTACTCGCATAGCGGGCTACCCGTAGACACGCACATCGCAGCGACCGACGATTGCAGTCTTTCTCCCGCTCCCACTATTGGACGCAACGCTCCAACCGCCATGCCCACCGTTCCAGGCGATGTCCCACATGTTCTTTCCAACCCGACCAGCGCCGCTGATCAACTTTCTCCGGCATTTGCTCGCGAGGATGCTGCAGACGGCGCAACACAATCCGCACTGCTGTCGCCCGTCGACGCGTCTGGAAGTTCGCAGCCGTCCCAGGCCTTTGCTGCAGCCCCTGCTCTTTCAACCGTGCTAGACAGGTATCCGCATCTCTCCTCGGCGTCCATAACGTCAGCAACAGCGTTCAAGTTCCCTGGCTCGTTCTTTGCACCTGCTAGAGCGGTGTCACCTGGCGACATTCCTGAATGCTCGAGCATTAGACTGTCTCCCGCGTCGTACACGAATCGATTCGAGGAAGCTGCTCGGCTGGAATCCCGGTCCTATACGAGAACTACGCTCTTCGCCGGCGCTTGTACAGCTGGTGCTGCTGGTCTTCCATCGGCGTGTAAAACACCGCCCCTCGCCGCGCGAAGTGACGCCGCCGCTACCTTATCCACTCGCCCGCTACCCAGACTAGCGACATTCAGCGCATGCGAAACGTCTCTCGCACACCTACGCGCCAAAAACCAACCCGCTTGTTCGAACCAAGTCGCCAGGTTACCCTCGTCGACGTCGTCTCGTGTCTCTTCGCGTTTCGCTACCGTACCTACTCGTTCATCGCGCGATTCGGCGACGCCCAGCGCATGCGCAAAGCCTACCGCTCGATTAAAGATCGATGAAGCGCCCGGCGCTCAGGTATTTTCGAGTGTGGTAGTCTTTGACTCTGCGATCTATACTTCATACGAGGATCAGCAACTTGAGGCCGACGCAACTCATGTGGCGAACAAGGTCGTGAAACGTCTACTTCTGCCTATAGCGAATATACGCTGCGCACCCGGTGCGCGCGTTACGCTGGATCATATAGAAGCAGTCACACGGTTGTTCGGGTCCACTGACGCCTCCCGAGCGAGGAACGACCCGTCCGTCATCTACGCTGGCGGAAGCAAGCAGTCTTTCCCAAAAGCTACTCGATGCAATCCACCGGCTGCACTCCAGATTAGGATGTACGGAGTAGCACTCCAACGCGGTTCGACAACAGCCCGCAGATGCTCTCTCTCTCGCGATAAGTCGCATCCCGCGTTGATTTCGTCGACTCGCATGCTCTCCGTCGTCGCCAACCTCCTGGCTGGTGCGACTCATTCGGAGCGCAGTACTATGAAGCGTATGCTCCTTGATGCCGCGAAAGTACGCCGCGCACCCGGTGCGGGCGTTGCGCTGGATAATATCGCCTTATCCAGCAGCAGACTGGACGCCCGGCGTTCTCACACACTGCCGCGCAGTGACACTCGATGCGACGTACAAGCGGTCGTATGCATTCCCGTTCCGTCTGCGTACGACCTGGGGGGCATGCCTGTGGTATCACATCTATGTAGGACGTACTTGACTCACGGTAACGCACACTTTGCTTGGACAGACAGTCTATGGCGGCCGCTATCACTCGGCGACCCGATTTCCGTAGCACTTCACGGACGGACATGTGCTTCACCTTCAGAGGGCGACCATCCCTACATTACACCTACGGACAAGGAGAATGTAGATCCCGCTGTGGATCCCTGCTTCAGAACCGACCCGAAGAGCCGCGAGCTATCCTCCTCAATCCCGAAGTCGCTACTGTCTCCAGATGCAACCACCATATCACCTCTGTCGCCAAGTATAGCTGCATTTGCATTTCTGAAGACTCGTGACCTTCATGGTCCCGTCGGAGGATGGCGTGCCGCTGGAGTTGAGGCAAGCCTGCTGTCACCCGGTGACGCAGGAACCCCAGCTACTATGCCACGCACTGTCGATCTACCCCTCCCGCACGCATTCCCCACGCGCGACTTGCATGCGGGAGACACGGACAAGACTCCGCTGCATGTGAAGTTCAACGACTTCGCCAAGCTGTTGGAAGAATTAGACGGCACCGCCAGCGCATTTCTGTTCGCGCTCCTCACGATCAAATTCTTCACTCGGCTTCGAAGGAACACAGGCGGAATACGACCAGAAGAAGCCAGCAACTTCGTCGACAGCCTGATTATTGCTATCACGCTCATTGTCATCGCGATTCCGGAAAGTCTGCCGCTCCCGGTTACGCTCGCGCTCGAGTCTGCGTCCAAGCGCATGACGGGCCAGAACCTGCTTGTCCGCGTGCTCAGCTCATGTGAGGTCATGGCCAATGCAAGCGTCATCTGCACCGACAAGGCGGGCACACTTACCCAAAACCTCATGACCGTCGTCACTGGTTCCGTCGCATTCACGGCAACTGCGTTCGTCATCTGGACAATAACAAGACTCGCACGAACGCTGGTGACGAGCGCGGCAAACAGGACCCAAATCAGGATCTGGAGAAGAGCGAGGGCGAGAAGAGCAACGCACCGTCCATCGTCGTCACGGAGGACGGGGCGCAGGCACAAGGACGACTTCTCGCTCGACCAGTCAGAACTCAATGTGTCCATCAGCTCCCGCTTCGCTCGCTCTTCAACGAGGCCAGTTGCGTCGACTCCACGGCGTTCAAGGACAAGAACAAGGACACGAACGAGATCGAGTTTGCGGGCTCCATCGTGGCGCTGTGCGGCAAGTTCACGCCGAATAAGATGGATGTCAATGATCGTGTCCGGAACGCTCCGAGCGCGCCTTTGTGCTCTTCCTCTGCGAGCCCAGCTAACCGTCAGCGCCTGGTCGCGACGGCAGGCTTGGGTCCGATTCCATTACCACGCGCATATTGCAACGCGAACCGCGTTTTGCGTGCGTCGGCCCGCACTAACACGCCGCGCTCGGACTCGTCCCGACTCCATCGTCATTCCCCCACTATGCCCGCCCACCGCTCTTCCGCCCACCGCAGACTTGATTGAGCCCGCACGTTCGGTTCCAGAACCTTCGCGCGAGCCCGTGGCCGCGAGACGGAGTATGGGAAGCCACGGGTCCGCTGCCAACCCACTTCCAACTCATGCAGCTCGCTCGCCCAATCGGCAGAGACCCAGAGATCTCATCATGCGTGTGGCGCGCGTGGGGACGTGTGCATGCACGCTGCACAGAACTGTCTCTACCGCAGTACCTCGAACAAGCCGCTCTGCTCGAGCACGCTCACGGTACGGCCCCCAACCGCCATCCATGTTGCTTAGCGGGCGCATGGCGTTCGCACATCCAAGCGTGGACATGCGCCCGTACCGTGCGTCGATTGTTACATCCACGCACGCACTTGCGTCCTTGTTTGAGCGAGACGGTTCGCCGGTAACGACTTGGTCGAGCCCGGCTCGCAGTCGTCACCGTCACCGAGTACTCATCTACCGCACGCGCGTTCATACAATCCTCAGCGTACTGTGTGTCGACTACCGCGTCCAGGCGCGCATCTGCGCTTCTGGTCGAGCGGGGCCGCTCGTCTGCAAGAACTGTGTCGAGCCCGGCTCGCGAGTCAGTTGCATCACCGGATTCGACGATCAGCGAAACCTCGCTATGTCCTCTTTTCAGCGCAAGAACGTGTGCATCCGACGACGCAGGTCCACTGTCGGCGCGCTTCCGGCTAGTGCAGCCCTTTCACCCGGACGACTGAGCGCCAAAGATCCCATCGCGCACATGCGGACGCTTCGCGCAGTTTTCAGCACTATCACTCGTATTCCCACTCTGCAGCGTGCACCGCAACATGGTGTTTCTACCGCAACGTTTCGCCCAAGCCGCTCGCATACTTATGCGCCCATACCGTACAGCGACTACTGCGTCCGCGCGCGCGTCTGTGTCCTTAGATGCGCGAGACGGCTCGCCTGCAACGACTTTGTTGAGCCCGGCTCGCGAGGTAGTTGCAACGCATTCGATTGGACTCCAGCTGTACCTCGTCCATCCTCGTCACCCATGCCAAATAATCGCTCTTGCGCACCGGTGCGTGTCTCTGCGGATGCAGATGCACCCCATGCGCGCCCTGGTCATGTGCGCTCTCTCTGGAGCTACTCTCCTGCACGCTCGAGCTCGCGTGTCCGCTCGGCTGATGCCCGCGCATCCGCAACGGCTACAACACCGCCGTCGCCCAAACGCCCCTTGAACCGCGTACCATATACCATCGATGCTGCTCCGAGCTCGCTCCAGCGTCATTTGACCAAGACCGTTCGTCAGCGACGACTACGTCGAGCCCGGCTCGCGAGTCAGTTGCATCGCGTCCGGTTGCGACAGTGCACCAGCTTTGCAAAGCCGTCGTTCCCGTACAGCCCTCGCACCCGCAGACGCAGCCGCGTCAATTTCACTGCCGCTTTGTACGACCGACATCGTGTTACGCCTACTTGCCCATAGGCCGACTTAGATATGCGGCTGGAAACTAGGTCCCTGCGCCTACGCATTCGTGCCCGTCTCAGCCTCACGTGCGGTGTGGTGCGAGTGCATTCCTAGCCGCCAATCTTTCCCCTCCCCCCCATGCATCCTCTCCCCCTATGCCTCCACATCCCTCGATAGACAGTTCATTCCGCATATTTCCTTTCCGCATTTCTTCCCCGCCCACCCGCCGGAGCCGTTCCGTACTCCAGCCTACAACCCGGCTCAAGTGCACGCTTCGCAGAACACCACAAGGCAAACTCCAGCGCGCCGATTTCGCGACGGATCTGCTGCAACACCCTCGTCCCGCATTTCCCGTACTGCAAAATCGCCATACACTTCACACGCCGCGCAACGCCTCCCGCGATTCGTCATGAGTGCGCTGATACAGTGCATGATCACCTATCAACAAGTACTTCGAATACGGAGCGCCGACCATCACCGGCGCATGGGCAGGCTGCCAAACTCGTCGCCTTGCGTTGCGGTACGCTGCGTACTCGCCCTTACAGCCGACCGCCACGGGCGCGCACATACTGCGGGATGCCGAACATCCGGTCCGGGTGGAACACCTTCAGCTCTCGAACCTCGTCACCCGGTGACAGGTCTGCGCACTCATGGTCGGCACATCTTTGGGTTACATGCTGGGCACTTTGCACAGTCGGAGGCAAGATTCGTTTGCGCATCATGGGCACGATATCGCGATTCCACTGCTTTGTCTGCAGGCGGCAATGCGATGCAGCGCTGTGTCAGCACCTTAACTCACTTTCATCTTCATTTCTACATTGGTATTGCTCAGTTCTTCTATATGCCAACCCCACCTTACCATGATCCATTTTCTGATATCTTTCTATTCCTTTGCTCCTTACATCTCCATGCATACGCCAGACGCTCGGAGGGGGGGCTCTGTAACGGGTCCTTATATAACTCCGACCGCCGGCTCCCTATGTATACTTCCGTCGGACTTAGAATAGAAATATCATCTTTTACCTCTCAATCGTCATCTGACACCGGCCCGTCGTCCCCTCAAGACACCGAACCCAGCCTCTCAGCGCGAGGGCTGAGCCGTACTCTTTCGTGCTCACGCCGCGGCCGTGTAAGCCGCCTCTTCCGGATAATACGCGCACCCGTCGCCGTATTCGCCCTCGTCGCCCGCTGCTCCTCGCACGACTCCGTCGTCGAGGCCCGCAGAGTTGTACAGGGCTTCTTACCATACGGTACTCGCTCCCGGAGCGGTACTTGACCTCTCGGAGACCTTCGAGGTCTTCACACCTCCGCCAGTCCCTCGCAGTGACGCTCGGTTCCGTTTGCCGGGACCCCTCTCAAGACTTACAGCCTGTGTGACGGATCCCCGTTACAGTGGGAGGGAATACGGGAGTACTCACCGGACTTCCTCTATATGGTAGATCGATAGTCGGGAGAACTTCCTTTCCGCTCGGGCTGCCTTCTTACCGAGGCTCATGGTCTGTGCGCTGTTGCCCTGACCTTCACCATACCTAGTTCTCGTGAGCTCAGTCCATCCCGTCTCTCCGCTCCCTAAAAGGAAACGCAGATTAGCATCTCCAGGGCAATGTTACCCTGACATGAAGCGTATCTCGAAATTCAATGAAAGAAGCTACGTCCCCGAGTGCGTGCCGTGTTCACATGCTCACCCGTGTTCCGTAGAGGTCGAGTCAGAACGCAAATCCCCGCCGGTCGTGCCATGATTCTCCCGTTATCTCCAACGTCTTTTGCATTGCGCATCAGGGGTACGCGCGTTACATGCCTGTCACCCCGTTATACTGATCATGACGCCAGCGTGTGGTAGTGCGTTCTTAACGCTCCCGTCAACACAGACGCAGGAATCCCGGATGTGCAGCCGCGACTCGACGAGGCAGTGTTCTGCATTCCGATGACCTCGAGGCGCGCGACTGTTGCGACCAAGATATGATATTGCCACCCTCCCGCAGGCTCGCAGTGGAGGGTTAAATTGCATGAGCACAGGTTTATGTCGATCGCGTAATCTGTGCCTGCACTCTCAGTTGACGCGCGGGATCGGATTTTCAGATCGCTCGCACGGTCGAACGGATCAACGTGCCGGCACACCGCGCGGCCGACACGTGTTGTTCTCGCTCTTCTGCTTCCTCCCACCGCCCGCCCATGTCCCAGTCGCCAGGAACGACGCTGCCGCCAAGTTACACGCCCTTCGGAGCTGGGCTAGTGGGCGCGATTCCGTGTTCGAGCATGTCGCGCGAGTTTGGTGTCCATCGTGCAAGGGGCGCGCCGGGCGCTCGGGTCCGGGCCAGTTGTGCGTAGTCGACTGTCACGCTTCCGGCCTCCGAGGAGTTGCTCTGCGCGCGCGCTTGTGCGAAAGGGAGGACGAAAGTACAAAAGGCCGTTCCCTCGCGGTCCTTCCTTCCCCCCGCAGCGCTTGACCCTTGTCGTTCGCCCCGCACCCCCCGTCGCGCGCAATCGACGCTCATCGACACCAGCATTCGCACTCGACGCTCTATCCCGCCCACACTCGCCCTCCTACTCGTTGCGGCCAGCGATCCCCCAACCGCGCAGCAACTCGAGTCTGCTTAGCACATGCACCAAACATACCCCGTACACATGTCCAACAACACTGCGTCGTCCAACAACGTCACGGTAAGCATTCCATTCCTCGTTAGTGTCATGCTAATCGTGCCCTAGGCCCCTGATGCTATGGATCTCGACAGCATCTACCTCGACCCGGCGTCTGCGTCCTTCTCGTTCCCGCACTTCTTCGACCCGACCGTCGACAATGTTCCCCAGCTCCCCTCCTCCCGCTCGACGCCCACGAGGCCTGTCGTTAAGCCCAACCTCATCCATACGGGTGGCGATTCGTGGCTTCCGTTAGGGTCGCTTGGCGATATGTACTGGTCGGCTTCACCGTACGGCTCGCCGCCTCGGAACAGTCTCGACATAAACTCGTACCCGCTATTTGAGTACAATACTCCGTTCGATAACGATACCCCATCCCTCGCCAGCTCGTCGCCTCACAGCGCGAGCTCGTCCGCCCCCGACACATCGTCCACGGCCTTTACACTGTTCAGCATCGTCGACGACCTCGGCATCAAGCTCAACTCCTCGCCGTACGTCGGTCTTCTCGTCGACGACATCAAGCCCGTGGAGCCTGCCGTCTGGCAGGGCTGCATCGATCCCGCAGAGCTGTGCGCTCCGCTGCGCGAGCCTGTCGACGACGATGGCGACGCTGATGATGACATGTCCGAGGACGATGTCCCGCTCGCTCTCTCTTTGCCGCCGCCTCCGCCGCCTCCCGCTCCCACCCGCAAACGCGCCCATAGCCGGGCCACCGACGACAACGGCGACGACGACGCGTGGGCCCCGGCACCCAAGAAGACGAAGAAGGCACAGACGCAACAGAAGGCAGCGGCGCAGAAAGCGACACCGCCAACGAAGAAGGCACCCCGGCGCCGCGGTCCCCCGAGGCATGTCGTAGCCATCGCTCGCCCCGCTCCGCTCGACGTTCCCGCGCAACCGATCGCTCAGACCCTGCTCACCCGTCCTGCCCGTGCCGCCACTACGTCGCCCCCCGCCTCGTCCACCAAGAAGCGGCCCGCACCCGAGGCCAAGGAGTCACTCGCGCCGTCGACCACGAAGCGCCGCAAGACTGCCGCACCCGAATACCAGTCTGGCGACGATGAGGACTCGTACGTCCCGTCTGACAACGACAAGGACAAGGACAGCGACTTTGCTAGCCCATCGCGGCCTCGTCGTCGCGCCTCGTCCTCGTCCGCGTCCACGTCGTCAAAGCCTCAGGCCAAGTCCAAGTCCAAGGCCAAGACCAAGTCCGAAGGCGATGTCGAATCCAGAGACTGTACGTTCGCAATAGGAATCTTATCTCGATGTGTCTCTGACTTTGTCTCAAAGCACACAGGTTTTTCGACCCGACCGCAGGACCCATGGAACTTGGCGAGAAGGCCTGGCTTTGCACCGCCCTCGACGACGAGCACGTCTGTGCTGGGATATTCGGGCGCGTGCCGGACGTGTATCGGCACATCGTCAGTTGCCATCTGGGCGAGGAACGTTACTTGTGCGCGTCGTGCGGAAAGCGCTTCAACCGCGGCGACGCAAGGAACCGGCATTGGGACAGCAACAAGGGTTGCGTCGAGGTGTCGTACGTTCAACAGCAGCAGGCGATCGCGGCGCATTGGAAACACGTCAAGTTTGTCGACGGCGACCTGGACAAGGACACGCCTCTTGCAGCTTATAACCCAAACTACGAGTGAGACGGCCTCGCACGGTCGCACAGATACATTCGACTTGATTCTGGTACGCCTTGCTTACCTCTGTGCTTGAACACAATCGTCTAACGCGCATCTTGCAGTCAAGTCATCATGCTTGCTTTCCCTCTTCCTCTGCTCTGTCCCGCTCTCCCACCTCCTACTCATCGCTCGTCGCTCACGCTTTACCACTGCTCGTCGCTCGCGCTCTCTCTCGCGTCATACTCCTGCTCCTCGCTCACGCTTTCCCCCGTTGTCATCTCTCGCGCTCTCATCACGCGTTGTCCATACCCGCGTTCGCCCCCTGTTGTCTTTTCGGTTGTTTCTGTGGGACAATGTTGACTTGTAGCTCCATACACGTAGAGCTCGTCACCGCTGTTGTATTACTTTCCTCTGGCTACCCTTTTCAGCCCCCTGTTGTCTTTTTCGTTGTATCTATGGGACAAGGTTGACTCGTAGCTCCATAAACATAGAGCTCGTCGCTGTTGTTTTATTGCTTTCATCTGGCTACACGTCGCCGTCGCTGTTTTATCGCTATCCTGTACTTGTATCTCGTCGTGCTCTGATAGAACTAGTCCGGATCTTGCTCTCGAACGTTCACATGTCCTGAAAGTCCGGCGAGAACCGATTGCCCTCTTCGACGAGTCTTCGTCGCAATCGACGATATGAGCCCAGAACGAGCGGCCCGTGCGCTCCTTGTTAGCAGGGTCTTGCTCGCTCTCTACAACGCAAGACCCAGCCTCGAATGCGCTGTGCGTTCTGCCTAGGTTCTGTTGCTCCCTCGCACATTTCCCGGCATCCTTATCGCGCCCGCTCGCTGCGCAATATCTGACGACTTCGAGCCGTTCCCACGCACAAGCGCTGGCCGCCACCATGGGTCCATCCTGCCTGCAGCAGTCGTTGCTCTGATGACGCGTCCTCCTGGCCTTGTTCTTCTGGGATCCCGGTTGCCAACTTCTCCCACTCCGCATCGCCCCGGCGAAGTTCATTCCGGATTCTGTGGGCACGAGGCCTGGGATTTGGTCCGTTACGGCGATCAGAGCTGCTGTCGGTTTTGGCGCCCTTTCCCATCGCTGCCGAATCTCTGGCGAGGACGCGGCCCTCCCGTTTTGGTCTAAATGCGCGCATCGATGGGTTTCGTATTCTACGGACTCCATGGAGCGACGGACATCTCCCCCGGGTTCAATCGCTGACTTTACAATTGTCGGGTGTGGAGGGCGCCTCATACACCGGCCAGCAGGCTGTTAGCTGCATCCTCAGGCTGTCGCTGGCTTGATGGCCATTACACACCAACGCAGGAGCAGAGACCTGGTTGCCCCGCCCCACGCAGACGGTCGACGTGCCACGAAGTCCTCTACTTATCATCTTCTACCGCCAGGCCGTATATGCTGCACACGGTGCATCTCGTGCCTCTGGGCTTCAGACTCGTGGACCGTGGTTGACCGTCGCGCGCGCCGCGGAAACCCGTGTTGTCTTTACGTCAACGTTCGACACGTCGTCACGCTCGGGTCCATTAACGAGTCTTCCTCTGTTGTTTTCGCCCTTTGCAGCGCTCGAGGACGGACTAATCTTGGAACCTGTAACATTCCCTCCTGTTCAAAGACCGCTGTTGTTCCTCGTCTCCTCGCCATCTCAACAAAGGCATATAAGCGCGACTCAGAGCTCTTTTCATCCTGACGTGCAACGACAGAATATGTCTGAACAGGTCCGTCTGCGTAGGGCATATACCGCACAGTCGCTCATGGCTATCCAGAAACCACCTGCGAACACCTACAACGACGAACCCGGAGAGTCTGCGCACGCGAAGAGCCCGTCATCGCCCAGCAACGACTGTACGAATTCGCAAGCCATTGCCACCACTATGCTCCCGCCAGCCCCTCTTCCCGACTCGCCATTCGTCCTGAACTATTCCTCTGGAAGTTCACCTTCGTCGTTTTGGTCCCCAGCGTCGTCGACTACTAGCCACACACTCTCCCCCATATTCTCGCCGGCACCCTTCAAAGATTTCACCTCCCTCGCGTACGCCACTCCTCATCACATTGCCGGCAATGCTCTCGCTCTCGACGTTCGCTTCGGTCCAGACATTGCTGCGGACTGGCTCAGATTTAAAACTCATGGCTTCCCAGTCGAGCGTGGCATCGACCCTGCCCTCACCCTCATTAGTTCACCGTCAGCGTTGACCAGTGACAGTGGCAACCCGCCGGTGACTTCAGCGTCAGATTCCGAGCCCGGCGCGGGTCCTTCGAGGAAGCGTTCTCTCCACAAACGCAAAACATCGGACGACGACGACGACTACGTCGAGGAGAATGGCGAGGGAGACAGCGAACACGAGAGCGTCGCTGCGAGGCTGAAACGGCGCCGCGAAGTCGGCCCTCGCAAGCGCACAGGAGGTGACCGTGAACCTCGCCACTTGATATTGGATCTGACGACTTTGACAGGTCCAGGCGCATTTCGATGCGAAGACTGCAACCGTTCATTCAAGCGCATTTACGAGCTCAACCGCCATCTGAGAGCGACAGTTGCGCACGGAGCCGTCCGCGACGGTCTCTGGAGACACGCCTGCTCGTGCTGCTTCATCACCTACGCGCGCGATGATGCGCTCACGCGACACCACACGGACACGGACTACGACTGCGAGACGGCGGACGAGGCTCTGCGAGAGCGATGGATGCGCCTTTGGAGCAGCGACGGCACGATGATCGCGCCCGAAGAAACGAGGGCGAAGGCGGCAGAGCGCGCTCAGAAGAAACTGCAGTAGACTATTGCTTGCGATGGCGCGCTTGAAGCTTGAGCTTGAAGGGTCCCATGCGCTTGTCGCCGCCATTGTGATGTCCCCCCGCTTTCGCGTCTTCATCTCCGGACATTCCACCCCCCATTGTAACCCAAACGACGGCGATATTTGTACTTCCCGTCTCACCTCTATTGTGTTCCCTGCTCCGTTGTAAATGTTAACGCCGTCTGCCTCGTCCCTAGCTACAATAGCATCGCTCTTCTTCGTCAACTCATGGAAGCGCAGCGTCACGGTTGGGCTGGCCATTGTCGAGCGAAATCGAGAACATGTTGCGCGCACATGGATAGCACGCCGTCCACCGGGCGGAGCATCCCTTCCCGTTCGATAAAGGAAATCTCAAGAGCCCCTGAGAAGCCGCGTATATGCGTGCCCTTCCGGGATAGTGCGTCGCAGGTGCCGCGCGCCCTCCGTGCCCGCAAGCTCTCACCGTCGTCACCGCAGAGGTGTGCAGCGGTCTAGCAGTGGATATTGGCATATCTGCAGCTCTGCAGCTCTGGAAGAACAAGGAGCGTCCGTGCGCATCAACTCCAGCGCTTCCCTCGGCGGACGTTGTTCACGCCGGACCGGGACGATCACGATGTCGATAGCATACGAATGCGCAGCGGACAGCTCCCCTGCACCACGCTCAGTGCTCGGTGCCTGGCGGGCTGCAATAGGCTTTCGAGAGAAATTAAATAAATATTACTCCATGCTGTGCAGAATGAGATCGCCGGACTCCCATCCCGTTTTGGATTTTCAGTAGTACGTACGATGCAAATTTACGCGTATTTTGGAGGTAGAAAGGTGGCAACGGAGGGAATAGCGAGCGCGAGGCAGAGAAGAAAGGGAGGGAGGGAGCGTGCGTGCGAGATTTCCGAATCGAATTTCGCGCAGGCCACGCACGCGTGCTGTGCGGTTGGGTTACGCTTGTTAGTACCTTCCCTTCCTCCGCCGCTCGATTTCGACCACGCCCTCGTTTCTCTGTTCCCCTTCAACGCGTTCAGCACGCTCACCTCGTGCTCGACGTCGCGACGTCGGTCAGGGACTGTTTAGTAGTCAACACCGAATCTGTAATAGATCCCGCGCGTTGAATTCGGATTGCCAAATAAGCCACGCTCGATTCCCGACTGAGTGACTGGAATTCTCCTTGTTTGGTCCACGGGCGCAGAGGGCTGGGTTGGATTCTCCCGAAGTTTGGGTTGTGACGTCTGGACTTTGGACTTGTCGCTCCTCCCGAACAACAGCTCCCATTTTGGATTTATGGGCTCAAAAGGTTCCGATGGCGACGCAAAAACCATAGCGTCCCGTCGAGTTTCGAGAGCGTAGAGTGGGCGCTCTGGGGAGGTGTAGACGATGCATATTTTAGATTTGGGACGGGACGACGGGTGCGGGGCAGATAAGCGGGAGACGGGGACACGGAACACGCGCGGCGCCGAGTTACTGGGTCGACCACCCGGATGCAAGGAAGAAGCAAAATATCTCCGCGGGAGCGCTTGGAGATATGTGTGAGCGGACCAAAGTCACAAAAGGAAGCTGTTGCACTCTGACTCTGCTCTCGAACCTGATATTACTTATAGGGATTCTCCCCCTCCTCCGAGTCTGCTGGACGAGTCTCCCTAGGACTGCCCACCTGCCGTGCGCCCTTGTACTACCCTCCGCGGACGTCGCCATACCCGTTGCTGTTATCAGCATGATATTACGCGTCGCTCGTTCTGTGTCCCCCGTCGAGAGTCTCGATCTCAACTACGTTGCGCGTGATGCCGCCACCAGCGAGGTGCGTGACCTCCATCCTCGCTCCCTGCTCATCGAGCTGACGCGATATACCGTCTAGGACTGGGAACCGGTAACCAGCTCCAGCTTCAGCTCTGCCACGGGAACATCGCTCTACTACCCTGTCGCGACTGGATCTTTCGCGCCTCAGGTGCGCTTTCCCATACGTTCTGCGTCAAGTCGAAGCTGACGCGGTGGAACTTCCAGTATTCGCCGATGGAGAACAACGGTGTCGGCAGCACGTCGTACTACACCCAGGTGGCGGGATCGATTCCCTCAAAGGTGCGCTGTGCAGCAAGCTCTGTACTGACGTCCGCTGATCGCGGCTTTGTAGGCTACTCCGTGGCTGGCGACGTACACGCCGTCCAAGGCCCAAGCAGCAGCGGAGATGACGTTGAATGAGATTAACGGCGCGTCCGACATCTTTATGGAGATGTACAAAGACCTGCCCGGCCTCTCTACATCTCCGCTCAGCAGCACATCAACGGCGGGCTTGAGCACACCGGTAATGGACAACAACGCCGTGGACGACTTTCTGAACAAGATGGGCTTCCCTGACTGGAACGTTCCGGGGAACTACAACGACCTGAACGCTCTCGGGTTCCTCGCTGATCCCAACAAGAACGTCGGCGGGGGTGGCGGACTTCCGGCGGACGCCCCGCAGCCTCTGGAGGCTCTAGGGTGTTGTTTACATGGGTCGTTTACATACACGTTTGTAAACGGGCCGTTTAAAACGCGTTTTAAACAGCCGATACGGCCGTCCTATCTGTTTACATACGGCGGATGTTATATATTTACCGCCGGATCAGAGCGAACAATTTCCGTCTCACCTGCCGATATCCACCCAGGATGTCTGCCAGCACCTCTGAGGGTGATATGCACAGCTATCTGAGCTCTGTAAACACAATACTAACCTATTGCAGCCTCCTGAGCCGCAGTTGCTCGACGATCTCGAGTTCACGCGGTTGAAGTTTCCGGATTCGTCCCCGACGTCCCGTCCCGGGTGCGCTCAGTGATATGAATGTGTGGTGCTGAGAATATGTGACTACCTGGGTGTTCAGTATTCCCTACAAGTCGGTCTCGGGGCCCTGAGAACCTTCGGCAGCCGGTTCCGAGAGCGGGGATGTCTTCCTATCGCCGTGTTTATAAACACGTTTGTAACACCGGCAGTTTCCGATAAACCGTTTATAAGCCGTTTGGAACTCGCTTGACATTGTAAACAACACCCTAGGAGGCTCTTCCCGGTCCCTTGTCTTCGCCCGCCGCGGACGTCGCCGAGCATGAGCCTGACCGTCACGATGCCAATGCCACGTACATCGCAGGTCCCTCGTTGAGCTCTGTGCCGCATTCGTCGTCTCGCTCGCGCGCCCACTATTCTGTCGGCGGCAAGACTGTACCTGGGGCTCCTATTGTACTCGCGCACTCGGACACCGCGGACGACGTCGACGACCACGAGCGCGCCGCCACCACCGTCAAGCGCCCTCGCAAGAAACGGGCTCAGCGCGGCGCCGCCGAGGCAGCGCAGTTCGCCCCCGCCGAGGACCCCTGCGCCAATGATGAGGCTCTGGCTCGGCAGCTGGCGCAAGAGCTCAGCTTACCACGGACTACGCGTTCGTCTGGGTCGTCGGCATCGTCTACGAAGCGCAAGCGCAACGGCGCTGAAGTCGTCGACACGCTTACCCAGGACGACGTCTCGGCTCGCCCCCTGCGAGGCAAAGCGTCGCGCACCAGCAAGCGCGCTGTCGCTGCCCTGAGACCGCTGGCCATCGCCGTCTTCGACGTCGACATCGTCATGAGCGAAGACGAGCAGCCGTTGGCTTCGACGTCGCGCACTCCCGACCCGTCTCGCCCGACCAAGGCCTTCCCTACGCGCACCGTCAAGCGCACTGCTGCCGTGCCAACCTCGAACTACGCTTTCGACACCGATATGGGGGACGACAACGTCAATGCCTCGTCCTCGCGTCTTCCCAAGTCCACGGACGACGATGACGACGACTTCGTTTGCCCGTCGGACGCCGACGATAGCGAGGACGAAGACTGGAGCCTGCGACCCAAGGGCGGTCAGAAGCGCAAGAACGAGTCGACGGCGTCCGCGGAGAGGTCTAAGAAGCGCGTCCGTGCCACCGCACCCGAGTCTGACGCCGAGGAGGAGATCGACGACGTTCAGGAAGATCCCAACGAACCCGAGCCGGGTGTAAAGGCGCTCGAAAAAAGATACGGGGGTACGTACCTTGAGCGCACTATCGATCTCGTCTGTCGCTCATCGTATTCATTCTCACAGTATACGTGACGAGCGCTGATCTCCGTCAACGCAAAGCCGACGTGAAGGTACCCGATGACCTGCGCTGCAGACCTTGCAACAAGACGTTAGCGGACGACGACAGCTACCGACGCCACATGGTCGCAACGCTCAAGCACCAGCCCGCGGGCTACCAGTATTATCCGCATATGTGCAATCTGTGCGGGCAGGATTCGGTTCGCCGCGATTCGCTCCTGCGACACGTCTTTCACCTGCACAAGGGAAAGAAGAAAGCCACGAAGAGCGCGGCGCGTATGCTGAAGGAACACGATGCGCTGTGGAAGGACCGCGCTGTCAACTCTCGGATTTCTCGCCGAGTGTGCGACCAGGAGTAGACGCGATCTACCTCCTTCTCCCTTCTCGCGTCACCTGCCACCATTCTTCTTTATCTCTCGACGCACCCATTCAACATCGCTCTCTCGCATCATCGTCACTCTCCTACTTCATCCGCTCGAAGACGTCGCGACGAGTGGTGTTTCACAGCGCACCTGCTGCGTCGTTCAGAGCAAACTATCATCGTCCGTCATCGCCATCATCTATCCTCCTCACCGCGCGCGCCTCGCGCCCCGCCAAGGCCGGAGAGACTCATCCACATCGGAAAGAGTCGCCATCGCCATCGCCACCCTGCGCGTCCAAGGGCTCACACTACCCGCCGCGCCACGACCACGGACCGAACTGGACAGGCTCATCAACACTGAAAGATGTCGTCCAGTCCTCAATCCTCTCGCATTACCTCGCTTCGTCAACGACCACCACGACCACCAGGCGCTACGGTCGGATAGACTCATCGATTGTCGACAGATGTCGTCCGACCGCCCTACTGGGTAGACTCATCAACGCGCACCATCGCCGCGAAAGACGCCGCCCAGTCCACCTCCAGCTCGGTGTGGACGGAAGAAAGTGTAGTGCTGTATCTCGTTATCGTTGTTCTCGTGTTGTCCTCGTTATCCGTCCCCTGCTCCCTCGCTATCCCCGCTACGCAGCGCGCGTGTCTCGCTTTGCCTCATTGTTTGTTTTCCTCCCCATCCTGCTATCCTGTCTCGTTTACATACCTTCTCCCCGCTCATCGCTGTTTGCTGTGGTACATACTTGGTCGCGCATCCTGCTATCCTGCCTCGTTTACCTTTTACCTGGTCATCGCTGTTTGCTGCGGTACATAGTCGTGATAGGTCGCTTTCCTTGCTCTTCCTCGTGTCCGCTTGTGTTGCAGTCGCATCGCTGTGCGTTTGTAGCCTCTTCTCAAATTGAACTCGTCTCATACCCCGCGAGTACTATGCTATTTGGAGTGAGTGAGTGAGCCAGTGTGAATGATACCCCAGAGCTCTGGTCACAAATGGGATGCAAGGACATCCACAATACATCACTAGATTATCTGGACGACTCAAGGGAGTACAGCTGAGAGAATGATTGGTATACTGTACGAGGCCTTGTCGCGACAAGGAGCTGCTCGGAAGCTGACGCGAAACCGCATCCTGCCGGATGTTGGACATCCTCCGGTCGCCACAACGCTCTAGAGCCCGCACGCGACGTCCGCGTCCCTCGCTCTCTTCACAGCTCGTCCCAGCGAATATATTTACCATCTGTGGTCGCCGTCGTTTGCTGTTCTGGTCAACTCGATGGCTGGCGACGACGACAAACGTGGCGCCGCGGCGAGACTTCGAAATCTCGACGCGCCACGCTCGCGCCCGGTCCTGGGTGCCTCCCCGCGCGCGACGCACCTCCCGACCGATGTTCTACGACGTTCTACGAGAATCGACGCGTGCTTGCCTCGTTGCGCATGCACCGCCCACTGGAATCCCGCCCGCGTTTGCACAGGGCCCACCGCCCTCGAGCGCGTGCATTTCATTAACATTTGCTCTCGCGTGTCCCTGAGGATCCTGCACGCGCGTAATCGTCTTCATTTGGAGTCTACGGCGGAAATCTCTCGCGTTTCCAAGTGAGCTCGCGTCGCTCTGTGTCCAGGACGCGTGCATACACTGACGGCGAGCGTTCTACGAGTTTCGACGAATTTGGACTCGTTTCTCGCGTCGGATCGTGTGATCTTGCCTCGGTCGAGCGGCACCGCGATCTCACATTCGCGACGCGTTTCACGCGTCGTTCTACTCGTCGATCTCTCGCAGCGTATATCTCGCGACTTCTGTGCGCTTGACCGAGAGGACGACGAACAATTCGGTAGCTAAACGCGCTTTCTCACGCCGACTGAATTCCAGGTATAAAAGCCTTTTAAAGTCCGACTCACCTCCTGCCTCCTACCATCCCGCAACCCTCAAGTTTTAAGACCAAATTCGACTCCCAAACAGCACGGCTTCCCAACATCTCCTCACCAGCAACCCAATCCGTGAGTCGCGCCGCTCAAATTACTCACGACCCCTATCTGACGACGGGGACCGGCCGCTCGGCCAAGGCCATGACGCTCATCTCTGACTGCGAGGACGGTAGCGCCCTGGAGTCGCCGCTTTCCTCGCCTGTCCTCAAGGACATACCATTCCCCTGCGATGGTGCCTCGTCGAGCGCAAGCAAGACGCAGGCGCCCATGACGGCGTATCTCACGGTACGCGTCTGCTTTACATCTCGCCCGCACCTCTATGCAGGCCTGAGTGCGCCGCAGCCGCCCCCGTCGCCTACAAGCCCCGCACCCACCTTTGCCGACCTCGAGCAGAACTTCCTCGACGTCCAGGCGGCCTGGAGAGAGCCGAGTCCGTCGTGGGCGCCGACTTCGGCTTCGGCACTTGCAAGACGCGATAAGGAGTGGAAGGCGTACACCGGCGCCCTCCACCCCCTCTCTTTCTCAGGTCTTCAACTCCTCCTCAACGCTGGCGAAGGCCAGAAGAGTCAACGTCCGCCGTCGCCGCCAGTGCCAACCATCGACCCCGCTCTCCTTTCTCTGAAGCCGCCTTCGGTACCGCATCCTCTTCCTACCCCGTCCTGGTCCCCGAGTCAGTCCTCAATGGTGAGTAGATGGCTTACTCGAACTGATCCCATCGTACCCGGTCTCGAAGCTGCCCTCGTCGCCAAGGAGGAGTCCAAGACATCGACTCCCTCCAGCGCCAACGCGTCCACTGGGACCCACAGCACTGCCGCCGCGTCCGACACAGCATCCTCGTCGACCACCGTACCATCCTCTTACCCGCCGCCGCCGCCGCCTCCGGTGTCGACGAACCCTCTTACCATCCGCCTCCGCCGTCCTAATGCTGAGCTCGCGGCCGGCGTCAAGCGCCCGCACGATCAAGTCGACACGGACGACGAGGAGGACGATGAGGACATGGACGCCGACGCCGACGCCGACACTGACGACGATGCCGACCATGCCAGCGTCGCCAGTGACGGCGGCGAGGACGAGGACCAGGCCCAGACCCACACCGGCGCCAACACCCTTTCGCCCGCCCTCAACAACCAACCGCTCTCGTCATCGTCCTCATCTTCTGTCGCTCCAATCCCCGTCCCCGTCCGCAGGTCGGACCGCGTCGCATCGACGTCTGTTCCCTACCCCACGCCTGCCCCATCCTCCGTCGGCGACGAGGACGACATCGCTGCTGCCGCCGTCAAGCCCTTCCCATGTCCCATGTGCAACTGGCGGTTCTCTCGCGCGCATGAACTCAAGCGGCACATGGACTGCACGCACTTCGGCAAGAAGTTTACGTGCCTCGTCTGCGGGAAGAACAACGCTCGCAAGGATGCACGGCGCCGACACCAGATCACCGAGCAGGCGTGCGTCGCGAAGCAGGCGTCGTTGACAGACGAGCAGCTCCAGCAGATGGAGTGCGTCACGCGAGCGGAACGTGAGGACTCGCCGCTCTATCAGCGGTACCTCGACGCCGTCGCGAAGAGCACTGCTCGTGCGCGTGCGGCAGGGGGTAAAGGCGGCCCGCGTAAGAAGAAGGCGCGCCGCTACTGAGCGCCGCGGGTGGTCGGGTTACTAAATCTCGAGCGCGCGCGTCCGAAACTGAACTTCGCAGGGCAGCGACACACGAGGTGCGTGTCCATCAGACTGGGCAGTCAATGCTGATTCCTCTTCCCGCGCCTCTGCAGCTCCTACCAGCGTGTCGTGTCAATGCCCTGCTTTCTCGTCTTTTGCAACTTCGCTTTTCCCGGATGAGATGCCGATGTACGAGCGTCGAGGCTAGCATGGACGCCTTCGCTCGTATATCGACCTCACCTCCTGGACCACCCTTTTATCTTTCGCCTTTTACCACCTTCCACCATCGTCTGGATAGCTAGTTGTTTTTCTTGTCTTATGCGACGGCCGGGATGCCGATGTGAACGGCGGACCCGTGAAGTGGTCCGCTTGAGCACATCAGGATCCCGGCCGCGCTCCCCACCACTCATCAAGCTCGTGTCGCCCCCCAGTCCTCGCATCATGTCTCGCCTCCTCGCAACCGCACTCACCGCTGAATGTATATAGACCCCCACCACTCATCGCGCCTCGTACGCTGCTCACCAAACTTATCTGTCACATGTCATGTCATCGTCGCTGCGGCTCGCAACGTGCGCGTCGCCAGTATACTGTCTTATAGCTCACTTCTCCTCTATGTCGCTCTCGTGCTCTCCACTCATCATCTCGCCTCGTCCTTTTTTGTGTCCGGTTCCCCCTTTTATCTTCCTTTGGTTATGGCGTTCCCAATATGCTTGCTCCGGTTCTCTCTGTCTGTCTGTCTTGTCTCGACAAAGTCTCGAAGCCGAACTAAAATGAATCAAAGATATGTGCGGGGCCGTCTGCGTTGGACGGTCCCTTGACGATGGTGCGCGAGAGAGTGAGAGTGAGCGAGGACGGTATTTATTGGAAGGACAAAGGACAAGGGTATGTGGGCGACGGAGTTGAAGCGGCGTGACGCAAGTACTAGTCATGGTGGAATACATTTTGTGTGTCGCTAGGTGAGGGTAAGAGCGTGAAGGACGCGTACGGCGCGGTGTATCGCTAGACCTGCGTGCTGTCCTCTCTCGCGCACCGCGTCTTATTTCCCGACAAGGTTAGGGCGGATCTGCGTACGGCCCCGTCGAGAGGACAAGGGCGATGAGGTTGTCGAGTCCCGCATGTGGGAGATCGTGTCCGTCCTTCGAGTATAGCTCTGCCTTGCGCGAAGGAGGAACATCCGCTAGTCTTTGCACCAGAGTTAGCATACACGTTCAACCCGGAGGAGCAATAGAACGCACACCGTGGTCTGTCTAGTTCTCCCTACTCCGCATGTGCTGTCGTACGCGCGGATACGCCGCGTCCAAGCCGAAGAGTCAAGACATGTCCGTTTAGCTCGCGTTCAAGGACCTGGGATTGTCTGTCGGGGAATTTTTCGAAGCATATACCAGAAGATATGCACCTCTGCGTCCTTGGAAGCCAGCGTGGATAGGACACATTATGAAAAAAAGTAAGCTCCATGGTGGTAGTTGGTTGCAGAACAAGGAGCGAGATTCCGGAATCAACGCGGGCCGAACGGCGTTTGGCTTCACTCAACCCCGAATGTTCCTCCTGCATTCCCAAAGAGGCGTGCATGTAGCTCAAGGCCTGTCTATTCTTTGCGAACTGTGCTACGTGGCTGCCTCCGTATGCGGTGTCCCTCATTGCGCGTCCCTCGTCGGCCAATTGTTGGCAACAGAGCGTGCGGCAAGGCCATCCACTTCGCAGAACATAAATCAAGCAGTACATGTCGTATACATATCAGGATCATACTCTACAGCACTACCCCAGCTTTCGCTCGCTTCAGCTACTCGGCATCATCGTCCGTATCGTCGTCGCCGCTGTCCTCCTCGTCCCCGTCCTCCTCGCCTTCACCTTCCTTCGACATCTCGAGGCCCAGCTCATGGATATAATACTGCCACAGAGGCATTCCAATCTCGACCTGCACCCTGCCGTCGACCACGATCTGCTGGCGTCCGACATGCTCGTACCACAACCACGTCGCGGTCCTCGCGACCGTCTCCTCCGCCCACCACTCGCGCAGCTGGTCCCTGAAGTCGTAGCCAAACTGCCAGTACTTGAAACCCATGAGCACGAGCTCCGGATAGTGCATGACGAGCCATACGCCCATCCGATGCACCCATCCCTCGCTCTCCACCACGTATGAGCATTGGCGATATCTTTCTTCGCCTGTGCGGTGCCAGTGGAACTGGTCAGGCTCAGTGTGCACCCCGTTACCACACAAGATGCATGCGTATTCGTTCATATCGATGCTCGTGATCCAATCGTTGTGCCAGCGTTTCTGGTGCGCGTTCTTCCCGCGGGGCGTGTCCTCATGCGGGAGGCCACATTCGTCGCATGCGACGTCGCCGTCTCCGAGCATGCGGGTGCGCGTGGTCTCTGAGGTGCTGTCGCCTGTCTTCAGCGGTACCACAGCAATCCTCGTCGTGTACTTGCGATACACGGCGTCCATGGTGATGGGAAGCTCAGACTCCAGCGTCGGCGTCTGACGCAGCACCAACGGTCCATTGGGCGTCGCGCCTGACCGCAACACGTCAGCGCCGCGTGTCAGCTCGAGCGAAGTCAAGGTACGCTCACCCTGTGTGTACGCCCACGGAACGTCGCTCACGATGTACACGAGCTCGTAGACACAACCTTCCTCCTCGGGCACCGGCACAGCCGTTTCGTCCGTTAGACGGTACACAACGTCTGCAGCTTCATCAGTAGCGACAGGACCGACAGTTGACAATCCACGTACCTTCTCCGTCTGGACCAGCTTCGGGGAAAACGTACGCGAACGGATAGTAGTTCTCGTCGTGCACCCTCTGCGCTTCGCGTTCGGCGTCGTATGACATGTAGAGCGCGGGCGGCTCCAACGGTACCACGTTTGTAGGCCTGCGCGACTCTGTCGATATAGCCATATGAGTGCTGCGTCTGCTGCGTCAGTTGTCCTTGCCGCCAGTGGAAGTTGGCAACGAACAAGTCCCGTCTTATATCGTTCCTTTCCCAGTGGCCTGGAGGCACAAAAGCTTCGTGTGCCACTGAGAACAACGGGGCAAGGCGCCACCGTTGTGCATCTATATCCGAGTCGTCTCTACGCAACTTTGCGTCTACTTCTTCCGCTTGCGTTTGTTCTTCGGTTGCGGCTGAGCGTAATAAGCAAGATTCAGCACGTTGCTCTTTGTAGGGAAGGCCAGAGGATATCAGATTGTTCGATTCTGTGTCCACTCAACTCCCAGCGATACATGCACAACCCGGATCGGGTTTCCTACTCGAATCGTACTCGCTTTGTTGGCCAGAGTATAACCCCAGGATCAGGCTCAGGATCGCGAGGGCGCTTGACGGGTGTCCATGACCATTGCGAAGAAGGCTTCCCTGGAGGCGGCCTGGCTCCTTCCGACTTGAGCTCCTCAAGTTGTGCCGCCAACGAGTTCGTCTGTTCTTCCCAGCAGCCGGCAGCTAGTTGCAGGTTGGCAACCTCATCCTGATGCGGAACTCTGTTAGACCAGGTAGCGTAGGACATAGGTCGACCATACCTCTATCGCACGAGCCCGTGCAGAATCTGCTGGTGCCCCTATCGCAGCGGTGGCATGCGCGGCGAGCTGGTAAAGAGGGCGAATGATCATCACCAGGACGTTATCCGCGTGTTCCTTGAATGCGACGCTGAGCTGCCGATAATTCGTCCTCTGACCCGCGCTGAGACTTTCTGTCAGAGAGCTACAGGATACTTCAAAGTGGCATCGGACGCACATCATATCACGCTGTGCTTCCAGGTCGTTGCAGCGATTCCGGAGGTCGTCGACTCGGATCCTACGGTCCACGGTTCGATTTATGCAATTGACAGCCTTGCGGAACGCCTCAAGCAAACGCGGGGCAACATCGCAATCGATAGGAGTCTACAGATGTGAATTCAGCGGGTATACTGGCGTTGCAACTATTTCGACCGACCTCCTTCTCTTGATCTTCCAGTATACGGAGGCACGTACTATACGGATTCCGGTGTGTGTGTCGCTCTCTTGGATGCTGCATTGATGTCAAAGACGAGTCCAACGAGACAACGACACACGAACCTCCAGCCATTCTTCATACTTAGCAAGTACAATCTCTACGCGTTGCACCGCTGCCTTCTCTCGTTTCACCGCCTCCTGCTCTTTCGCGCGTTGCTGCCCAAACGATTGCAATACTTCGTCGAAGTTGGAGAGCAGCGCGCGAAAAACCTGGAGCAGCCCTTGCGCATGCATTCCCTTCCCCGTTGTTGGGTGAAAGGTCTTCAAGTCGACATGTGCTCAGCAAAAGAATCCAAATAGCTCAATAGACGTCCGCTTACCTCTGGCAGATAAGGAATTGGAAGGTTTTTCTGTAGGCGTAAGCGAACGTTTTGGTAGGCCGTGAAATTATGGGTCCGAATCATCGCCACTGCTGCTTTGCATGCCTTCCGCATCTCCATCGTTTCGTCGCTGGCGCGGTCCCGTTCCTTCACCACGGCATGAACTTGGTCGCGCGCGATCTTCAGAGAATGCACAGCTTCGTCGCGGTCGGTGACGACAGCTTGGAGCTTGCTCTTTACGGCGGCAACGTCCCTGGATAGTTCATCGCGCTCTCGTTGCAGTTGCTGAAACGGACGTCAGATAGACAGCATCGTCGATACACTTTAGACGCACAGTTTTCTGCGCCTGCAGAGCTGCATATCGGGCGATGAACGACTCCTTAGCGTCCTTGAGCGACTGTATGATTCGGTCGCGCGCGGCCAGCTCGGCGTTTAGACCCATTGCGGTGGACACAGTCGTCGTCGCTACCGGACCTTCAGATAATCTGCGAGCCTCATCGTACGCCTGCCGCTCGGATTGCATTGCAGCAAGGCGCTTCGAAAGCACGTCGCGCTCGCGTAGAGCCAGACCGGACAGGACGATCGCATCGTCCCGTTCCACCGTCCGCGCCGCAGCCTCGGCACGCGCGTCGGCGAGGTCTCGATGTAGTGTCGTAGTATCGGCCAGCTTCTGCCGTAGACGCTGAAGTTCGCTCGCGTTCGCCTCGTAGTCTTCACGAAGCGCAGGAAGGGCCTGCCGCACCTCTTCATACTCTGTCTGGAGCGTTGCGAAGCGCGCTGGGGCTTCGTCCCGCTCTCCTACGATGCAGTGGCGCTCGAGTTTCACAGTGACACGGGAAAAGTCGGCCTGTAGCAGTTCCCCGACGCGTGCGAGGGCGTTGTCACGTTCCGTCATCAGCGTGTCGCATCGGCCGTCCAGCTCCTCCACGCGCAAAGTCAGCGAAGCAGCGGACGTCCTCTCGGACTCGAGCGCTATCTTAGCAGCGCACAGATCCCTCTGCAAAAGCAGTCAGAATGCATGCAAATGTCAAGGACCAGAAAGAACGAACGGCCTGGTCGGTGACACATCGGTCCAAGTTTGCCTTCTCCACGCATACCGCCGCCAGTCGTATTTCGACAGTCTATAGTTCCAAGGTAAGAGACAAAACTAACGAAGCGCGCACGCTCACCTTTACATCGGCCGCGAGACGAGCGTTAGTGCCGTCGAGCTGCGACACATGCTGGAGTGACGCATCGGCTCAGCGACGACTACGCAGTCCGCCTCGAATGCCACGCACCTGCCGCTGTGTTGCAAGTGCCGTCTCCAGGCCCTTAACACGCGTGTTGAGTTTCTGTACGTTCAGGATTACTAGCCATCCATGGTCCTGAAACAGTACAAACGCAACGCACGTTGCATTTCGCGTCCTGCATACGCCAATCTTCCTGGAACTTAGTAATCTGCAAGCAATCTTAGTGTCCTGTGCCGTACCGCTGACACTGACGTACAGCGTGTTGTTGTTGAGCGTTGACAGCTTGCACTTCGTCGCGGAGCGCCTTGTGGCGCTCGAGATCCTCTTCTAGCTCGCGCATCTTTCTTTCACGTTAGACGAGAAAACGTTCAGCACGTACAGAGTACGCACGGCTACCGTATTTGAGTCCAACAGCCTAGCTCTGTCCGTGGCATGGGTTTGCTTGAGGGCTTCTAGCTCGCGGGCCTTCGCTCGCAGTTCTCGTGCGGCGTCTTGGAGCTGCACGCTGGTGAGTTGCAGGACCAGAAAAAGAACGGATCGTCTGTAAATTCGATGCGTACCTTGCTCTGTAGTTCCTTGAAGACACCTGCGTACCACTCTGGAGTACGTTCCTGCGCAAGAGCGACGAGCGCACTCTCGAGCTCCCGAATCTCGGACCGCCAGTCAGGATTTCGTAAACGCAAATACCAGACGCTATATACCTTCACGTCCTTTGCTGACGAAGGAGACAACGAGGTCGGCGGTGCCGCCGTAGAGCTAGCCATGTAGTGCTCACAAGCACAGTCGTCGCGGGCAGGAAATAAGCAAATCTACGAGTCGGTGATGCCCGCCCGCATTTGCGCATGCTGCTGGCAACATCCACGAGGGCGCGAATGGGCGATAGTTAAGGGTAGTGATGCACTGCTGAACATGTTCCGAGATCGAGAGGTTGCGGGCGTGGATGTCCAACGGAGAGTAACGT
>KV425910.1:44110-59891 GCA_001632375.1 Exidia glandulosa HHB12029
GCGCGAATGGGCGATAGTTAAGGGTAGTGATGCACTGCTGAACATGTTCCGAGATCGAGAGGTTGCGGGCGTGGATGTCCAACGGAGAGTAACGTCAAAGAGAGCTAGGCTAACAAAGGCGTCCCAAATTCGGCACTTCTGATCCCAGATTTGCCCTTTATGGACAAGAGATCGTTGCGGCCGCCGAATACGCAGAAAGGGGCGAGGAGCAGAGACAGGAAGGGAGAAAGAACGGAAGAAAAGACAGTCAAACAAAGCCAAGCGTCTGTCACAGCGGTCAAGCTGTCAAGACCGGAGATAGACAATGTGCATAGTACACGCGTCTCATGTTCGCAAGATGCCGAACCCAAATGCGGAAAATGAATTCTCATCACGTCAGCCACCGAGCTCGGCGCCCACATCGACCGACGCGCCGCGCCCACGGCTGGTGCGATTTGTAATGTCACTCGCAATGTCATTATGAAATGCCACTCCATCCGGATAACATTCAAGTGGGTATCAGATGCGGCAGATACAGTGCTCATTACGGAGGAGGGTAATTGCAAGCGTAGCGAGCATTCCGAGTTGGTGTGTGGTGCGGAGAGTTGCAGTGCGTAGAAATTTGCATCCGTGAAATCACCTGGCCAAATCCGGTAGTATAGTTCCGTTTGCCCTATTCCCGCTATTCCTACCTCAAAATCTTGGTATAGTGTACTCGAAGGCTCATATTCCTGTCGCTTACGGGCTCTGGGAGTGTAGGTAGTACCGTGATTCGCCGATTTACGGTCATGAACTATATCGCGGCCAACCGGGCGGAAGCTTCCCGCCCACTTTTCTCTCAGCCTGAAGTCCGTAAAGACGGATGAAGCGAGCACTGTTGCCGCGCAGACGCGGTGTACCTACGTAAGGAGGAGGGCACGGATAGGTATAGTAATACGGATGCCCAAGGGGTGGAGGACGGGGTAAATACATGGGTTGGGGATAAAGCTGTCCGGGTTGAGGGCGGAGCGCAGGTGGACCTACCTGCGCATAACTCTATGACGGACTCGCGCTGAAGTGCCGCAAGCCAGGTGTCGAAGTGCGCCCCTGTTTGCCGCTGTAGTGGAAATGCTCCAGAGACGCGGTGTTTGTCGAAGTCGCCACAGTCGGAAACGTCAGAGTTCGCACCATCGAAGCGGAGGATGAAGGGCTGTGGTCCAGTAGATGTTGACGCGAGGGGCGGCGGGTCCGCGGCGCTGTTGCACGCCGGCGGCAGCAGCTGCAGCTGCGACATGAGTTGTGGTGGGAGGCAAGGGGCAGAAAAAACTCCGCCAGTTGATTCCGCATTGTTCTTTCATTTTTTCTGCGTGGTTTACATGAACTGCGTGGTGCGGGCACGACATCGACCGAAAGACATCACCGAAGCCGAGCGGGAGGCTGTGCCCGAGGCTTCTTTCCCAATATGGGTGCCGCATCTTGCGGAACTTCAATGCTGGCATAGTACAGCCATTATTCATTCAAATAATGAGCATAAAGTAGAGTGACGATATAGAGAAATGTGAGCCATAACATGCCTGGATGCCTATATGTACTGTGCATGGAGTGAAAAAAAAAAGTGGGAGTGACGAAGTCGCCTGCGCCCAGTGTCGATGCGCCGTCGACGAGTCTATAAACGAGGCCGCTTGGGAGGAGAACCGCTCGAGGGTCCGTCGTGTGCGGGCTGCGGCCGCTTCTCCCCTGCCACAGCTCGGGTTTCCAGCCATGGCTTCTTGACCCGTACGTGTCGAGCGCCGACCGACTTGTGTAGATTCATAAGCTTGTTCCAGTAATCCTTCTGTCGATGGCGCACGCGATTCAGTTCACGATACGAGTCAGATGAACAGCACCTGGAAACGTACCTGGAGCGCGTCAAGTCGCCGGTTATCCGCCTCCAGACTGCGGATCATCGCCTTGAACCCTTTGATATCTGCCTATTGACCGTTACAATCACAGTCTACCAGGATGTTTAAGGAAAGCGCTTACAGACGATTTCTCCAACGCGGCGTCCTTCTGGGCCTAGGATCCGACATGGTCAGCGTGCATCCTTATGATTGTGTCTTAGCTCACGAATATTTCTGGCAAATTATCGTGCTCCTGTAGTATGGTGCGCGAGGAGTACATGTGATCAGTATGCTCCACTCTCGGTAAGCCAACGCACTCACCTGTTCGAAAACGTGGATTCTAGCCTGCGCGTGGGTGAGCGCTGCGGCGTTCGAGTTCGCCTTCACTATCGCGGCAGCCAACCTTGCGTCTGCCCTAGCCAGGGAGGCCTGCACGCGTGCAGACAGCGAGAGAGACGCAGTGGATGACCCGCCGGCGGTAGAGACAGAACCGGTTTGCTGCTTCCACTGTCGACTCAGCACGCAGGAAGGAACATCATGATGAACGACTTACCGCACGCGCACGTATGAGAGCCAACGTCTGCTCCGACGTCCGCCCAATACCATTCGCCTTCTCGTGCACCTCGACGACCTTCTCCACTCCCTCCACAATCGATCCCAGCTTCAACGCCTCATCGCGCTCCTGGGTAACCTTGGCCAAATTAGTGTGCGCCGTTCTGAGCATGACAGTCGCAGTATCGCGTTCGGCGATCGCATTATCGAGCTGGCTCTGCAACGAACCCCGCACCATAAACAAGTCGTCGTATAAGCGTGAAGACTCGTCGTCTCTACGGGTAGTGGTTCTCTTCACGTTGTGGTCCCCGGGGTTCAAACATATCTTGCTCTTGAGCGACTCGATATCATGAGCGGATAGAGCAAGCTGTTCCTCGAGGATCTGACAAGTCTCAGTTATCTCACAGGTCACATAAACTCTGCAAAATACGCACCTGAATACGATCCTGCGCAGCTGTGAGATCTCCCTCCGTGTACTTCTTGTCCGTTTCCAAAATCCCAATGTGCCGCCGAAGCGTCGAAGTAGAGGCTCGTAAGTTCTTCAGGGCCGCCGCATGCGCCGTTCGCTCCGCCTCGAGTGTCTCCTGGAGAGCAACCCGCTGAGACTGTTCCGAGTCCCGGTCGCGCAAAGCAGAAGCGACGAGGACCAGAGCGACATCGCGCTCCCGTGTCCGTTCCGCCGTCAAAGCATTCGCATCCCGCAGTCCGTCCTGGTTCGCAAGTCGGGAACGGAGGACGTCGAGCTCTTCGGCGGTAGCCTTCTGTTCTGCGACCAATTGCGGTATCGAACTTCGTATATCGTCATACTCCGCGGAGAGGGAGGTCAGTCGCTGTCTGTAGTTAGCGCGGTGCGCGAGTGCTTGGTCCCGTTCGCGATGAGCACGATTCCGTTCCTCCAGGAGACGGATGCACTCCGAGTCGAGATGCGCAACCTGCGCTTGCGACGACGTGTGATCCTCGACGAGCTGAGTGTGTTGCCTCTCGACCTCTCCTACTCGATCTGTCAGAGCTCGACACGTCGCTATTTGCGCGTCCAGGTCCGCTTTCGTCGTTGCTATGATCGACTTCGTCGCGGTGACTTCAGCCTGAAGAGAGTAAGCACACATAAATCTAGTGAAGCTTCGCGCTAACCTTATGCTCGGCGACAGTACTCTGCAGCTTCTTCTTCTCTGCCTCAATCTGTTTTTGAAGGGACTGAACGGGTGTTAGTGAATACCAAAGGGAGGGAAGTTGTTCAAACCTCCTTGTCGCCGAGAAGTTGAGTGCACACGCCCTCGATTTGCGAGAGACGAGCTTCGGTATCGGTGTGCGCCTTAACGAGCACCTGCCAACTTGTCGTCAACTGAGACGTCCAGTGCGAAGGCTACTGGCTGACCTGCTTCGCCGACTTCTCTTCTTCGAGTGAATCCTCCAACGACTTGACTTTATTTCGTAGTTCCTGAAGTACGACGCAGGTTAGAACAGACAACGAACCAGACTGATGCGGACCTTTCGTTGTGCGATCAGTTGGCTTCCTTCCTCTTGAAACTTGCGAATCTGGGATCCTTGATCAGATGTAAGAATCACTAGAAGCCGGTAAACGTACTGCATCGTGTTGTATGGTATTCACGGATTGGAGCTGGACGCGCAGGGCGTCGTACCGCTGCGCATCCTCCTTCGCCTCGTGAACCTGTCGCCGCAGACATGAGCCAACGAACTGATTAGTAATAAAAGCGTTACCGCCGTCTGATGAGCGGTGGCCAGCGCGGTGCATTCGTCGGCATGTTTCGACTTGAGAGCTTCAAGCTCGGCGGCGTGTGCTTCACGGCCCGCCTGACAATCGCGCAGGGTGGCCTGGACGGTCTGAAGCTGGTGCCCATATGAGCTCGAGCGATAATTTATAAGATAAGACCGAACCTCTTGCTGTCTTGCTGACGCTCGCCGTTCCGTTGCGAGCAGCTGGACACGGCGTTACCACGACGCCACAGCACAATATTGACCACCAGAGCGAACGCACCTTGGTCGAAAGGTCCTTGACAGCTTGCTCGTACCATTTGGGGTTCTGAGCTCGCACTACAGCTATCAGCGCGGCCTCGAGCTCTCGTATCTGGACCGATGGTTAGGATGGACTCAGACAAAGGCTCGAGCGACTGGTGGACCTTTGCGTCCTTGGCAGCAAGCTCTGAGCCCGAGCTAAAGTTGCTCATGCTCGATAAGAGAGGCCGGTCGCGCGTTATGCGGATGTGGCAGACCGGGCGGTCAGGGTGCAAGAGCAAGAGGCGTGATGACACCGGAGCTAACGGCTCGGTGTATCCGGGATTCCGGCCGCATGATCCGAAGTCGCTTTATTCAGTCTCCGATTACCAATGTTCCGCCCACGACCGTACGGTACCACGATCTCGATGCTACCTCAACATTACTTTCTACGGCGTGCGGGACTTCCAATAAGCCCAGTGATGCCGATCACTTCACTTTTGTATTGCAACTTAATATTTGCAAGGTAGGTTTACAGAACTATCATTCTAGTGTCATTTCGTTTTACTTGTGCGTCGCCTGCTTACGTCCTTGACGCCTTCGGCCTCAGAAAACGCGACGCAGGCGGAGAAGACACGGAGCCGGCTGTATCCGGACACGCGCGCCTCTTCTTTTCTTTCTTCCACGAACTACGCACAAAGACAAGGAATACATTAGCGCTACCTCCTGCGCTGCCTTTGAACACCTGTTGCTTCATGAATAACCTTGCCATGCTCCTCGAATCGCCTGCTCAGGCAGCTGTGCGTGCCCACGATCCTTCTTCCCTTACATACTGACTTTTTTCAGGCTATGATTGCGCACGTACAGAGCACAAACAACCGTTTATCTGTACAGCTTGAAGACGAGCGAGCTAGTCGAAGTGCGCTCTGTAGGGAGGTAGAAGCTCTAAAGGTGCGTACGCGTCGTACGCACTACACCTTCCGACACCACCTCTTCTAGGCCGAAATCCTACTTTTGCGGTCGGAACTCGTCAGAGCAACTCTATTAGCTCATGACCGCGCACCTCGACGACCAGCTCCTTCGTATTTCGAGAGTATCCACATGGATGTGGATTCCGACGGGTCCAGCGCCGCTCAAGTACGGATATCCTTCCTGTTGGACGAACGATCCCCTACTGACGACTATATCTACAGCTGCGAAACCTTGATCCGACTTTACTCGATGCAGACGTCGATACTTTCTGTCGGGAGATCTCGATGCCACGCAGTGTACCCAGCGCGCCACATACGCCGAGCACCTCATCCCGCATCGCTACTACTCCTGTCTCCACACAAGAACAGCGCAATGTGCCTCGAAAAAAACCAGCAGCCTCGAAGACGCCGCTCTACCGCCCGCCCGTTGATCATTGACACCTCGCCGACGCCGCCGCCACCGCTGGCCCCTGTCGTCAACACCTCCCAATCGGAGGACGGCCGTTGGCGCATCATGACCCCGGCACCTCCACCTAACCCACTCCGCACCGCTACCCGCATCATCCCCCGCCCTGTGGCGATTAACGACCCACCGCCGCTCGCCGTTGCCGCAACGCGTCCACCAAACTCGCGATCGGACCACATGCACACCGAACCATGGGATGCGACGCATAACGACGCGTTCATATCATGGTTACAGCACACAGTCTTGGGTCTTCCGTCACTGCCTGACCCACAACATTGCGCCGAAGCATTACGACGACTCGGTGCCCTGCGATGGATCGAAGAAGCGTCTCCGGGCAAGATACTCTTCATGGTTCCACCCGAGTCGGAATGTGCGTACGACTATCGTTCCCTCCGCATGGTGATGAGTACTGATGAGGCGACTTCCTTGCCACTAGACTTTCGATACGCGGCCTTCTCGTACAAGACGGTTCAGCGCATATTTGGCATGTAGGGGACCATCATGCTGGACATCTATCGCTCGCTTTCGCGCTCTCTTGCTTTTCACGCGTAATAATTACGGTTCGATATCTTGAGGATTAGGACTTTCTTGCGTCTGACTCAGAGCTGGTGGGATGGCATAGCAATGTACGTAACGATGATAGTAGGCAGGCTAGGAGAGCAAGAAAGCAAGAAAGCGAGGGCCAGAGAAAATGCAACGGCCCGACCAAGACACTACAGCTTCGTCTTGAAGAAGTCCTTCACGACAAGAGGCGTGAACGTGCCGTATCGGAAGTCTGCCATAACAGGAGTTAGCGATTACTTCATCAGGAAACCGTGTTTTTGGAAAGAGCGCCCGTTATGAGGTCACTTGCCAAGTGAGCGCCGTACCAAGGATCCGGATCTTCGGCTTCGCGGTGCCGCAGCCAACAGCGATGCTTCGGCGTTCTCGCCGCATTGGGCTGGGCAGCGCGTGACCAGCCACGTTCAATTGCCCTGATCTCGTCATCCCGAGCCTCAAGCGTTCCCTAAATAAGATTTAGACGTCCAGATGCGATCCGCCTAAGCTGCGGCTCGCGTTGGCGCGCGCTGCCTGGTCTGGCCGGTTGCGCTTTATCAGGAAAAACCGCCTATCCAGCACTTATAGCAGTCCATACCAATAATTAAATATGTTGTTACATTTCATAGCTCATAGATATTGTCTATGGCCCATAGCGCACATAGGTTTCAACACAGAAGTTAAGAGGAGTGGGCGAATACACTGCAAATGTTGTCTTACTACCTCACCCAACGCTCCCGCCCTCATCGTCTTTGTCAACACGACTTGCACCTGCAACGTCCGCGTCAGCACCGAGTCATCGAGATACGCGTGCTCGTACCTTGTTGATACCACCGAAATCATGAAGGGCGGGATCGATGGAGTTGGGCCGCAAGACGACGTTTGAGCAGGCCAGAGGGCATCCGTTCGGTGCTGGGGTCGAGCTCGGCGCATCGAGCTCGCGACCGCGAACGGAGCCTGCTGCGCGTCAGGCCGTGAGATCGGCTGGGACTCACCAACGCACGTCGTCTGGTACGAGCTGAGTGCACGCTGAGAACCTGGCTCGACTCCTAGGTCGAGCTTGACGTTGTCGAGACCACCGATGTCGTCGACGACGTCTACAGAGAACGTCGTCAGCGCGAGGGGCGACAGCGAGCAGACTCTAAAGCAAGCGCTCGCCGCGTCAGGTGAAGCGGAATGGGGGAACTGGTCGCTCGGGCGTCTTCGTCGAGTTTGCGCTGGTGGACATGACTGTTGGAGTCAAATGATGCGTGCAGTCGAAACGAGACAGAGCGCCGCGCTTGGGAAGCTCGGTGCGCGGAAAAGCGCATCTGCGCCGCGTTGTACGCAGAAGCTCGCGACGCAAAGACAGCGCGATACGGGGTAATTGAGGTCACCTCGTGCGATGGTGAAGTCGCCTGGCATGGACGCGGCGTGGTTGGCACCTGACGCGAAGTCGGTCGCAGAGCGTCACTTGAGCGCGCCTCGCCGGCGAAATATCGACCGCGCCAACGAGACGAATAGCACGGGCGGCAGCTGGAGAGCTGTGGATATCGCCGCCGTCACAATTGAGGGTGACGGCGATGGCGACGGCGCTGGGTGCGTCGCGAGAGCGAGCGCGCAGATTACGCATCGCACAGAGACCCCAATTCTGCAAAGGACGAGCTCATAAGTCAACCTTGATAGACAAATAAGACGCGCTCAACATACTGGTGATGTCGTCGAGACGAATTCGCGTGCTCTGCGAGCGCTGGAGCCTTGACGAGCTGGACGAGCTGAACGGCGCGCAAGACGCCATCGTTCTGAACGCGACAGTGAGGGTCCAAACATGGGGCGATTCTGCATGACGCACCAGTAAGTCGACGAGCGCGACTTGAGCTTGTAGGCACAGCGCATAGGGACGGGCACGCGAGGAGAGCATGGACGACGGGCGACACGAGTGAGCACGAGTGGAAGGACGCGTTGAGCGACATTCGAAGCGTGTGGCGATTGGTGTAAAGTGGGCCACGAGCGCGCCGCGCGCGTTTATCAGGGCGGCCGCTGCACGGTGACGGCGGGCATAACCTCCATGCAACGTTGGAACCGGGCGGGTTCAACGTGGGTCTCGTCGCGCGACAAATACTCCCGACCGTCGTTTTGGACCAACCCTTCGCGCCGTCCGCAGAGATAATACGAACTGTATTGTTTATGAGGAATGCTAGATATAACTCTCAAATAGTATTATACGCTGTCTCCCGCTCTTAAATACCAAGCCTGGAATTTATCTCGAATTTCTTTGAATTACCGGCCGGCTCCGGGACCCTCGCTCACTGCTGCCCGACCAACTCGGCGCTCATTCGTAGCATGAAACGCGTCAAGCATGCACGACATCTACTACGTACAACAATACCGAACGGTACGCACAGTATAAGCTTGTGGTATTCGGGCGACGGGGGTGAATGGCTAGGACGCATCCTCCTCCGACGCCTCCCAGTGAATAGAACGATACGCATCTTTATCCACACGATTATTGAGATAGAAAGACTCGTATGCATCAAGGATCGTCGACGGCGTCAGCTTGCGATTGACCCGTGCGCGTCCGAAAGCGGGGAAGAGCTGGCATGCACGCCGAATGTCGAGAACTTCAACAATCTCCCGCTCAACAACACCGTCTGGACGTAGACTACGCTTCAGGGGAAACATTCCGTTGATACGGTTGGGCTGCGCAGGGATCTTCGTGAACCATTCAACATACGCAAGATGGTCTGGCGGGTCCTGCCCGAACAGGGCGTGTTCGAGCTGCGCAGGGACCTTGAAGATAGCGCGCAGACGACCGACGCGTATGCCTAGATAGGGGCGATAATGGTGAGTAACCGGGTAATGTGTACCTGAACGCAGCGCACCTTCCAACCCGCCTTGACCGGCGACGTCGTTTCCTTGCGTCTGAATGAGAACAGTGTCGAAACGACGATGACGCGGCGATGCAAAGGCGATGTTGAGCACGTCGGGCGCGTCCAGTGTCTGCGTGTTGGGCGTATAGAATTTCACGCGGCTCCACGTGCGAACGGATGAGACTTGGGCGAGAGTATGGGCGACGGAGGCTGGAAGCTCGACATCGTAGCCGCGATAGCGCCGGACTTTGTGCCACTTCGCGAGAAACGGGGTCAGCGCGGCGTGCAGGTCCGTGATGCCGTACTGCGTGCGAAGCTCGCCAAGGCGGACACGCGCGTGGTCGGGGCGCTTTGCCAGCGTAACGGGGTTGCGCGGCTTGGAGGCTTTCTTTCGCTGTCGCAACCTCGCATTGAACTTCTTGCCGCGCTTCCAGGCTAGGTATGTCGCGAACCAGAAGATCGCTTCGCGCCGTTCCAGCCAGCGGCACATCTGCGCAGCGAAGTTGCGCTTGTTCGTCGCACGAAACGCGTGCTTCGCCAAGTCGATGTGTAGGCGCTCCGTCGCCTCGGTGTTGTAGTTGTCGGTTGTACCGAAGAGACGGATAGACTCGACGTAGTGTTGCATCATGTGGAGCTTGGGAAATTTGAAGTCTGGAGAGTAGTCAGTAGCTGCGAGTTGCCAGGCTACAGCGATGCGCACCGTCCCGAACACCGTGTTCCTGGAAGACGCTCTTGAGCTCGTGGAACTGCGTCAATGTCTCCTGAAGTTGCGCGAGCGTCGAATCCGAGTGACATTCATACTGCGCGATATAGATAAAGTCCAAGAGCGCGGTGACTGCGCGAACCGCCTTATCGGGGACGATGCCGTGGACACAGCCTAGGAGCTGCGCATAGATTGCCTTGTGCTCCGAGCCCTGGATATTCGACAGCTTGCTGATGCCGTTCTTGAAGTGGCGAAGACCGTGGGCAAGCGGAAGGCGTTGGATACGGGCGTCGAGCTCGCGGGCAGGAGCAAGAGTGATAAGCCACTGTACCGCGTGTTTCCCAACACCCTGAATCAGCTGATGCAGAACGTCGGAGGTGATGGCCGCGTGAATGTTCGCATGGGGCCAGTCTGCCCAGAACGGTGCTGGTATGTCGTTGAGGCCAGCGGCGTCGAGAACGGAAGCTTTGGCACCAGCGGGGAGCTTATTAGCGTAGCGGATGGTCGCCAGTGTGTCGTCCTGGTGTCGAAGATCGCCGCACTCGTCGATGTCGAAGTGATCCTTTAAGATGTCGCACCGCGGACATGCCTCGCCGTACCGCACGCCCGTTACAAGGCACTGCTCGGGGTAATCCGCCACGTACGCAGCAAGAATCGGATGACAGCCCCGAACAACACCTCGAGAGTCTGCGAGCAAGACTCCTTTCTCGGCGGGTTCGAAGAGTGGAGCACAAATCCGGCGCATGCAGTGATGAAAGAGATCACGTCGCAGCCGACGAGCCTTTGCTTCGGACATCACGGTGTCATCGACATGACCTGTGGGGAGGTATGCGAGGAGGCGTTGAGCACGCATGGATGGTTGCCGGCGCATGTGCTTGGAGATGTTGCCGATCGTGAGGTAGACTGGATAACACGACCGTTTGCCGGTGAACGACGTGAGCTCTGTCTTGTCAGAGCTCAGAATGACGGAGATCAATGTTGCACCGTCAGGCAGCAGCATCTAACACACGGTCACTGTCAGCGGAGCACGACGCTGGAAAGGGACTCGGAGAACTGCAACTCACCTGGGTCTCGTACGCCCAGTTGCCAGTATTAATCTCCGTATAGAGGCGGTTACTGCCTTCCGCGTCTGCATAGTTCTTGCACGGAGTGAACGACAGGTGGTCGGCAAATGTTGGATCGGCGAGGAGATCAGCGACAACATCGAGTGCGTCACGGTAGTAGCAGTCAAACCGGTCGTCAGACAGACTTGTCGAAACATCGAAATGGCGGAACTCGGCGGGTGAGGGCAGGGAATCGACCCGTTTATTGATGTCCCGCGTCGAGTTGGTCTTGAGCTGTCGATTGAGATGCGCGACGTTAAGTAACCGGTCGATGGCGCCGCTAGAAACAGCTTCCGTCTTGGCCCATCTAGAGAACTGCCAGGCCGCCTTCGATGGGAACGGCCCCCACGAGCCGGGCGGTAAGTCGGCAAAGTCGGACAGAATACGTGGTTCCTCGCTGCCGCGCTGCGCACCGGCGCCAGGGAAGGACGTTGAAAGAAGAATATCGTCCTCGTCGGGAACCTCTTCAACGGTTGCGCGTCGAGGATGCTGCATAGGGGGAGCTGGTGGTGGTGGTGGTGGTGGTGGTGCGGGTTGTTGTGACTCTGCGCGGCTGGGGAAAGCGCCGGTGTCGATCTCAGAACCCGTACCCGTCACGTCGATGTCGAACACAGAATCGGGCTGGTTGCGGTCGTAAGCTATGTTGATCATGTCGCCGTCTTGAACCGGATCGTCCTCGTCGTCGCTCCCGCGTTGTCGACGGCGCTTGTCAGTCGCGTGCAACTGCAGAATTTTGGTACGAAATATCTCGCTGATCTTCTTCTTGCATGCAGCGACACGTTGTATGTGCACTACGAGACCACGACGCGTAGGGAAAGCTCCCGCGCATGACTGGCACCGATGCATGAAGGCGGCGACGAAGAGACGAGACGGTGAGATGATGTGGGATGCGTGAGACGGCGCGGCTCAGTGCGCTGCAGCGCGTATGCATGCGTGATGGACCAGAGTACGGTTTCTATCACTTGATGAGATTACGCTATGCAGTTTCCTCCCTAGGTCAACTGAAACTATGGGGTAGGTCATGCGCTAAGTCCCAAGCCTATGCTTCCTTCTTTTACATATAATTCTAATTTTGAGACCTCGCGTATCTTTCCTCAACTCCGTCCCGCCAAGAGATTTAGTTCCGCGCCGTCACGGATTCGGCCGAACACAACTTGTCCTCCAACCATATAAAAGGCAGCATGCTCGACACGACGTCTTCAGTATCGCCTTCCCTCTCATCCACGCTCTTTCACTTACGCTCGTTTCCACATGCACCGCACCAAACGCAAAGCACCCAGCTCGTCTGCTCCTATCGCTGTCACCGGCGCTTCACCTGCTCGTCGACGCGGTGGCCAACGCTCGCGCGATCCCAGCCCTGTTAAGAAACGCGCGAGGCACGACTCTCCTCCCAAGACCCGCGGCCGTGCTAAGGTCATCAAGGCGGCGCCCGCCAAGACTACGCCGCTTTTTTGTAAGTCTCTCGTACTGACTCTGCTGTTGTTGCACAATCTGATGCTCTTCGCGCAGTGCAAGCTGGTGCCTCTGACGGCGAGGAAGACTATCCCGACGATGGCATGGCTGTAGACCGAGGTCCGTTTTTTTTTTTCGTGCTGATCCCTTTGCGCGAGGCTGACGCGTGTGCGAGACGGCGAGGAGCCCATTTCGCAGGAGATTGTTGACTTCGTTACAAGCCTCAACGACGACGACGCTTTTTCCGAGGACGACGAAGAGGACGCTGACTACAAGATGCCCAACTTGGCCGAGCTCAGCGACGATGAAGACTCGATCAGCAGCAACAGTGGCGAAGATAGCGAGAACGACGATGGCGGCGAGGCCAACTACGTCACGGACGGCAAGTCAGACTCCGGCACTGACGACGGTGCGGTCGACGAGGAGGTGCAGGGCTCTGTGCCTCGCGGGCACGGCCTGGTACGTTTCCCTATCACTCTAGTTTGTGGCGGCGCATTTGCTTACTACCTTAGCTGACATCTTCGACACCCTCACGTATTCCTCGTGGTCGTCGCCCGAGTCGTTCGGATCCCACGCTGCGCACCCCGACTGCCACAACACCTTCGAGTGCGACTGCCGCGACGTCGTACACACCGTATGCAAACAGAGTCAACCCCAAGGACCAGAGCAAGCCACTGCTGTCACATCAGTCGCCGCTTACCCGCAACATCGTGAAACGCGCGCAGCAGCTCTACCGCGCCCAGATCATCACGAAGAACGCCTTCCCCGACGATGCTACGCGTGCCGACCTTGCTGCTCAGTTCATCCTTGAGGCTGCAACGGATCTCGAGGCCCCCAGCCGTATTGCTCGCTTCCAGGACGACCCTACTTACCAGGAAAATACTGTGAAGATGGTATGTACTCCATTCTTTTGCGATGTTGGATGTTTCTGCTCACTCGCATTTTACAGGTCAAACGGACAGATACTCAGGTGCGCGGAGAAGGCGTTTCTGCTGCTCGCGAAATGGTTGGCGCTGCATACGGCCTTGGCCCTGGGCTCGGCAACCCGGACCAGGTGAAGCGGTACGTTGAGCTGCTCCTGGCGAACGGCAACTTCGTCTATCGCGAGCTGGAGACTGAGGACTTCGATGAGCGCACAACGGTCGTCAAGGCGGTATGCTGTGCTTCTTCTATCGCCGCTTCATGCCTCTTATTCCCGCACTCAGCGCTCTGGACCTTATCGCAACCCTGTGATCGCTACACTCATTCAACAGGAGTGGTTTAATAGCCACGAGCAGATGGCCGTCTCCGACATTACTACGAGTCTCTTTAATCCTATCCCCCTTCCGGTCATTGCCATTGCAGCAACCGCGGTGAGTCTAGACTCTCTGTATCTCTGTGTGCCGTGTTGATCGTGTGTCAGCTCCAATGTGCACTTCGCGATTGGACAACCGGTGTCCGTGTCAAGTCCGCAGCCGAGTTCAGCAGTGACGAGTGGTCCAGCATCTACGCTGGCCACCTCCGCGAGCTCACGCACATGCTCGAGCAGAAGCCGCGTGAGGTCGATGCATGGACCCGTAAGCTCTGGCGTGATTGCTGGTGCGTTGCGAGACTAGACTCTTGGACCAACCTGACTCAGTAATACAGGTCGACGACCAGCCAGTCCCTGGCCGGAAACACAGCCGCGACGTCGTTCATCAGCGCGGCGGAGCTCGACGACTTCGCTGACGTCTTTGACAACTAGGGTTCTGCACCGCACATCTACCCCGTCTCGTAATACTTTACTTCCCGCCCTCTTGATAATCCCTCTCCTTGCTGTGTCGTTGCTCTCCATGGTTGCCCCTTTACAATTCCGCCCTGCATTTCCAACATCGACTGCTCGTAATGAACCCCTCGTACACACACACATCTACCCAATCCGTCGCTCTCTCCCCGCAATCCCCCAATCTCGCCAGCCTGTCATCGTGTCCCGGCATAATGTTACTGCTTCTGCACCGGCCCATATCTCATATTGAAGCTATAGTGCGCTGCAGCGACACCAGTGCACCAAAGCGTCGATTCTGCGAGTTCGTGACAGGCAAGAGCTAGAGGGTACCAGTGCTGTGGAGTCCGTATGTGCAAGGGTCTGTAGCGCTACTGACATGAGGACGGTCGGCCAAGTGCGCTCTGGTGCGGTCAGGAGCGGCCGTAGTGCGCTATAAAATAGGCCAGGAGGTCTGGCGCTCTGTGCGGTATAGACCCTCTGGAGCGCAAGTGGGAGACTCCCCAGTTTCCTGATGTTCTACGGTGACACCAATTCTTACAGGCGGAAGACCTTGGGACCATATACCCGGTGACAACCCCACCCGCATCGAGCTTCGCCCATTTCGTACGTCGCAGCTGCTCAGTAGCCGCCGCAAGTGTAAACGCATCCTCCAGGACGCTATGTCGCAGCCAGGCGATGAAGTGTTGGTTGTTCGCGACGTCCCACGGTTCGTTGTGCGTATGATAGAAGTCGCCGTCGTCCAGTGTCAGGTCGATCACGTCCTGGGTGAGATCGACGACCTTTTCCGGGGAGTCCAGAGTAGAACTAGTCCGTTGACGCTGACGCCGGGGACTGGAAGTATCATCGCTGGGTGCCTTGCGCTTCGAAGGCGACGCCGTCATGGCGTCCGAAGGTGGCTGAACACTGGCAGTATCTGCGGAGCGACCCTCTAACTGCTTCTCCAAGCCAGCACAGCGCTTTTCGGTCAGCTTCAGTTTCTCCGAAAGGATCTGCAGGTTACATCAGAAATCACCAAGTCCCAGCATTGCAGGATACGCACCACTTTCGTCGCCACGTGACTCCGCACACGACTCTCCATCTCCTGAACACGTTGTTCCATAGCGCCTCGTGCCTCTCGAGCAGCGGACGCTTCAGAGACGTGTTTCTTACTGAGCTCCTGGTTCGCAGCAAGAGCTTTCTTGAGGTGTAAGTTATCCGCGATTAACTTGGCGACGGAATCATTCTGTCTCGTCCGTTTGTCGAGTTCGGCTTGGAGCGCAATGTTGGTCGACTGCGAGCGATCCAGAGCCTGAGGAAAGCGTTATGGCTTTGGCAGTGTTCGGAAAGAAGACGGAAATTTGTGCGCACCGCTCGTAACTCGTCCACCTTGTCCTGCCATCGCGACCTAGCCTCCAAGTCCGTCGATTTCATCTCGGAGCGACAGGGATCGCGCGTCGCTGGGTCTTCACGATGCGCTGCGAGTTGCCTGAGCTTCGCCATCTCGCCCGCCTGGGCCGCAAAGTCGACTTTCAACTTCTCGTTCTCAGTAAGGAGTGTAGTATTCGTCGCCCGCAGTTGTGCCAGCTCCATTCCGCGCTGAGATAGTCGATGCTGAAGTTTCTCCAAGCGCTTCT
>KV425910.1:59991-209657 GCA_001632375.1 Exidia glandulosa HHB12029
GTTCTCAGTAAGGAGTGTAGTATTCGTCGCCCGCAGTTGTGCCAGCTCCATTCCGCGCTGAGATAGTCGATGCTGAAGTTTCTCCAAGCGCTTCTCCTTGTCGTTGCAGTCTTTGACCAACCTAACCTCCACCTGTCGAGCAGTGGCAATCTCTGCTTGCATGTGCGCGACGTTTTCGAGTTCAGTGCGCAGCTATGTATCCGCAGTCAGTGAAAGGATATACCAACACCTGCGAAGCCCTCGCACCGATGCTACTGTCTGTTTCTCCTCCTCCAGAGCCGCAATTAGTTCTACGAGGCGGGTTTGCACCGTCGAGGAGGCTTCGTTGTGAACCGATACGATGCGGTCGCGCTCGACACGAGCTTGCTGTACATCCTCTTGGAGAGCACGAATCTGGGCGCAATACTTGTGAGCACAATTTCGCCACGAAGATGGCAGGAGTCACTTCAGCTGCGCGCGCATCCCGATCTTCTGTGATGGTACGCAAGGCGGCGTCCGACTTCCTCATTTGCGCTTCGTACGTCGCGATCTGTCCCGAAGCAATCGTTGCTAAATACGCCCTACGTGAACGGTCGGTGGACAACGCACTGTATTCGCCATGTCTTTGTTCTGGCGCTCCAATTCCAACAGCTCAATCAGATTCAGTATACGTTCAAATACGACCATAGTGATCAGATACACACCTTGTCATAGCTGTATTGGTCGCTTTTCGAGCTGAAGAATGCGGGAGGAAGTTCGTTCGATTCCGCTTCGAGCTGAGTGGAGACTGAATGAGCACTTGACCGCCAATAGAAGACATCGTCTTACCTTAATCTTGACATCCTGATCTTCTACTTTGGGTTTCACGTCCCGGAGCATCACAGTAGCGACTCGCGTTGACCGCGAGCGACGTAGAATCGTTGAACAGGAGACCCAGCTCCAACTTGAAGTAGCGCACGCAAATATCAGACACGAAGCAGAGTCTTTCGCGCTGTGTCGGTGCGCACTACGGTGCTTGACGACGGCCGGCCGGCGAGGAGGAGGTCGACAAGCGGCGAGCTCGGAAGTGGCCGGTCGACTCCCTGACTTCTGCCAACGCGCATCAGCCACAAAAACTCTTCTGCGCCCGCTCTCACCCCTCATTTACCTCGCCACTTCGGTAGAGCGCACGATGAAGGCGCTGAAGGACGAAAAGGAGGACGTCAAGATCAAGGCGAGTGGTATCACTTCTCGCCGTGCGCGGAATCGCTCGATTGTGGCGCACCAGGTCGAAGAAAAACCTGAGCTACTTCCGTCTGGGCCAACCACCATGATAATCAGCTATGACCAGGTACTTTTACTGGAGATTACATATCAGAAGTCGACTGACAAGACACAGTTTCAGGAGCTCGAGCAGCAAAGCAACGACCTCGCCGTCGCGGTGCGTCCTTCGCGTCCTCCATCGCAACATGAATATTTACCGCTACCCCCTAGCTGTGCAAGCTAGAGGCTAGATTCGCCGAAGTCGAAGCAGAACGTGATGCGCTCAAGAAGGCTGCAAAGGATGACCGCATTGCCATGAAAGGACACGCAACAGAGGTCCGTCGACTTATGCGTCGCGGGAGTCTTTACTTATCTAGATTGTTAACCAGGTCGCGCAGCTGCGCACTAAGCTGCGCGACGCGCTGGAGGTCCAGACCCATCTCAAGTCGAGTAAGGACGCGGCCGACGCTCTCGTGCGTGCTGCCAGATCAATGCTGATGCTATCCACCTACACTAATTCTTCGTTACGATGCTAGATTCTGAAGCAGCGCCTCAAGCTCGAAGACATACGTGCAAAGTGTGAGGGCCTCGTCAAGTCGGCAATAGAGAACAAGGTTCGTCACGCACAAATTTGCTAAATGTAATCCACAACCCTGACCCACGTGTAGGAGACAATGGACAAGCAACGTCTCAAGGTCAGTATTGTCAAGCGGGCCGACAGTTTCTGTGTGTGGGTTGTTGATTGTTCCGTCACGGTCGACCAGCTGCAAAACGCAGAGACGACAGAACTTCACTTGGCCCAGCGCGTGGACGAACTGGTGGAAGCCCGTGATGAATTACGGGCGAGGCATGCTAACAAGGTCGGTACCAACAGCCACGCAGTCCCAGTCCCCGAACATGACAGCGCGCCTAAGCTACAGGATGTGGCTGAGCAAGGGCGCCTTAAGCTGGAAGAAAAGGAGACGACTCACACCAACCAGGTGCGTTGATTGAGTCTGGTCTGCCACTATCTCGACAGACATTCAAGCGCATACCATTGTGTCCTCAGGTCTTCAAGATCATGCTCGAACGCAACACTGCGACGGAGACGGCTAATGCAGCTCGTTCGGTACGCTTGTTGAATACCTCACACTTGTACGAGATCCATCGTTCAATATCTGGGCTGCAGGGGTGGTATCGCGCCGAAGAAGACCTCAAAATGGCCAATATAAAGGAAAAGGTAAGCCTGCTTCTCCCGCGGTTTACTTGGCACGCACAAATATCTCTGTGGCAGGACATGTCCCAGACCATCAAAGCTTTGACGTTTCGTCTTAAATACCTCGAGGATCTGCATAAGACTCTGGGAATATCAGACGCTCAGGTAGTGCATTGGGTCAGCGTAGAGTTGTTCCTGAACTGATACCTCCCAGGCGACTGCATATGATACAGCTACGCAAGCGCTGTTAGATGAACGTCAGAACTTCGAGGAAAAGCACATGGTACGGTGTGCAGCGCACAGGGCAGAGCACGAAGCGGCGCACAGAGCTCTACAGAAACGCATGGCGGCATGCGTGGAGCAGCTTCAAGCTGAGATTATTCGCAATGGGAACCACGCGTATGCATTTCAGGTGGTTTTGAAAGCCTTGGTATGCCCCTCACGTGTTGCTTGGAGGTACTACTGACATGTAATACAACGTCCCAGGACCTACCCGAATTCACTTACTCGGCATCCGAGTCTCCACCGGGTAACGATGTCCGATTTTCAGGGAGTACATCTACATGGAACCCCTACTCGGAAGCTCTGAAGATTGTAAACGGCGTCAAACTTCTTCGGAGCACGCATAAGAAAAACTTGGAGGATGCTGCCAGTGCTTCAAACGCGCGGAATGTTGCCGCCGAAGCACGCATCGCCGAACTCGAGGAGAACTGTGAGTGGCTCAACCCCGTTCAATTTATATTCCAGCTCAAAGCGGATTCGCAGTGAGATGCTCGGACACGGCCAGCGGATCGCCTGCATCAGCCACGAAGACTTTCATTCGACCGCCCACTGCGCTCCCGGGAACTTCAGGTGAGTGTATATGTTTTCTTAGCAAATGAAACCCATTTACTCAGGCAAGTCAGTAGAGAATCGCACGCTTACTTTGTCCACGCCTGCTATATCGCCTGTTCTCGCTGGGACAAAACGGAAGGCCTTAAATGGACCTACCTCTGTTAGCGAGGATCTTGCCAAGCGCCACTGCTCCTCATTCGACTCAACCTCAGTGTCGTAACCTGTGTTTCGTTCCCGTTTCTCTCTGTGAAGACTGATGTCATTTCGGTTATTTGCTTTTGCTCTCTGCCTTTGTGCACTGTCGCTCTCCTGACTGTTATACACATGTTGCTTTCGCTTCCACCCATGAACAAATTGCCTTCGACCATATGCCTTTCTTGAAGTCCGGGACTATGCGCCATCGTGCGTTCGCGCACGCTCCAACAGCTCGTTGACTGTCCCAGTGCTCGTGTCTACCCTGCTGACCCAGTGGGCAGTCTGCAACAAACCTCACCTTGAATGCGAGCATTCGCCGATGTGGCGTGCCAGTTTGGAACCTTGCACCACTTGACTCAGCGATAGAAAGCACTCTCTCCATATCAAGTTCAACTTGTCATCTCTATAGTACAGGCTACCCCGACAAGGGAACTAAAGAAAACTGGTAGATACCCTGTGCGGCTATGTCATGCAGTTGGTACCCGACAATACACATTCGCGCAGTGACCTTCCCCGAGGACGAGCGTCAATTGTCTTTGGGGCCCCCGCGCTCTCTGGCGAGCATCTCCTCCCACTCGCGACGCGCCCTGTCTTGTGGGGACTCGTTCGGCCGTTTTGGACTATCTTCTGAGCGAGGTGGAGCGTCTCGACTGTTCGCAGCTGCACGGTCATCCGTCAGTATGGGTACGCAAAGGGGTGGGGTACGCAAAGGGGTGCGGTAGCCGCAAGACGCACTACTGTCTGGAGGCCGGCCCTCAACTTCAATAGGCGGACCCTTCCTGCCCTCGCGCTCGAGTCCATTGGCGACGTGGCTGAGTGCATGGTCCGGGTCTTCGAGCCAGGCAAGTTTACTGTGCGGTGTTCCTTACGCAATCAGTACGCGTTTCGGCTCGATGGACAGGGCAACGCACCTTATGGTATCCCGATACAACATATAAGGGGGAATGCAGAATCCTACTACAGCGCCAACCGCGATAGCACATCGTCCAACGAGCCGTCGAGGTCGTAAGTAGGACCAGACGAGTCCGCCGGTAAGACCTCCCCAGAGGAAGGGTACGTAGAATTTCGCAGAGGCTGTGGCGGCCGCGTCATTGAAGGTGGAATAAATGAGCGTGCCGTCGTGCGAGGATATTCTGCCCGCGTCCACTTCCGTTTGGATAGCGCGGACGAAGGATTCGGGTAATAATAATTGAAATAGACGTGGAGTCTTTCGAGTGCTGCCAGTACTAGTACTAGTGCTGGCCATACTGAACGCCGCACGCGCGAGGTGACCGGTCGGGAGCAGGCGTCCGTCGCGCCGGACTCGGATCTCCCCGCATGTTGTCTTCCTACTCACGCCTGGCAAGAAACCGGATAGTAACAAAGGTGGAGGCTTTCTCCCCCACGCCATCTCATCGGGTTTAAATGATTCTTTACACGAGTCCAATCGGGCTCGTACGCTCTCGACACGCCTTCCGCCGCGCTTCAGCGGGCGTCATGGTTCGCCGCGCTCTAGCGGGCGTCCCCTAAACGTGTGCACGCGTTGACAAACGCGCTCCGGCGGGTTGTTCGCGCACAGGTTGTCGCGCACCCTTCCGAGGGTACACACCACGTCGCCGCGCTCGCCTGGTGCAGCGGCGCTCATGCTCGCGCCACCTCCTGCGCGCCACTCCGCGGTTTTGTCCTGAGTCCGGGGTGTCTCGGAGTAGGTCCTGCTCCAAGCTGCTCGTGTGCCTGAAATGTCACGTGCGCTTCAAACAACCTTTTGGACTCCACTTTTTCGCGTGTCTCAACTCGGGTCCCGTCCCTCGAGCGTCGAATAGGCTTTATTCCGTTCTCGTGCCCTGTGCAGGTACTTAAACCTGCTCGTTCCTGATTCCCGACCTTCCTCGAGACACCCCGCTCAGCCCATCTCATGTCTGTCTACGCCCCGACTCTGAGCGCTCGTGGAGTGAACGTCACCCTCCCCGCGCATATCCCCGAGAAGTGTATCGCGGCGTGCGAGTATTACAAGAAGACTGTCTCGGTGCGTCCGTTTTCCGTCGTCTGCGTCGGTGCTGAATGTTGATGTGGGTAGGAATGCGAGACAGCGACGGCGGAGTGCATGTGCACGCTCGTAATCGAGCATGGGTCCTACTCGTGCAGCAGCTGCACCGCGACGAAGAAGACGTACGCTGCGCTCCAGTCTCAGTTCGATAGTACGTTCAGTTTCACATTTCGGCTCTCTCTCTCCTCGCTAATGGTCACACCACTTTTAATTAGACTACGTCGCGGAATGTACAAACCGCGGGTACCCACTGCCCAAGATGTCCTTCCCCTCTCCTTCCAACACCACCTCGTCGTCGTCGTCTACTGTTGCTGCTGGTCCGACGGCCAATGTGGTCGCTAGTGCTGGGGCGACCTTGACGGTCTCCGCTAAACGCACCACCACCACCACCACCACGAGCGCGAGCGCCAGTTCGACGCAGCTCGTCTTCCATAATTCGGCCTCACAGACGCGGGGAATAGGCAGAGCGGCGATCATGACCGTCGGTGTTCTCGCATTGTCGCTTCTGTTGTAAGGGGTAAAGTTGATTCTTTGGGTCTTAGGGATATTGGGTAGAGTACTGTATCGCTACTTACTGCTATATTGTCGTGACTGTAGTAATACTGAAGAGTCCTCCACGACGACTTGAGTCGGTAGCTAATCATCGTCAAAACGGACGGCGGAAGCAAAACAGGGCGCGTCATCCGACCCTTGTGCAGCGACGACAACATGAGCCTGAGCGCCGTGCGACCGACCGTCGTGCGCGTGCTCGAAGCCGAAGAGAACGCGGGCACGATCTCGCGGCACGACAGCGAGATTATCCTCTCCAGCTTCGACGACCGGCTCGCCAACCAAGCCTCCGCCGGGAGCCAGCAGGCCGTCGCGGGCGGCATCGGCGGCGGGCTCGCGTACATATTCATGAGCCGCCGTCGTCCGTTGCCCGGACTGGCTGGACGGCTGTTTGCTATTACGGCGTGCGCGAGCGTCGCGTCGCTCGTCCCGCCGGTCGTGTTTGCCGTCCAGGCTGCACGGTGCGTCCGGCCCGACGTTCCTCAGCTCACGCCTTCTGAATCTGTCTGTAACGTATGCAGGAAAATGGCCACGCTCGAAGACCGCGCTGCCGCAGGGCGCGTCATTCGCGCAATCGTCGATTTGGAACAGGAGCGCATCAGGCAGAGCATGGCGCAAGATCCACAGCTGCCGCCTATCGAAGTCGACGGCGCGCCCATCAACTTGCCTCCTCGTTGGCCGAAGCAAGAACAGCAGCAGTCGGACAACGGTGGTGCGTATACAGCAGATCCCTGAACGTCCCTCTTACCTGGCGACAGCGTCACGGTGGGACGCGGTACGACAGCCGACTTCAAGTTCTGGAAAGGAAGAGAACGGGCAAGATAAGGCGCGGCGCGAGTGGGAGGAGATGCTCGCTAAGGAGCGCGGGATCTCCAAAGGCAAATAACGTGAAACCAGCATCAGCAGCATTTGTATTACTAGTATATACAACAGCACCAAAGTCCTCTTCATCTCAACGGCCAAAGATCCACTTCCGCCGCCCCTTCAGTACCTTCGCTCTCTCTTCAGGAAGTCGACCGACGCGAGCTCGCGAATCAGTGCAATGTCGCTCTCGAGCCTGATTAATATTGCGCAATCCTGGCATCAATTTGCTGGCCGGGAAAAAAATGCACTACGCTGGTACCAGTACCCTACATTAATTGGGTTTGGACTAGGCCGTCGCACTTGCAGCCTGAACGGCCGCAAAAAAGCTCGTCATCGTCTTCGAGTCCATAAACTCCGTCTCCTTGACGATCTTATACTCCCCACTCGAGTCCTTGCGCACAGTACAAATGATAATGTACTCGTTCGCAAAGTCGATATCGAGTTTCGTCTTGCCGCTGGAGCTGAGCTACAGTATGTCGGGTCGAGCGAGGTCAGTGCGACGCGGACTCGGACTTGTTTAAAGGAATGGACTCGGACGCACGTGTGCGATAACGCGTCCTTCGGGAGCTTCGATAATTTCGTGTACTTTGAGCTGTAGAGCCCAGTCAGAGTCTGGACGCACATCATCACGCTGTCCTACACACCTCGAACGAATCAAACAACGGAAGAAACCCCTTCTCGAACCCCGCGACCCACTCCTCCTTACTCTTAATCTCCTGTGCGCCCAGACTAGCCGGCAAGACGGTATGGTGGTACTCGTCGTCCGAGATTTGGGCCGCGAAGGCGGAGACGTCCCATGGCCAGGTGTTGGTGGCTTCTATCCATGCGAGGACTGTGCGAAGCTCGGGTGAGGGGTTGGTGGGGTGTATGTCGACATCGCGGCGAACTGGAGGGGAGAGTAGGATTGGGATCGGAGGGAGGGTTCTTTATAATCCGAGGATGATGAGTACGTCAGCAGGATTTGGTCGCTGATTAGTATGTAAGTACCGAATTCCGCAGACGCCTACTGATCATCTGCTAAGGGATATACTTGCCAGATGTGGACTGTAGGAAGTTCATACATCCGGCTAGATCGTGGGTTGACGGGTGAGGACAACAAACTCCGAACCTTTTTTTCCATCTCGCACATCATGATGTCGTCCGCCACTAACTTGAAGAACTGGACCTTGCGCCTGATGACTTACAGTATTCGAGACCCGAGACTGCAACAATCGACGCGCGTGACTGTCCTGTATGTCCGCGTCGTCGTCCTCCCCAAGTGTTGTCAGGACTCAGGCTTGCTCAAGGTGTCAGGTGTATCTGAACATCCACAGGCGGAGCGGAAGAGTGCTACGTTACCCACACTCCTCTCCCACTGTCAACCCAATCTCGGTATCTTTTTCAAACGCTGAGGATGCAGACGTTTGAGGATCCGTCGACGTTTTACACTATCCTATCCTATCGTTGCCGTCTCCCGCTTCGGTAATCCTCCGGTAATGCCAACCCACCCAGACTTGGGAATTCCGGCGCAGCACTTGTTCGATAGTTGACGATCTGCACGTGCGGCTGTCAAATGTCAATGAGCCGCAGTCGGACTCGTGGAAAGGATCGACGTTCGGTGGTGGTGATGTCGGTGTGAGGCCATGATGACTACAGGTTACCATACCGTATATTGCAGGTACAGGAGGGTGAATCGTAGACAGTACAGTACCTACCTACGCAATGCCGCCCGACCGGAGGAAGAAGTTTCTGAGAGTCCGGAGGATCGACGGACCCTTGCGCTGTATTCGGGAGCGATTATCCAACACTGTATCGGTACTATCGGATGCCCAGAGAATAAGGTACAGGAAGCGACTCGTTCAGTGGACTCACGAGCGCATCACTGATACAAAGTCCTCGTGAATAGGATCGACACTGTCAATGTCGGGCTCGGAGAGGCCGGCGTACGGGCGGCCGAGCGCGAAGACCCCACATGCCCGGCGGCAGTGATGGAGTCAGCCTTGAGGACACCGCACGTCCGTCGTCGGTCATAACGGCCTTACCAACCAAACGAACCCGCGCGTTTGACTGTCGCAGTGGACGGACGAGTACCCACCCGTTAGACTTCACCGTCTATTATGTTCCGTTTGGGACCGGAAACGGCTTGGACAAATTCGGTGGGGCTGTGTGTGTGTGGCTGTGCGTTTGATTAGGGGCCAATGCTCGGGCCCTGTCCTGTGCTTGGGTGGATTTCCTTCTCCGCCCCAACGCTTCCCTTCTCTTCCTCCTCCTCTTTCCTCTGTCTCCTTTCCGTGTTCCCGTGTCCGTGTGACGAGAGCGAGCAGGATGTCTGGCTACCCCCCTCCACACTATGGCCAGCAGCAACAGGGCTACGGCCAGCAGTACGGCCAGCAGCAGTACGACCACGGATACAACGAGCCGCAACAGCCGTACCTGTACCAGAACCAGTACCCACCCCAGTCACCCACGTTCCCGCCACAGACGCCGCCCCAGCCGCAGCACTACGACCCGCAACAGTACTACGACCCGCACGCGCAATACCCCGCCCAGTCCCACAGCCCCGTCCCGGGCTACATGGGCCCCGGCACGCCCGGCGCGTCCACAGACAACGTCCACCTCCGTCCGGGCTTCCCCCACCGCGCCACAGACAGCGCCCAGTCCTCGCCGCTCATCCGTCCCGCGCCCGGCCCCTATTACGACGACGACGAGCCCGTCCTGCACGACGACCTGCCGACGTTCGACGAGCCGAAGAAGAGCAAAGGGCGGAAAGTGTGGTTCTGGCTTGTCGTCGTGCTCGTCGTTCTTGGGGCCGCCGCCGCGTGCGTATACTTCTTCGTCATCAAGCCGCGCCAGGGCAACGCTTCCTCCTCTTCCTCGGGCGGCGGCAAGAATGGTGGCAAGGGCGGGCAGGACAGTACGACGGGCGGGAACGGGGCCAAGACGCTCATCGTCGGACGCGACGGCGACAAGGTCAAGATGGACAACGGCACCGAGTTCGTATACGCCAACAAGTTTGGCGGGTTCTTCATCGACGATCCCGTCAACCCGTTCAACAACGGCGCCAAAGCTCAAGAGTGGAGTCCCGCGCTCAACGAGACTTGGGATTACGCAAAGGATATCATGCGTGGGTGCGTCGGTCTCGCAAGTCCTGAGCTGGATGTTGGGCGCTGATTGTCATTTGCTCCTTGCTGTGCAGAGTCAACCTCGGGTACGTTCATTCCTGGATCGGCGTCAGAGCGGGCGCTGACGTGCTTGTGTTTCTCCTTCCCCGCCTTCCCCGTGTTTTACGCACTCGTCACACGCCTTCCGCCTTCTCCTCGTCCTCCCTCTCCATCCCGCCACGTCTGTCTCGCTCTTCACGTGCGCTTCCCCTACGGCTTCGCTCCCGCTCCATGCTCGCCGTACCACTCCCCCCTCGCCCCTTTTTCCGTGATGCAGCGGCTGGCTGGTACTCGAGCCCTTCATCGCGCCCGCTTTGTACGACAAGTACAAAGCCGGCGGGACGCTCGACAGCGACGAGTGGACGCTCGTACAGGCTATGGCGGCCGATGAGGCCGGTGGAGGCATTCAACAGCTCGTCGATCATTATGAGACGTTCATCGTACGTCGTGTTTCTTTCGGGTTTTCTGAGAGTGTAGGTGGCTGACGTGTGGATTGTGCTTTGTTTCTTTTCACGCGCTTGCTTGTTTCGCGTCACTATCACTGTGGACTGTGGCCTGGTCGCTGTTTACCGTGGTGCCCGACGACATGCGCGCGCTACACCGCCATCCCGACACCTGACACTCGCCTGCGCACGTCCACGTCCACCACCTGCTCACGCACATCCACTTCCACTACCCGTCAACTGCGTCCACCTGTCATCCGCCCACGCACACCACCTGTGTCTCACCCACTTCCACCACTCGCCACCATCCACCTCCCCCACAGACCGAGAAAGACTTCGCAGACATCGCCGGCGCCGGGCTCAACTGGATCCGGCTCCCCATCCCTTACTGGGCGATCGAAGTATGGCCGGGCGAACCGTTCTTGCCCAAGAAGAGCTGGGAGTATGCGCTTAAAGCGTTTAAGTGGGCGAGAAAGTATGGGTTGAGGGTGAATTTGGATTTGCATACTATGCCTGGTGAGTGCAAGAGTCTTTGGCGAGCCCCGAGTCTTTGGCGAGTGGTGCGGGTGCCTTGGCGAGGTGTGGTGGGGGCGAGCTTTTGCGAGCCCCGAGTCTTTGGCGAGTGGTGCGGGAGCCTTGGCGAGGTGTGGTGGGGGCGCTTTAGCGAGCCTCTTTTCTTCGACGAGTGGTGCGGGCGTGCTGCTGCGAGGTTCGGCGTCAAGGTTCGGGTGTCGAGTCTTTGGCGAGGTTGTGCGTCGAGGTGCTGGCGAGCTGTGCTGGAGCTTTGTTCTGCGCTGAGCGTAGATTGGGCGAGCACAGGTGTTGACGTGTTCGGCGAGCGTGGGCGCGAGCTGCGTTGTGGAGCCTCGCGCGGGATCCTTCTCTGTGCTCGTATCGCACTCTTAACTCGCGCTGACGCATTCTCTTCTCTTTCCTCAGGCTCGCAGAACGGCTGGAACCACTCTGGCAAGAGCGGTCCCATGAACTGGATGAACGGCGTCATGGGCTACGCGAACGCCCAGCGATCCTTGACCTATATGCGCATCATTACCGAGTTTATCTCCCAGAAAGAGTGCGTCTTTCGCGCGAGTGTTTGTTGGGTGGGTGCTGATGGTGGATGGACAGGTATAAGGACGTGGTGCCGATTTTTGGGATCGTGAATGAGCCGCAGGTGGATGATCAGTATCTTCAGCAGTTGTGCGTTCTTTTTCTTTTCTTTTCTTTGCTCTTTTCCTTTCCCTTCATGTCTTGTCTTGCTCGCCGGTCCCATGCGGTTGTCAACTTTTACTGCCAGCTCCGTATCAATCGTCTGCTCGTTTGGACTCTGGCGCGTGTCGTTCGCCGCCTCACCCTGCTCGCTTCGCTCGCTCTTCCTCTCCTTCTCTCGTTCTCGCTTTTCACTACTCGCGTACGCTTTTCCCTCGCCGCTTCCATCGACTCGCTCTGCTTCCTTGCCCGTTGCGTCGTTTGTTCCTCCTGGCGCTCGCCGTGTCGCTCCCCAACAGTCGACTGCTCCTTCGCTCAGTCTTCCTTTCCTTCTCTCGTTCGATTGCTCCTTTCGCTCCCCTTTTCTGCCGCTCGCGTTCCCTTTTCACTCGCCGCTTCGCTAACGCTCGCATCCACTATAGCTACCTCGAAGCCTACACCACGATCCGCTCCGTCACAGGCCTCGGCGCCGGCAACGGCCCCATCATCTCCATCCACGACAACTTCAAGACCGGCTCCTGGGCGGGCTTCATGCTCGGCGCGGACCGTCTCGCGCTCGACTCGCACCGGTACTACGCGTTCGACGGACAAAGCAAACCCGAAATCGCGGGATTCATCGACCGACCTTGCTTGGATTTCGGGAATACGAACAATAAGAGTATGATGGCGTTTGGAATTACCGCTGGTGGGGAGTGGAGTTTGGGGTTCAATGATTGTGAGTTTTTTCTTCTCTCTGTTCTGTTCTTGGTCGTGGAGCTTTGAGCTGACGCGTGTCCCCCCTCCCCCGTTTAGGCGGTCTGTACGTCAATGGTGGACTGTCGGATATCGAGAAGACTACGAATTGTAGGACGTTTTGGAATCTGTGGGAGCAGTATCCGGAGCAGACGAAGAAGGATCTGTATAACTTTGCGCTCGCGAGTATGGAGGGGATGCACAACTTCTTCTTCTGGTGCGTTTGCCCACTCCGTTGGACCTCTCTCCACTGTGTCTGCCTACCCCGTCGTCCACTCTACCGTCGCGTTGATGCTGACTCGTGCGTGTGCAGGACATGGAAGATCGGCCCGTCCGGTGCAGGTCGTATCGAGGCGCCGTTGTGGTCGTACCAGCTCGGTCTCGAGCAGGGCTGGATACCCAAGAACCCGCGCGAGGCGATCGGGCACTGTCAATCCCGCGGCGTCCAATTCGACCCGGCCATGGCCTTCACCTCTCTCGCACCCTCCGCCACCGGCGGGCCCGGCGCACCCACCACACTCGACGCCGCCGCCATCGCGACAATCGGCGCATGGCCGCCTACTTCGCTGGGCCAGGTGAACGGCGCTGGCCCGTTGCCGAGTTATACGCCGACTGCACCGATACCGACGTTGCCGCCGCCGAGCATTACGCCGCCTGCCACTGCGACCTTGAATGGGTGGGCGTTTGCGCAGGATACGGAGGGCGCGATGACTACGATCGCGGGGTGTACGTACCCCGAAGCGTGGGGCGATCCGGCGCAGCCTGTCCCTGCTGCGTGTCCGACTGCATGATCCTCGACCGGTTTCCTCCTGCTCGCTTACGTACGTTACGCCCCCCTCCCCTCACTCGGACCAGGTATACTGTTGCTGCCTCGCTCTCGCTTTGTTCACGCGGACCTTGATTATTTGTCTTTACGGACACCTTGACTCGCATCCCATCCTATAGTTTATTCCCTTTTACCTTTACCCCGCCTCTCGCTCTGTAGCCTCTGCCTGCTATTTGTTGTTTTGTTTTGCGCATTGTGCGTCTGTTCCACCGTGATGTCGACGTGGATTTGTGTTTGGGCGTCGTCTTACGAGCTCGAGATGCAATGTCATTGATACGATGGTGTTGCACATGCTCAGGCCAATGTTGCGTATGTGCAGATCGAGGAGTCAGACTCGGACGTTCAGGTTGAAGTGGTCCGGGCTCGTTGCAGCTGACAACTACGCTTGCTCTCGTAAGGGGATAACATAGATTGCGCGATACAGGTGCTACCTCGCAACCGAGCTCGCGAGCGGCGCATATGAACTTCAACCCGAGCTGCTGTAATACTATTCGTCAGAGTGCGTGCGTCCATGTCGATAGTCACCGTGAAACTGACCTGAGATGCTTTCGAATTCAACAGACGACAGTCCCACTGAGGAGCTCGACGCAATCAATCTCGCTCAAGATCGCTTGGACGGGGTGGCAGACGACCGTGTCAATGCCGCTTCCGAGAGACCAGCATTGAGCGCTTGCACTCGCAATGAGGACGAAGAGGGAGGTACAGCCTGAGGTAGAGATGTGCATGATGGTGAGGGTTCGAGGAAGAGATCGGTTACGGTTTGTCGTCCGTCGACTCTACCTCTGCTCCTGGGTGTTCAGTGCTGCCGCGCGATAGTTGGTACCTTGCGGCTAGAGAGGGCCTGCGAGTCCGTGCTGGGCGGAGTACGTGTCCGATACTGAGAACCTTGGATAATCGTTGATGACAGAGCGGGTTTGATCTTGACAGCGCTGTCAGAGTGAGAGCGACAAGGCGAGACCAGGGGGTGTGCGAGTCGTGGGCCCGGAGAGGGGAGAACACGTGCCTAATACCCATGAGGGGTAGACGTGATCTTGGCACGTCGGTATTGCTAGTCATACGAGGAGGGGACTAGTGTCGTGTTCAGGTTCAACGATGACGTCCTAGCTAGTAGTGGGCCGAAGGTTAATATAAAAGACATGAGAACAAAATCTGTGCCGCATTTACTGTAATTCCAAGATGTCAAGCCATACATACGGTCAGCATTATCAAAAGAATGGACATCGCGCTTTAGCTCCGACTTCACTTGAAGTGGGCCGTCTCGGTAGTTCTGTCAGAGCGAAACCGGACTCTGACTGACGCGAAAGTTCAGATCAGATACAAGCCTGAGAGTAACACGATCGTTCCTGACGACAGACCTATAAAACATGGCGTCTCGTACTTCAGTGTTCCCCAGCACCGAACTCACTCCAAGTCGAGCTTCCAAATCCAAGATGCGTTTCATCTCCACCGCCGCTCTCGTCCTCACCGCCCTCGTCGGCTTCGCCTCCGCCAACGCTCTCGATGCTCGCATCGAGAAGAGCCAGCCGCCGCCTGGTTGCGCGCAGCTCCCGAGCGGCACTGTCGTCTGCTGAACGACGGTGGGTTGTCCTACGGCTGGACTACCAGTCATCGCTCCGTTGGGCTGACGCCTGGAATATGGCAGCTTCCGAATGTTCGAGGGCTGGGATGCACCGTAGTTCTCAGATCCACAATGTTGACGTCGTAACGAGATATTGATATTGTTGATTCTGGCGCACATAAGCGTTCCAGATCGCCTATTGATTTAACAGAAAACCTCACGCACCCAAAAAGATCCGGAAAATGAGCGCGCCACCTCGTCACTCGTAACGCACGACCGTATCCCCCACAAACGGGTCAACGCGTCCTTGGACGTATCGGAGCCATATAATGAGCGACGTCGGCCATTCATAATACGGAGATCCTTTGGATGGGGACGTAAATTGAAGCAGATAAAACTTCGTCCGGGGTACGTCCAACAGCCAAGCGCGAGACCTTGAGGCGTATTCTTCGAGGCTATACTTCCAGCCTGCTCCCACAAGGACAAGGCGCTTGAAGGACGGACGCGCCGTGAGCTCGAGGAATGCACGCCGTTGCGCATTAGATGTGATGCGGCCCAGATGGCTGGGCTCGAGCAAAAGATACTCCAGAGTCTGGGGAAAGCGTAGTGCCAATGGTTCCTGGGCCCAGTGATAGAACGGCGTAGATGATTCGGTGCGCCAGATTAGGCGCGATACTACGCTGTCCCACACACAAGATCCCTCGACAGCATCTGCCGATAGAGACGTGCAGGGCGAGTCCCATTTGACTGGCACTTGCCCTACCGGCAGTCCACCACACCAGACGCTATGAAGCCCAGCGCATGCCTTTGCGATGCATGCTATGCGCTTGCGGAGGCGTGCGTCGCTGTTTAGGCCGTCGACGCCAAGGAGGCCAGCCTTCTCGCGCTCGCGCTGCCTAGACGTGATATATATCGCCAAATGTTTGACGCTACGAAAAGTGCGCGTATCGGATCGGCGAAGGATTTGACGGATTGCGCGCTCGAACAGCTGGACGGAGGCCTCGGTGCGGAGGACGACGATGCGGTAAAGGACTGGGTGCAGCCAGGCGTTGACAACGCGTGATACGGTCATATAATCACGCGCTGTGCGCGAATCGTCGACTGTTGCAGCCTCGAATATCAGGCGCACAACATCCGCGGGCAGTCTAGTGCCGGACGACATGTAGAGGACGTGGTAAGAAGAAAGGTTCGGAGTTTGAACGCCCTCCTCCCGACCCACGGCTTTTCACGATTTCAGTAAAATGAAGATGTATAGTTGACATCTTATGATGTTCCAACTATTGGGCATATGAATTCGGATCCAATGGTAAATGGTCTACAGCCAACAGTAATGCAAGCTCCCAGCCTCATCACTTGAACTGGACCGGTGTGGCCTGCGCGCATATGTCATCGCCTTGAATGTGGGCGAGCCATGTAGCAAGCCACCATGATCCAGTACTTCCATCGCCAGATGCAGTGCTGGTTCGCTCCACATCCAGCGACTGCAGCTTCTCCGCGGGCACCGAGCAGAGCCATCGTAGTAGACCTCCATAATGCGTGATCAGGCCAGGGAGCGACATTGCGATGGGCCCGATGACAACGAGAGCCTTGAACTCGTCTCGATTAGTGAGCTCGAGGATGGTTTGTCTGTCGACTTCCTCTCGCAAGTGAAAGAGAGAGCCAGCGTCAAGGACGAGATACTGGAGAGTAGGTGGGAAATGGATGCGAGATGAAGTGGAGTGCGTCCAATACATCTTCCACGGGGTCTCGAGGGAATGCCAAAACAAATGCGTCAAGTGACTGGTTGCTAGCCATTTGAGGTCGTGACGGGTGAGGGCTAGACAGGCTTGGCTAGCGTTCCACACCGGCCTTGGCTTGTCTTGCTGCGTGATACGAGTACAGCAAAACGCGGAACGAAGGCCGACGCAAGTCTTTGCGAGCCACGCGATACGCTTGTTCAGCGTAGTATCGCTCGCGATAGCGTCGATTCCAACGAGACTAGCCTTTTCGGCGCGCCGTTGAGCCGTCGACATCATGATAACGAGGTGCTTGACGTGGTGCACAGTTTCGGTCTGCGTGCGCCTAAGGTATCGCTGGATCCCAGACTTGAAGCGGTGCACATCGGCCTCCGACTTAAGGACGACTGTCCGATACGCGATGGGACGAAGCCATGCGTATGCGCCGTGCGACAGTGTCATAAGCTCGAATGCCGCTTTCGAGTCGTCGCTTGTCGCGGCCTCGAATATCATGCGCAGGATATCCGAGGGCAAAGAGTGGAGTAAGCGCTGTGATGCTGATTCAAGATCCATGAGAGGAAGTTCGAGGAAGGCTGACGGGGCGAAGGCAAGGAGGAATGCGGAGTTTGCTGGCTGAAGCCGACAACCTAAACCTATGCAAATGAGTCGCCCATTGTGACATGTGTCAGCTTCTAGGGTTCGTGCAAATCCATGGAGATAGCACAAGTTACGGTCAAGAAAACAGGACAGCGAGATAGCAGTAAAAGCAGAGTAATGACAATCAACACGCGTAAGGAAACCATTAATGAGCGAGAGCCTGCGTAATAGTCTTCATAGTAAACCGGGCATTTCTAAAGTCTGCAAGGACATCAGATGAGCGACTCGTGCAACATGACAAAATTACACACATGTAGAGCTATGAGGCACCATAAAGCCCCTCCCGTCTGCCGCCGCCCAACCCAATTTGTCTAATTGCGCGAGGGCAGCGTACGGCGAGGGAACGGAGCTTAGAGCGTTTTGTCGCAACCAAAGAGCGAATGAAGCGTCTCCGTCGGCGTCCCAAGGCGCCATCCGCGAGTGCTCCGGGTCGGGCGCGTAAGAAATCAGGGGAGAACTTGGGGACTCGATCATAGGCGACGAAGAGCGGAATGGCGGCGGGGAAGACGATGGCAGGACCTCGATTGCGGGCGGAGGGGATGTCGGAAGATGAGGTGGCGCGGAAGAGGCGGAAGCTGAACGCGGCGACGAAGGGATGGAAATGGCAATGGGGTTGGAACAGTGGCGCTTTGGAGGTCGTTCTATGACCAGAGAATCCACCTCCTTCCGCTTCGCTTGAGACGAAGCTGAACTGGAAGCTTTAGGTCGATCATAGACGTAGTCCAAGTTGAGCGGCGGGGCAAGTGGACGTGAAGTGCGGGATGTTGGGCGAGACGAGTTGGTCACGTTTGCAAGCGTTACTGCTCGACGAGGGATGGTGGAAATAAACGGGGCAATGGGGGCCGCTGCCTGTGCCTGTGCAGGCCTTTGGTGCGGCAGGGTTGGCCCTCCTCCCATTATTTCGCTCTCGTCGACGTCTCGGAGTGCCACACCGTAGAGGCAGAACTCCGGGCCGTAAGATATTGTTGCAGCACCGAAATATTCGTATCGAACCATCTCGAAGAAGGTGTTGAAATCCGTTGGGCATGCCCCTCCGAGACGCTTGCAGTCGCTAAGATACGCGGCGTAGATCAAGCGGCGGGAAATGAGATGCCCTGGGCGGCCGACGAGCAAGGTATCCTGCCTACAAGTCTTGTGGTAAGAGCTGCCATGCGTGAGAGTGATTCTACATACCACATGCGTGTGCGAGCAGGTTCCGGAAGCGATGCCAGTGTCGTCTCCGACGCTCGTGCAAAGAAGCTTCTTGGAAGTGTTGGCAATGCTGCAATCAGTGCTGCCTGAGATGCGTATCATCAGACATGCATGCCATGCATGTGGCAGAAGGACGAACCTTCTGTCCCGCTACGCCGTAAGCGGAAGTCTTCGCTTGCACCGGCTGATCATTCTCCTTTCCACCAGCACTCTGCACGAATCTGAGCCCCAGAACAAATCATACCGAGAGCTACTACTCACCTGCGAAAGCGACCTTGCGATGATAGGAGTATTCGAGTTGCCGAGGGGTGGTCGCTGCGGCACTTCCTGCGACTTCCTTATGTCAGTCACGAAAACGAGACTGGACGGCCAGCACGCACGCCACCCTTGAGCCGTTGCAGCTCTTCCTCCGCCCGTCGCTTCTCCTCGTTCATGGTGGACATGTCCGCTTGCAATTTCTGAAACGCGGTGATCGCTATCTGTGAGTTCGAAGTCTCACGCTTTGAGATGCTTTGAGGTGCATAACGCACTCGTATCTGTTCTGAGTAATCCTGGTTACTCTGCGCGACATCAGCGTTCAACGAAGCGCGAATCAAGGTGCAGAAGTACTGACCGCGTGCAAGCCTTGTACCTGTGCTTTGACGATTTGTCCCTCAGACAATTCTTTCTCGAGTAGCGCCAGCTTCACGGGCATATCGAGTGACCCGTAGTGACTGACGAGACCTTCGATAGATTTCGTAATCGTCTCCGCCTCCTGTAAACGACCCGAAAGCGTGTTCAGCTCTAACTTCAACTTACCGCCGGCAGCGACGAGCGCTTCGATCGCTCTGGTCTTGTACTGCACGACGGCAAAGTGTTGTTGGCGCATGGACTAAATGGCGTCAGACGGCGGAGATACAAGGGAGTAGAACGTACGTTATTCTCGGAGATGACAGTCGCATGCGCTGCTGTGAGCGCCGCAAATTGTGCTTTCAGCTCTTCAAGCTCGGACGTTTGCGTCTAGGAATGGCAATCAGTCACCCCTGATAACGTCATATTATAAGCCCCTACGTTCTTCGTAGATACGAGCGTCGTCAGCTGCTCTGTGAGCTCTTGTGTTCGCTGTCGCAGTGCGGAGAGCTCGGTCTCATCGTGCTAAAGCACGCGCATCAGCAACATTCTCCAGAGGCGACAAACCTCACCACCTCTTGCAACGCATTGCAGGTCGGCTCGCTAGGATTGAATGCCTGCCGTAATGGAATCGGGAAGCAGGTCAATGATTGACTTGCGAGACGCGCCGGCAGGACGTCGCCGATCGCCGCGGCGTTGTCATTCCGCCTGTCGCATTCTTCTGAAGCGCCGGCGGCCTCAACCAGACCGTCTTCCCCGACAATGACGTCGTCGTCCTCAGCAATTTCGCCGTCCTCTAGAAGCTGAGGGTCGAACTACGCGTCATGAGTCCGGGTCCCTTACGACACGCGCTGGAAGAAATACCTCGTCGCTCTGCGTTGGGCTGGCGCTCGCGTCGATACTTTGCGGTTGCTGCCCGACGATAAGCCACCCCGAACGCAACACAAAGATCAAAAAAACTGCGCACCACAGAGTGTAGCAAAGGAGCAGTATATCCGTCTTCACTCAGCGCGTCGTCCACGTCCTTGTAGGCGTCTGCGAGCGCGAGAAGCGCATTTTGAACCTCCTGAATCTAGACGCGACAGAAGGTAAGCATACGGTCTAGATACTCAACACGCAGCACACCTGGTCAGCCGTTGTAGCGGACATGGGCAGACTAACGCTTGGTTAGACGACGTGGGAAGAGAAGGGTCAAACGCGTTCGGTGATGGCCGCTTCGCGAACGTGACTCGCGTTGTTTTACATCCGTGGGTTTGATCACGTGCAGCTTCCGGGGGGTTTCAGGATTTGTATTCGCGCCGCAAGCGTGAGGAGTCGCCAATTCGCGCTAGCTCCATGCAACATGCGCGTGAGTACACAGTACAGAGACAGTCAGTCGAACATTTGCGTCGTGTTACAAATGTGCAGTCAAACATGGAATGTGTAGTAGCGTAGCGCCGTGCCATGCAACTTGCCAGCGTTTGGTCAAGAAGAAGTCTTTATCGAAGCCTCATCGTTCGACCTTGACGGATGATATGCAGAGAATATACGAAGCCTTGATGTGCGCTGATAGTGAAGGCTTTTCTGTGCGGCGTGCCACCGAAAGTCGATAGAGTATGACATCTGCATCTGGAACAGGTCCGCGACTTGACGCAGGAAGACCCCTTGTGGAAACGGAGGACTTCAGGATGGAAGGCTGGTTACGGGGCCAGTACCATGCTGTAGACAACGGGTACTACTGTCCAAAGTGCGATCAATCTATACAGGTATGTCGTTTATATACTTCCCTACAGTACCTTCTAGATCTGTGATGATCAGGGACAATGCACTCCCGAAATTAGCCGTAGGTGGGAAAAAGGAAGCAACGGGGTCTATCATGGTCGTCCGAAGGGTGACGAGTGCCCCATGCCGGTCGGATGTTATACGGTCGTGCTCGAAATACATGACGCCCTGACGAGATATGTTACGTATACTGCGGGCGCCGTGCCTGCGCCGTGGCATATGTATTTTGAGTGCTGATGAAACCATGCTGACGTCGTGCCAAAATATAAGACTGGCCAATCACTCGCCCCAACTTCTGACTCAGCACCCCATCATCCTCGCCGCTCTCAGTCAAACGATGTCGACGACGTACGTACCACCCGCCAATCCTTCTCCCGAGCTGCGCGCGGTTCTTGCCTGGATCGACGCCTGCAACAAATGGGAGGTCTCTGCCTTCGCAGCGCAGATGTCGGACGACGAGTACCACCATGCCGTTCTGCCTTCGAGCCTGGGAGTACCAGAGAGTAAGACGAAGGCCGAGTGGCTTGCCCCTTTCGAAACCCGCTTCCACCCCCTCTTCGATTCTTTCGAGGCGAGTAGTAGTCATGGTGTTTGGATATTCCCCTCGCTGACACTGCGCTCTCTATAGTTGAAGGTCCACGAGATCATAGAAGCTCCCGAAGGACGCATTATTGGCCACGTGCGTCTACTTTGACCCTGTCTGCCCTCGCTCCGATTACCCACACGACGCCGGCCCCTGCTACAGGTCAGCGCCAGCGGCAAGACGAAGCTTGGGATTGACTTCGCGAACGAGTACATGATCCTCTGCACAGTGCGCAAGGACTCGAGCGGCGAGTACAAGATGGTCAAGGTGAAAGAGTTCATGGATTCCAAGGCTGTGTCGAGTTTCCATGCGGCCGTCCAGGCTGCCACGGCTGGAGCGTCGTGACCACGACCTCGTCTTCGTCGTTCCCCGGTTCGACATCTAGCCGTGTAGTAAGCGGTCGTATTATCCAGCGCATAACATTGTTCGATTGTATCATGTGAATCCCGTTACGAGGGAACCAGGTGGCGGTGACGTATGAGGTGCAAGCGACGTCGGAGGAGCTGCCACTGAACAGTCTGAACTGACGCGAGGTCGTTTCGCGAAGGGATCGTCCATCTCGTCGTGAATTTCGCTACGTTTTGTCGGGATCCCGTTCGAATCGTCGTTGCGTATTGAAGACGTCTCGAAGATATGTGAGCTCGAATGTTGCGATCCGGTGGGTATTATTAGCGGAGACGTAACCGCAACACCCATCGGCGTCATATCTGTGCGGTTGGCGGGAGCCCCGTGCATCGGTGTCGCTTCGATGTTTTGAAAAGCGTGCGGTCTAGGAGGTGCGACGGCCGCTGGGTCCGGCGGCGTGAGTTCCGAGACGCCACGCATAACGACGCCGCAGATGTAATACCCGCCATCGAACTGCTGGAGTCGTGCACCAATAACGTCATAGCGGATAACGCTGAAGAACGTATAAAAGTCCACAGGTGGGGTGTACCCCGGACGCTGGCAGTCCTGGAGATATGTGTCGTACAGGGCTTGCTGGCTCAACATGTAGCCTGCTCGCGGGATAAGAACGACATCTTGCCTGAGCATGCGTCAAGAAGTCTCGATAAGCCCACACAATGGGATTGCGACGGACCACATGCGACACCGTACAGGTTCCGGTGAAGAGGCAAGCATATTGACCGACGCTTGAGTGAAGAAACTCGCTGTGAACGGATCGCGACCGACGCCAAGATCCTAGGTGAGGCGTCAGGCGTTGCAACACTCTACAATTTTTATGCTACTAACCGTGTGAGTTAGCAACGGCGCACTGGCAGTCTCCCATTGCAAGGGGCCGTCATTCTCTCTCGCCTCAGGCTGCGGTTGAGACAAGAGCTACAAGGCGTCACGGTTTAAGACACATCTGTGAAATGGTCGGTACGCACGTTTTCAGTCAGACTCTGTCTTGGGATTTGAGGTTGAGGAGACTCCGGGACTGCCTCCGACTGCGGCTATCAGACGTCAGCTTAGAGAAGACCGAGACCGAGACCGAAGACGAAGGATACGCACATGTGAATTATACCGCGCAAGCCGTTGCTGTAGCCGCTCGTTATCTTTACGCAAGCTGGATAGCTGGGCTTCCACGTGTCGCAACGAATCCGTCACCGCCTAGGAATACACAGTGTCTCATTAACGCACGGAGGAGAGCGTGTACACGTACCCAGTTCTGCCGTTCTGAGTCGCGTAGGTGGGAGGCACAATTCTGATACTCCTAAACATGCTGCTGCTGAGATGTCCGCCAGTAACAATCTGTATGATCCACTGACCGCCTGCAAAGTCGCCAACTGCGCCTTGATGATCCTGCTGTCGACCACTTCCTGCTCCAGAAAGGCGGTCTTTGCTTCCAGAGTCGACGTCGGGCCATTATTCATGAGTAAGCGGTCGAGAGCGTGCATGGAAGTGAGTTCGTCTCCAGCAACGCTCTCCTGTAGTCTGGAGGGATATGTCTGGAATACAATGTTAGGCGGATCGAGGCAATACCAAAGAGACATACATTATTCTCGACAACGAGCGAAGCGTGTGAGGCGTTGAGTTCCTGAACACGCTCTTGGAGGCTCGCGATCTGGATGGCTTTGTCCTAGGGTGGCAGGGTTAGTACAATACCACTCCATATAGTCTGGAGAAGAACGCCGAACATTCTTCTCCGATTCAAGCGCACTGTGCGCGGATGAGAGGTCTTGAAAGCGTGTTTGGAGGGCTGCTAGTTCGGCCGCTTGCGCCTGCCCAAACCCACATAAGTATCGGAATGGCGACAGAGGGCTGAAATCGCGAACTTTCTTCTCGGACTCGACCGCACGGTGCGCAGCTAAAAGGTCCTGAACGCGCTTCTGGAGAGCTTCCAACTCGGTCGCGTGCACCTACATACACTATGCATCAGCCTGAGGACTCCCTGGCAAGGCAAAGCCGCACCTTCTTCTCTGACTGGACTGCATTGTATACGGCGGAGAGCTCCTGGAAGCGCGACTGAAGCACTGCGAGTTGTGTCGCTTCCTCCTACGGCGACAAGCATGAGAAAAAAGAATACTAAAGTCGATACCAAAACACGCCTTCCTCTCTTCTGCCAGAGAGGCGAGCTCGCTTTTGAGCTCGTCAAATAGGGCCACCTGTTGGAATTGAGTCAAGATCGCGGTCGTAGTAAACGAGACCGACAACTCACTGGTACACCCGCCCGTTCAGGCTTGCTAGAGAGGAAATCGCGCTCGTTATCGACTGCAGCTTGCTGTCCTCCTAGCTGCCGCGTCGTAAGTATAAATCAGAAATATAGGGCACCACTGTACCTCCGTCCTTTTTCCTTTCGCATTGCGCATCTGATATTGCAGGGTAAGCAGCTATATTTTATGATTTATTCGAGTTCGCGCACCTTAGGAACTGCGTCCTCGTACCGCTTTTGCTTCGTCAGGGCCACAAGCGCCGCTTGCAGCTCCCGGATCTACCGCGCGACGTTAGGTGTTAGCGTCAGGTTTCCGTATGTACGCGCCCGGGCGACGTACTTTAGCGTCCTTCGCGGCGCATGCGCAAGAACTCATGTCGAGCTAGCCGTCAGCGGCGAAGACGATGGACAGGTCTGACGACTGTGGGAAAGACGTGAGAAAGAGGGACGCGTGCGGTGATGGCCGCGAGGTCCGTTTCCATCCGGAGGGCGATCCCTTCTCTCTGAGTCCTATCGGCCAAGGCCTTATATGCACACAGTTAGTCATCACAGTAATATACATTCTTCTCCAAGTTTGGGAGAGAAATTCACCCACAACTTCATAGAGGGCTCCTACACTACGTCAAGGAGAAGTAGTTCTCGAAATCGGCCCCGGTGAGGCTAGGAGTAGTAGGTATACGCCTGGCGTATTTTGTGTCGCAGCCCTCCTCTATATCTACCCCTTCCGTAAACCGCACGAGGTCCGACCACGCCGCTGCAAAGTCGTAATCGATGACAGTAGCCCCGGCCACGACAACAGCATCCAACTTCGGAGCTGAGAAAGATACGCAATGCCGAATGAAGGACGAGACGTCGTGAAGGGAGACTGTAAAACTACCGCAGCGGCATGTTTGCCAGTCCTGGGTCAGATGCGGCGAGTCCTGCGACAATGGCGGGCTCGATATGCGCAGTTCGCGCAGACGCGGCATCGCCCAACGCGTATCCGGAGCACCAGGCGTCGTATATGCTGCCGCAAAGAGCCCTACGTACGGGCTATATGGACCTATGAGGAAGCATGGGGCGAAAGTCACGGCCAGGGTCTCAAGAGTGTTCATGGCGGGCATGATAGTCTCGCCGTCCGGCCAGACCAACTCTCCAATGGAGAGCCAGGTCAATGGATATGCCGACACTTGAAACAATACTGCGTTCGGATCCCCAACGTGGCCGTGATGCAGACGAATGCATGTCTCGAGGTCCAACGCCTTGTGGCGGCTGAACACAAGGGCATCCACGTGCTGGACGCACGCACCGTGCGGTACGTGGTAGGGAAGAGACTTGAGAGCGAAAACAGTAGTTCCAACGAGTGAAATATTGTCGACAAAGTGAAACTGAGGCAGCCAGGGTAGCGCATTGCATTGGTCCCATGTTGACAGTAAGATATTTCTGAGAGTGCTGTGCGTGACCAAAGGTATATCACCTGTGATAGCCTGGAAACCACTCGCCATGAGAGCTAAGGTTCGAAGAGAGGGCATGAGGGCGAGGATGCGCGAAATATCCGCTACCTCCATGACTTTTACTAAGCTGTACTTGAAGCATGTTACTGCTCGAAACGCAGCGCTCGACGCTGGCGGCAGTCGGACACCGTTCAGTGAGCACTTCGTAAGCGATGGCGCAATGTTAGCGAAGAGAAGGTGCTGGCCGTCGAGATCAAGCAAAGTATGATGCCTCATATCATGGATGTTGTAGATATAGCTTGTGAGGGAAAAGGACTGAAGCTGTGACGCTGGTTCCGACAATGCGCGGAGGAGACCCCGTTCAGTTGCGGGGCTCCAATCAACCTCCACGGAGAGGCGGTACGCGTCCACCAACGAGTCGGCGAGAGTGTCTAGCGCTTTGCCTATGTCACTGGCGGACTCGAGGTCGAACAACCGCGCGGACACGGTGCGCCGACCTAGAGCATTACGGCTAGTTTGGACCCAGCCACTGGCGGACGTGTAAGGCACTTCCACTGCGTTCAGGTTGGCGAGGTATGCGAGAGCTTGGTAGCGCAGTCGACGATTTGTCCGTGAAAGCGCAAGGACGTCGTCAAGGGCCAGATTAGCGCATGTCGAGTTCAACGCCGATGAAGGCAGACTATCCAGTAAGATGGCACATGGTATAGATGATATACGCAAGGCCTTTGCCGCAGCAGCACGAATGCTAGCCAGAGCTCTATCGGCTTTGGAGCGGGATGCAGTAACAGCCGTACGAGCGACAACGTGGCGGCCAACTACCAGGGCGCGAATCGTCTCCACTATGCGTAGAAGCTCGCTTTCAGGCATTGGTCGCACGGGGCTGCGCTGGTGAGCGTTCATCCTGAAGCGAGGTGTCGAGAGGCAGTCTATCGGCGTCCCCGGGCCGGCCCGAAGGGCGTTTCCTACATACTTCGCTTACTCTCAGTGGCGGTTCATATCTTCCCTCAGTCTTCGAGACATCAGACAAGTATAGAGACGGTTTGCCTGGGAAAGAACCGTGATGTAAATTCAACCACGCAAGTGCGACTCGGCATATTCATTCCGCGATAACTTAAAGCATGGCAGCGAAAACTCCTAACCCTCGAGGGGGCTTGATCCCAACCTAGGTGATCCCTTCCCTTTGAGTCCTATCGACCGAGGCCTTATACACACACAGTTGGACATCATAGTTCAAGAGAGAACTATGGAAAGATGGACTGGACAGCTTCGGCGCCGAGTATTCGCCGTCGAAGTCGGCCGTGGATTACGTAATCGGGTAGAGTTCTGGGACATATCCATGGTATCTGTGGTGGTATTTCTGGTCTCAAAAATCACTTTTCCGCCGAGATCTGCGCGCGAAACGCATTTTCGGACATTCGGCACAACAAGTCCGAGCCCTCCGTCACAGATCTGGTTCCGACTGGTCCCAGGCATATATCTTATTGTGGGATTATCAAATAGTTCTATGGGAATGTAATAAGTCCGCAGAGCGTACGGAGATACCGGGAGGCGGGGATCGGAAGTATCCCGGCCTCAGAATTCAAGATGGAATACTTCGTCCGGAACCTCCTTGTAAGTCACGAACGGTCTTTGTTAAGCCCTAAATACCCTCAAGTCTACAGGCACAGCGACAGCAAGAGCTTTCGTCACCGATATTGAGTTAAGACAAATGGAGACCCATTTGACTTATCGGTAATACAATCCGGCACAGTTGATGTTCCCGGCTTGATTATTCCCATCTTGTGGATTCAATGGAGTGCAGAAGCAGAGATTTATATGCTGTGGTAACGGTAGGGTCTATACTTCCGTATCGGCAGCAGATCTGTGACTGAGGGCTCGGACTTGTTGTGCCGAATGTCCGAAAATGCGTTTCCCGCGCAGATCTCGGCGGAAAAGCGATTTTTGAGACCAGAAATACCACCACAGATACCATGGATATGTCCCAGAACCCTACCCGATTACGTAATCCACGGCCGACTTCGACGGCGAATACTCGGCGCCGAAGCTGTCCAGTCCGAATCGAAGCTGTCCAGTCCATCTTTCCATAGAGAACACCAACTCCAACTTGATAGAGGGATCCTACTCTACAAGGTGGAGAAGTACTTCTCGACATCCCCTGCGAGGCCCGGAGTAGCAGGTACATGCCTAGCGTAGTCTGTGTCACACCCCTCCTCTATATCTATCTCTTCTGTAAGCCGCACCAGATCCGTCCAGGCCGCTGCAAAGTCGTAATCGATGACAGTAACCCCGGCTACGACGACGGTATCCAACTTCGGAGCTGAGAAAGAGACGCAATGGCGTATGAAGGACGAGACGTCGTGCAGGGAGACCGTGAAACTACCGCAGAGGCATGGCTGCCAGTTATGCGTCAGATGCGGTGAGTCCTGCGACAATGGCGGGCTCGATATGCGCAGTTCGCGCAGACGCGGCATCTCCCAGCGCGTGTCCGGAGCACTAGGCGACGTATATGCTACCGCAAAGATACCTGTGTACGGGCTATGTGGGCCTATGAGGAAGCATGGGGCGAGGATTACGACCAGAGTTTCGAGAGTGTTCATGGCGGGCATGACAGTCTCGCCATCGGGCCAGACCAACTCTCCGATAGAGAGCCAGGTCAATGGATATGCCGACACTTGAAGCACTAATGAGCTCGGAAACTCAACGAAGCCGAGATGTAGACGGATGCATGTCTCGAGGTCACACGCCTTATGGCGGCTGAACACGAGGGCATCTACGGACTCGAGGCACGCGCCGTGCGGTACGTGGTAAGGAATAGACTCGAGAGCGAGAATGGTAGGTCCGACAAGGGAAATATTGTCGACAAACTGGAATTGAGGCAGCCACGGTAGCGCACTGCATTCGCTCCATGTTGACAGTAGAATATTTCTGAGGCTGTTGTGTGTGATCCCCTCCACCGAGGCTGTTTCACTCGTCCCAGTCTGGAAATTAGTCGCCGTGAGAGCCAAGGTTCGAAGCAAGGGCATCAGGGCGAGGATTCGCGAGATATCCGCTGTCTCCATGACTCGTAATATGCTGTACTCGAAGCATGTTACTGTTTGAAACGCAGCGCTCGACGCTGACGGCAGTCGGACACCGTTCAGCGAGCACTTTGTCAACGATGGCGCAATGTCCGCGAAAAGAGCGTGCCAGTTGTCGAGCGCAAGCGAAGGGTATTGGTTGAAGTCGTGAATGTTGTTGAATGAGGTTGTAAGGGTAAAAGTCTCGAGCTGTGTCGCAGGTTCCGACAGCGCACGCAGAAGACCTGGCTCGACTGTGGGGCTCCATGTAACCTCAACCAAGAGGTCATGGATGTCGTCCCCCAGCGTATCGTGCAAACTATCAAGCGCATCGGCTACGTCACTGGTGCATCCGGAGTCGTGCAACCGTGCGGAAACCATTCGTCGTCCGTATGCGGTACGATAACCATGCACCCAGCCGCAGGTAAACAGTCGAGGCGGTGTCCCCGCGTTCAGGGTGGCCAAATATGAAAGAGATTGGGAGCGCAGCCGACGATTTGTCCGTGAAAGCGCACGGATGTCGCCAGAGGCCAGATAGGCGCATGTCCAGTTCAAAATAGATAGTGGCAAACTATCCAGTGAGCTGGGACCGTGTATGGAGTCAGGGAAGGCTCTCTCCACAGCAGCCCGAATGCTGGCTAGGGCTCTGTCGGCTTTGAAGCGTGAGGCTGTAACTGCTGCAGCCGCACGAGTCTCGGCAACGTGGCAGTCCACTACCAAGGCGCAGATCGCCTCGACTATGCGTAGAAGATCGCTTCCAGGCATTGGTCGCAGAGGGTTGCGCTGCTGTGCGTGTGCGTTCATACCGAGGCGAGTTGTCCGACTTGTCGGAAGGCAAGGCCCAACCGAGTCCGACGGCGACCCGGTCCGAAGGATGAACCCGGTTTATTGATCCCGTTCTCCTTCACACACAACAGCATGGTCCGCAATCCGCTGGTGCAGTCTTTAATGTACAGCGCTTGTGCCTCTACTCGTGCCCATATTCCCAAACGCATCCTCCGTTCTTAAGGTCGAATACCACGCACAACGCAGACTCAGCAGTCCAGTCCAGTCACTACTTGTGGGGGCGATCACAAAAAAGCAGGACGGCGAAACCCCGCGGAACCATCAAAGAATACATACAGTCAATGTCCCAAAGCCCGCACGACAGTCTTCATACTAAACCTAGCGTTTCTGAAATCTATCCAGCTCGTGGTCAGCGCTCGCTCACTCACTACAGGACGAAACAAGCTCACACTTAGATTTATGAGGAACCACGAATCCCTTCCCGTCCTCGGCCCACCCCAAACGTTGCAAATGACTCGAAGCAACCGATGCCGACGTAATTGAGTTCAGAATTTCGTGTCGTAGCCAAAGGACGAAGAAGTCATGGTCGTCGACGTCCCATGGAGATGTGTGCAGATGGTCGGGATCGTATTCTGCCGGTCCGTCTGGTGAACTCGGACACGGTCGAGACGGCGAAGGATCAGGTTGTGCAGCCGAGAGAGGGCCCTCTCGAATTGGAGTTGAGGGAGAAGGAGCGCGTAGCAAAGGAGACGTACGGGTTACCGGAGACAACGTGGGAGCTTCCACAGGAGTCGACCGACGTCGTTTCACGGGCGGTTCGGTTGACTCGTCCATGGGCTCCTTCCGTTTCCCAACCTGTGAAGCTTCGGCAACGTGTGAAGAGCTCCCGGAGTTCCGGGAAGAGCTAGTAGGACGCGTTCCAGTGGTAGGTGAAGTAGATGTACTGGCGGCGCTTGCTGTCGTCTGCGAGATGGCAGCGACTGCAGCGGGCGACGTTTCGATAACATGAGCTGGTGTTGGCCGAGGCGGTACCGCAGCTACGGCCTCGAGCAGCTCAGTGCCACGCATAGTGACACCGCAGATGAAATATTCGCCTTCATGCTCCTGAAGCGTCGCCTTGAAGTAGTCATACCGAATCATACTGAAGAACGTGCGGAAGTCGGCGGGAGGTGCAAACCCCGGACGTTCGCAATCGCCCACATACGATCCGTAAAGAAGCCGTTGGCGCAGCTTGTAGCCTGGACGTGGTATAAGAACGATATCCTGCCTGTGGGGAGGTTGCGAAATGAGCCCCTAGCGGAGCTGGGAGGAGTGCACGCACCACATACGGCACCGTGCAGGTTCGGCTAGGGAGGCGACCGTGTGTTCTGCAGCGTGAGCAAAGAAGCTTGGATTGCGAGTGACGTCGGGATGCGCCTGGGGTTAGGTGTTGAGGCATCCGAGACCCTTCAACGTTCAATCATGCCACTCACCTTCAAGACGCTCGGGGAAGTGACGGCCGGACGCAACGGATCGTCGTTTTCTTTCGCTACCGTATGAGACGTCGCCTGCGTGATGTCACGATCCAGGTACTGCGTATCAAGCGAGTCGGAACACACATTTGACGATGCACCCTGAGAGTTGGAAGGCCCGAGAACTACGCGCGATTGAGGCTTGTCACCCGCGTCAGAAAGTATGCATGTAGCAAGGACTACGAAGACCACGCACTTGTGCTCTATAGTTCGCAAGCTCCTCCTGCAATTGCTCGTTCTCTTGGCGCAGGTTATGTAGATGAGCTTCCATGCTCTGCAAGACGCTCGTTGCAGTCTAGAAGGACAAGAGATTAGATCATGAGCGACGCGCAGAGCAAATACATACTCGTTTCTGCCCGGTCAAATCGCGTATCTGCTCCGTATAATCTTGATTCTTCTGCCGCGCGTGTAAGTCAAAGACAATACAACATTTCCACGACAGACGCACCGCTTTCGAAGCCTCAAGTTGCACCTTGACCGCCCTGTTGTCCGTCACTTCCTGCTCCAGAAGCGCGAGCTTCGTCGCGAGGGTCGTCACCGGCCCGCGATTGACGATCAATCGGTCGAGGAAAAGGATGATCTCGTCGGACTCCTTGAGACGACTCGATAACGTCTTGATCTCCTCGCGTGCCTCCGACAGCTCTGCCTGCACACTGTCGCTCGCCTCGGCGAAGGCCTGTACATTCGTGGCACTCTCCTGTAAGCTCGCGGCGTACGCCTGGCGTTCAACAAACGTCAAGCACATCGAGGAAACGGCGACGATGATACGTACGTTATTCTCCGCAAGAAGTGTTGCATGTGCAGCCGTTAGTTCTCGGACTTGCTCTAGAAGCGCCGCCACCTGCAGGACCGCGTCCTACGATGATTGACGTCAGGATACTATGTATACCGCAGAGCATATGAAAGAAAATCCCGCGGACATTCTTCTCGGACTCGAGTGCATCACGTTCAATCGATAGGTCTGACAACCGCGTTTCCAGAGCTGCAAACTCGGTCGCTTGCGCCTAAACGAACATCAGCTTGCAGAATCGCAGCTACCAACGAAGATCACACCTTCTTCTCAGACTGGAGTGCACCGTGTGCGTCCGAGAGTTCAAACAAGCGCGTTTCTAGTGCTGCGAACTCGGTCGCTTGCGCCTACGCAATGCGCATCAGCATTCAGAATCGCAGCTACCACGAAAGAAACCATACCTTCTTCTCAGACTGAAGCGCAGTGTGTGCGGACGAGAGGTCCATGAAGCGCGTTTGGAGTGCTGTTAATTGCGTCGCTTCCTCCTGCGCGCCGTAACACACCGTCAGTACGCCAACCTGCCAACGCGAGTGCTGCAACGCGCCTTCCTTTCCTCTACTATGGATGCAAGCTCTCTCTTGAGCTCGTCAAATAGTGCCGCCTGGTGAGCCAGTGTCAATAATACGGCTGCGGCGGACGTGACCGACGACCTACTTGCGACCCCGCCTTTGTAGTATTACTCAAGAGCTGGTCGCGTTCCTTTACGACCTCATCCAGCTGTACCTCCAGCTGCAAGGTCGTAAGTACAGATGTAACCCAACGTTGCGGACGAGTTCAGTGTAAGTTATTACATACCTGAGCGCGTTTCGCTTCCGCCTCGCGCATCTAAGTTACTCGCATGGTAAGCTTCGAGCGTTCCCATACACCCAATGAATACAGCTCTCGCGCACCTTCTGAACCGCCTCATCATACCACTTGGGATTATGCTGCTTCGCAAGGGCCACGAGCGCAGCTTGCAGCTCCCGGATCTACCGCGGCATTAGCGGCCATGTATTCCCGATTGAACACGCGTTGCGGCGTACTTTCGCGTCCTTTGCGGCGCATGCGCAGGAACTCATGTCGAAGTCGAAGACGAGTGGGGAAAGGAAGACACGGAGGAAACGCGTCCGGCGATGGCCGTTTTCCAGCGTGACGTCGCGCGTTGTTTGTTTTGCATCCGGAGCGCGATCGTGTCCCTTCTCATCGTTCGGCCGAAACCTTGTCTACGCATTCACAGCGGACGCAGTGCGGTTAAGTGTTTCTCAGTTTGTCTACTTCGTTCCTTGTACAAAGAGAGAGAGAGAACTCCAAGAAAGGAAGAAAGAAAGAAAGCGGTAAGGGTAAAGGTAAGGTACTTCAGATCGCTTGTGCAGGGAGGGATATTACGCTACTCGGCTTCTCGAAATTCCATTCCAACATCGTGTGCAGTGTGCAGTGTCTCGTAACGAGTAACCGAAGTTTACTTGTACTCCTCTTCGTGGATGGTAATCGTTTGCCTTCGAGAGTCCATCAGTCGCGATGAAGGATCATGAATGGCAGGACGTACGTGATGCGCACGACCGCAGGACGCGGCATGGAGCTGAGCGAGATATGCTCCGAGTGCGACTTTGTTGATGCCGACACGCTGAAGATCGCCCAGGAGCTCGAGCGCACGTTCACTGCGACGTTGTCAGCTTTCGTTCGAGCACTATACGGAGACGGAGCAGCAGGACGTACGTGTCGTGAGGAGGGAGAATGCGTAGATCTGTCGAAGGAGTGTGAGACGCTCGGAATGGGACAAGGCGTGGAGAGGGAGGCGGACCTTTGCGATGACAACGTCGTTCAACACTGTTCAAGTCCGAGTTAGCGAGGATGGATCGCGAGACTGAGCGCAAGCACGTACGGAAGAACATCCCCGCGTCAACTTTGAATAAAACGAGTGTAAGCACTTGACTGTAGGACGTCGACGACGATCAGCATATCTCGACCATGCAGGTTACGACGTACCTAATCAGTGCGAGAACATTGGCCTGGACGCTTTTCGACAAGATAGCTTGGAACTCCCTTCAAGCAAACGACGTCAGTCCCCGAGCCCGGACCACTGAAACAGACTCGGACGTACATGTTCGGCTTCTTGACCGATTGTTGCGCCTTGAGACGCTGGTAGTAGATCAGTCCTCCAGACACCAGTGCGTCTCCGACGCTAAGTTAGCGGGCGCCCGTCGTCAGGTATCGGGATGACGAAGCACCAAGCAATGGACTCGGAGCACGTACATCCCAGTTACAAGCCATCCGTACGCCGTGGGGCTGTCACTTCGTCAGCACGGAGAACCAGGTTAAGGTTTTAGGGGGACGGACGCACAAGATCGACTTGATTTGGCTGAATGACGTGTGGTGGCCCCAGAACACCATGACCCAGACCACGAACGCTAATAATACGCGTCGTCAGAAACCAGCGAAAGAGAGATGGAGAGGGGAGACGAACATTGTTGTACAAGCGCCGAGAGCAAGATGAGCGCCACAAGCGGCCTATTCTGCCGCCCGAATCCAAGTAGACGCCAGCCGTAGAAGCCTTGCGTGAGCGTACACGCCAACGCGTAGCAAAACACATTGATGTAGAATCCGCTACTAGAGGTGAGTGGCGTTCTAGCGTAGATGAGATGGTGGACGCACTGAGGAATGATGCCCGCGCCGGGGACGCTGCCCCACAACCGCACGATCCACTGGTACGCCCATACCAGGTTCGCGATGGTATCGACGATACAGACGACCGTGATAGCTCCGACGATGACTTTGTACCACGCGCGGTCTTCGGGAAAGCGGAGGAAGTAGAGGTATGCTATACGAGAGACGCGCGCCCGTCAGCGCCCAAGATGAAACAGCGCTAAGTAACGCACACGAGCAGAGTACGATGCCGAGCGCGAAGAGCTGCAGAGAAAAGTACAGTCAGCGAGCTCAACTTCACCGTGACTTTGTAATGAGGAATACGCACAGAGATCCATGTACCAATCGTCTAGAGGTAGAGAGGCAAGATCAGTCGTTTATCAGACCGATTGACGACTCGAAACAAACTCACGACGGCGCCGATGGTCATATTGGGCGTGAGGCCGTCGGGGAGTAAGACTGCCATGCCCGGCATCGCGGGCGACGGGGTCATAGCTGCGGCCATTGCGTTCGTGAGGAGGTGAGGAAGAGAGACAGACGAGGGGTCGGATAGAGACGACGAGTGTAAAAAACCGCAACCAATGGGAAAATCGGGCCGAGCACGCGCGCGAGGTTAACTTATATATATTGGATGGCGCTGTGGTGATGAAAACTTCCTATTGATAGGCTTTGTTGGGCGCGACCCTGAACAGTGGACAGAACTTCTGGACGGGGGGCGCCTGTCTCAGAAATCAATGAACTTTCTTCTCGACGACGTCTCTTTCTTCTTCTTGCGTCGAGACTCGAGCCCGACGACGTTGAGGCGCATTGTGTGGCGAGGAGCGCAGAGACTTGAAGGTTGGAGGCCACGAGGCGCGCGAGGCAAAACACGGCGAACAGTCAAACGGGCCATAATAGGCGCCGGCGCCCCGCCGTTCAATACAACCCCACTGAAATGAAAAGTAAATAACAGTCGATCGCGCTAAGAGAACAACAAATCTCAATAAACCTTTCATCTCGTCGCCACTCCCCAGAGCCTGAAAAGACGGATACGCCTGAGTACTGAGAGGAGAACGCGGCCGCGGTGAAACGCGATCGACGACGCGACACGTAATACGGGAGCATGGCGCGCGAAGTCTGAGCGGTTCCGACAAGCTGGCGCCGGAGCGCGGAAGACAGTGACGTTTGGCGGCGGGCGTCGCGACGGTGACACATTACGCCGAGGCCAGTTGACGTCGCACTAGAGTTCTGTGCTCACTGTCTCAGACAACCACTTCACAAAGGAAATAGCTACACCATGTATCTACACACCATACGTATATGACATTTGGCGCCAGGGGGCTAGAACAACCCTTCAAGATCAGCGAACGGGTCCTTCTTCGTCTGCGCAACAGGTGCAGGAGCGGGAGCGGGAGGAGCAGGTTGCTGACTCGTCCCAGCCGCCGGACTCTGCCCCCACTGCATCTGCGCGTTCGCAAACTGGGGCTGCGGCTTCGGACTCGCAGCCGGCGCGCCCCAAATGCTGGGGGTCGACCCGCCCCAAATCGCCGCCTGCGCGCTGGAGAAGTGCGGGCTCGGTTTCGGCGTTCCGGGTAGCGCGATAGCGCCCAATGGCGACTGTGACAGTGCAGGTTGCTGGAACGCGGCCATGATATTCTGTCGTGGGTCCTGCTGTTGTTGTTGCGCCGGTGCGGACGACGAAGGGGAGGAGCCAAAGATATCCGCAAGCTCGTTCATCGCGCCGCCCGAACCAGTCGCAGCCGTCGCAGCAGGTTCATCGTCCAAAAGGTCGATCAAGTCGTTCTTCTTCGGTCCCCCGCCACCACCACCGCCGGCTGTGTATTCCGCGGGGATAGGGTTCGCAGCGACGCTAAAATCGCCCTGCTTGAACGCCTCGTACCTCGCCAGCACGCTATTAATCTGATCGTTGATCTGCAAGAACGTCTCCAGACTCTCCGGATCATCCCCCGTCTCAGCCTCCGCATTGCCAATCCACTTCTGGATCTTCGGGCGCGCCTGGACGAGCAGAAGCGAAACCTGGTGGTACGCGTCTCCGCTCACGAACCGCTCTCCGCGCGCGGGGTCGACGTTATCCAGCATCTCGTTGAGCAGGACGACTTTCTGCTGCAGCTTCGTGAGCTCTGTGAGCGTCTCGGCGCGGTAGTCGGGTTTCGCTTCGGGTTTGGCGCCCGCCATGATCTTCATGAGTTCTTGTGCCGCGGCGAGGTCGCGCGGTGTACCGCGTCGTATCAGTTCTTGCAGTTTCTGGTGCGGGGTGTTAGCGCCGGCCGACTGGGGCAGTGCGAAAGCGGCGGACGTACTGCGGCCTGCGCCTCCCGATCGTCGGCCTCGAGCTCGTCCGGTGACTTCAGCGCCTGTGAAAGTGTCAGCTGTGGTAAGTGGGGACGACTGCGGAGACGACAAGAAAGGACTGCGCGACGCCGGGGTCACAGAAATTGGGGAATGTGCGTAGAGGTAGCCAGTCGTCAAGTGCCGCGAGACAGCGTACGCTCTCATCGTCAGCCCGAGCGCAATGTATGTGGACAGTGAAATGACCGACGAAGAGCAATAGGAACTGTGCACGGCCACGGTGCCATTGCGTACGCGTCTGACACGTCACCGGACGTTGGACGACGGCACGAGAACCAGTCTGACAGGACGGGAATGGGACGGGCATAAGGCGTCTCGTTGTCGAGACGAAGTGCATCGCGTGTGGACGGCGGCGAGCGCATAGTCCCTGAGAGACGACTTGCGCGAGCGGGGCCTCATGGGGATGCCCACGACGACAACGCGAGCATGCACATGACGATGCCAAATACGACGTTGACTGTGCGCCCGTACAATGAAAGAGTCACTCACCGATCCACTGGGCATCGCATGTTGCGCAGGAAGGTCTCTGAACCGATAACCTGCAATTCATGAGCACGACCGACGCAAACCAGGATCAACGAGCCAACGCACCCTTGAAAGTCAAAAGTCTATGCATGTCGCGAATATTGCCCAGGTCCTCCTTCCATCTCGATTCCGCGCAGATGCCCGTCTTCCAGCCATGTATCGTCTCGAGAATCTTTTGCATAACTGGACCAGGGAACGGCGGCGGGCGCTCTGGGAAGCGTCGTACGAGCTCGTTGAGGAACTCTTTGGTGGATATTTGAAGGTGGAAAGCGTATCCGCAGCCTTGGACGAGCGAGTCGAGCAGCCCGAGCGCCAGCATCGACACGTGCGGATTCCGGTGGTTTATATTCCGCACGATCGACATGGCCGCCTCGCGAGGTCTAAGAGACTGGTCAGCCCGAGTTTCCTAAGTCTAGTCGAAGAGCGTACGTGTTGGCTTTCTTGGAGTTGATGTACTCGGCGAGCTCGAGATGGACCGCATAGTTTGGCTCGTGTAACGACGGGTCACACGCTCGTTGCACATAGACCTCGACGGGCGACACTGAAGTCCAGCCGGCGTTGAGCATCGTCAGCAATCTGCGCGCGGGCCGTGCGCGGGACGTGGTCGTACGGAAATAACGGACAATCGGCTAGATCCGAGCATTCGTTAGAAAGTCGAAAGGGATTGGAAATTGCAGCTCAAGAAGCACTGACGTTATGAACATTGACACCCAATCTGAATTGCGCTGTTCTTGGGATCCTGTGCTGTTGAAACCATGAGGGACACCGAATCAATGCAGTAAAACGCTAATATTAGACTCGTGGAGTTATGGAATTGTAACGGAAGAGTCGTAGAGATATGAAAGGAACGTATCTTCTGCTTGTCCGGTCAACGAAGCCAGTATCTTTCCCTGAACTAGTTGCTATACTGAAAGCCCTTCATCAGTCCACGGCACCGTTAAATTCGATATCCTATGCCCGATATAGAAGCGCCCAGTTTGCGAGATCTCTATATTCCCGTGCAGCTGCTACTAGCGGTCTTCAACAGAATGGAGAAGAATGGGTTGAAATATGAGTATATGGTGTGAAAGAATTTTTTGGGGGGAGTATACGGTTGAGGGAGCGATGCCGGGCGAAGACGTAGAAACGCCCAGTCTATTAGAGAGTTTCGATTTTCGCGCTGTATTACACCGTCCCTTCGTATTTCCCCTCCGGAGAAAAGGGATATATATCCGTACATGATTCATAAATACTATTCCTGAGTGGCTAGTCCTGGTCTACGATGTGCGGGACCATGGACCGGAATCAGTGGGTTTGTCGGCGATTGCCCTCCGCCGCGCAAAATCCATGCGCCGCGTATTGGCACATTTCCCCCAGTGCGCTTCACCTTTCCCTTCGAAAGACATTCAAGAATGTTGTGATTTTTTTTCCAGAAGGGCCGCGGGCCTGTAGCGGCGGCGGGAGGAGGAAATATGCAACTGGGCGCTTCTGTACAGGTGGGCGCTTCTATATCGGGTATAGTCCTGGACTTCACGCACTTGTGCGTCACCACAAATAGATCTACGCGTAGTACGTAAGGTCAGCTACCATAGAACCTTAAGGAGATCATATGATCTCACAGTCGAGAAGCCGACACCGCCGCCCGCGCTGCGGTGAATCCTAAGGCCCAATTGCACACACTCCTCAGATACTGAGGTAGCTTCAGATATTCAGATGCGCTACATATCTCCGGTCGATTGCATTGGCGCGTAGACGCTCGGAATGTATCAGTACGGGGGAGTGCCAGTGCTCTTCGGTGGGTTTCTGTAACCGGAGGTACCTAGCTACCCAAGCGCACTGCACCATTGACATTGACATGCATCGAGACCATACATAGTGAAGCAAGCAAGCAGACTGTAACCGGGAGATGAGACACGCTCTTACGCTATCTAGACGTGAGGGTCGACGAGAACGCGGCAGAGAACAGTCCAACTTGTAGTACCCAAGGTCTTTGTCTCTATTCAAACTCGCCAAACCCAAGAACTATGAATATCCGTAAGAGGAAGCGCAGCAGCAATCACTCACCAGGTACATGTACATACTGCGTTCCGCGGTTCGAGGCGTGGACTTTGTAAGCCACAGCCGAACCTGCAATTCAAGTTGAACACAGCCATTTCAATAGACGGTAGGCTCGGGCTGCGGTATCGCTCTGCGGTTGCCGTACGGAAATAGGGGCGAGCAAAGCGGTGCACTCTTCCAGTCGCATTGGGAGGGAGTCTCCGCAGTTCTCGCTGAGCTGTGCTAGGTGTCAGAAGCTAGACGTCGCCGCGGAAGGGAACTGCGCGAAGGTAATGAGTATCGCATTCAACTGCGCGAACTGCGCTGTCGCGAGTCCTCAGAGCCGCAGCCTGAGGTCAGTCCAAGTTCACCAGGTATAAAACCACGGTGCGGCGAAGAGATTGAACTCATCCTCACTTCACACTCCTCACCTCCATCTTCCAACTTCGAGCCAGGTGCTCCTTTTCCAACTTTGTCGAATCTCCATAACCGTCTGCGACGCTTTCACGTTCACATCCAAATCCACTATCATGATGCACTCTTCCCTCACCTCTGTTGTCGCGCTTGCCCTGCTCTTCGTCGCTCAGGGCGCCGCAGGTGAGTTATAGTTTCCGAGTCTACGCGTTTCGAGTCTACGCCTCCAACCGCGCCCCTGCACATACTCACACTCACAAAGGACCCATCCACGCTCGTCAAGTCGGAAACCTCGACTGCAACCTCGCCCGCGTCCGCATCATAGGCGCACTCGCCAGCACGGCCGACACAGTCAAGCAGCTTCCTCTGTACGCGTCCCCACTATTCATTCAAACATTCGAACTTAACTCTCGCAGTGACCTGAACACCGCTCAAGCCCTCGCGGGAGTAGGCATTGCCCAAGCAGGCATCGAACAGATCGTCGTCGCCCTATTCAATAACCAGACCGCGCCCCCGGCTGCGCGGGACCTCGTCGGCTCGGGACTGACGGACGCCCGGACGGCGTTGGCCAGCGTCAACGTCACTGCTGGGTGCGTTCTCCGAGAGCGTGTAGTCGAGAACTTTTACTGACAGAGACTCGGATATGGGATGCAGAGGCGCGGACGAGTGCGGGCTCCAGAAGGCTCAAGCGTCGCTCGAGGCGGCTATCGATGCCGGAAACGACGTCGTGACGTTGTGCAAGTAGGACATCATGATATCGATGAGCCGCCAAGATGTAGTTTCCAGCACTCGTTGTCGATAGCCAGTTGATGATATTCGAATACAGCGCGAACCTCAGTGAGGATACCATGTTGTGAGCCGGAGAGAATAGTACAAGGAAATCGGAGATGCTGCACCAGAGAGTAAGAGCGCCGTGCATGGTCTTCGTGGACCACTGGGGGCTGTGGCTCCGAGGTTCTTGTAGCCGGGACGAACGTAGTAGGTAGAACGTCGAGGGGTGTGTCCGGAGGATCGGCGTACAGATCCTTCGCAACGGTCATTTACGCTTCTCGCGCTCGCGCTCGCGTTCCTTCTCCAGCAGCTCTTGTCGAAACTTTTCCCATTGCAATTGTTGCCGCTCAGCATCTGCTGATCCCGCAGGCGCTAGACCGGGCTCAGTGTCTCGACCGCATGAGCGAGAGAAAGAAAAGAGTACGCACTTTCCTTCTCTCTATAACGTCGCTGGTACCGCTGTACAACGTTGAACACCGATTCCGGCTCGTCACACTGCGCCAGAGCTCTGCAAAATCTGGAACGTCATACCGAGAGCATAAGAAGCACACATGGACCCACATGGAGGATTTCACCAACCAGATCCCGATTGGAACGGGCGTAAAAATAGTCGCCATGAGTACGGTAGGACCTGCGACGCGCCAGCCGCGTAGTCGTTTGTAGCGCACTGCGTATACAAATCCTAGAGCTCCTCCCAACACCATCGTTATTGGCTACGTATAACTGTTAGTGTCGAGCGCTTAGCCCACGGTATAGAGAAAACCAACGGTATAGAGGGTGTAGACGACTATTGTTCCAAGCGATAAGATCTGCGCCAGCTCGGAGTCATGTTGGGTCAGCCGTCCAGCAGCCACTTCGTCCTGCATGAAAGAGTTCCAGACCGGATCGACTATTTTGACCTTTAGAGTTGGCAGAACCTGCTGTTGCTCGAGGACGACTCGTACCGCGAAGAAATAGTAAGCGAATGCCATTGCACACAACCTGTAAACAACACACCTGCTTCTTGCTCCTGCTCCTGACTCTGAACTACTTCCCTACGATGGGGTCTCTGAAGTTCGCGGTAGCGCTTCTGGATGTCGAGCCATCTCTCCCGGTCCAGGTTGCCCAGGGATTGAAGGACGGGACTGTAAGCCTCAGGCTACAAATCAAAAAATCCCTCGCAAGCAATAGCACCGACCTGGAACTATTGTAGTGGAGAACAGTCAACCCTCCTATCGCTCCTACAAACGCCGCTGAACCGATCGCGAGCCCACGGCGAAACCCAACCCAGCCGCGACGCCGCGCCAACATGTACGCCAGACCTCCACCTAGGCCTGCGCCGACGAGCTGAATGCAAAGGTCAGGAAGGCACACTCCATTGGTCAGGGTAAGAGACGAACGCGTATTCTGGACACATTGTCAGGGCTCGGTGCTGCGTCGTATATGCGGACTAAGAGATCGCGGTCCTTCTGGGACACGCGCCCCAGTGCCCGCTCGCGATCTAGAGCAGCTACGAATTCGCTGCGCTCGCTGCGTCGTTTGTCGTCGGAAGGGCGCTCAAGCCGCAGAGCCATATGCGATGATGGTGGTCTGAGCCAAAGCACGAACACCCTGAGAACTCCGCACGCTCAGCTTTCTCGTGATAGGGCCGGATACTTTATCATAAAGTATAGCTGGAGACTCTTATCTTTAAAACCCGTATCATCGCGTATCTGTCAACCAACGAACCTAGAGGTCAGTGTAGGGTGCTACGCACGTCGTGAAGGCCAGATGGCGAGCGCGTCTTATCTAGATCTAACCGAGTACAATCCAACATTGATAGGCAGACACTTCCTCCACGGTCAAAGTGTAGAAAAAGTACACGATAAGTAGAAAGAATCCGTCGCATGCAGTCGTTGAAGGAGGGGGGTGGTATACGGTACAATGGGGGACTCGTCCGTCCAAAAAAGCAAATAACAGCAACCTCGACATTTTACGCGACGGTGAAGGTGCTCGAGTGGCCCGAGAAGGACGAGATGGAGCCGATGAGCGGCTTCGACTCGCCGAAATAGCTCAGGCGGTACGTCCCTGCGGGCGTGCCTTGCTCAATCGTCCTGTCCGGCCACCACCCAGTCAGCGGGACTCGAACGTCTATCATGATGTATGGTTTACGCACCAGGTGACGTTGACCTCGCTCGTCGAGCTCAACCCGCCGCCCGTGCGCAGCCACGAGAACTTGGTCGACGGGTGGCCGTCGGTGCGGAACGTGCTGAAGGTCGAGCCGCTGACGAGCTTGTCGACAGTCAAGTACGTGCCCTCGGCGTGCAAGTTATTCTAGGCAAACAGTAATCAGTCACTGTCGAGGGAGGGAGCGAGGGTAGCGTACTCTTGGGTTGGCACCCTGGAAGGTAGCAAGCACGGTCTGACCAGCGGTGTACGACGGCTTGACGTCCACGAGCACGTCGCCGAACTTCTTGCCGCTCGGCGTGCCGTCCATAACAACGCCAGTCTGCAATGTACTTAGTCGAGTGAAGAGGATATTGGAGTATGCCGCATACCTGGAGCGAGAGCGCGTTCTTCGTAAGGTCAGGCGGGGCAGGCGCGTTCGGCGGTGCAACAGCCGGCACGTTCTGCGCGAGGTACGGCGTAAGCTTCTGGTAGATGTCCATGTACGCCCCGTGCGTGTCTATGTACCACATCCAAATCCAAATCAGCAAAACACGCAACCCCATACCAATGAACAGACGTACGCGGGCCGTAAATCGTCGACGCGCCCTCATAGCGCTGCACAGCGTACTCCTCAATCGTCGTAATATAATGCGCATACGTGTTCGCCGGGCCAGCAATAACAACGTACGCGTCCTCGCCGATGACACCCTCCTTGATAAGCTTCGCGCGCATGGCCTCGCGGATACGGCGTCCGGCCATAGTCGTGAACTCGCCCGGCGCGATGAGGATGACGAAGTTGCCGATGCGGAAGATCTGGATGTCGACGACGTGCGGCGTCCAGTTGTACGGGAACGTCGCCGGGCCGGTGTTCAGCAGGATAGGCTTTGGCGCGTGGCATGCGACCTGCTCCGCCGACGGGATGGGGTTAATGACGCTCTTGACGATCTCCCAGAGCGGGTTCCTACAGCCAGGTACATATGTCAGAGGAACGAGATCATCGCGTACTATTAGTACGCACTGCTCGGTGTTGTTGTTTCCCTGCGTGAAGTCGAACGCGCCAGGACCGTCGGTGGTTCCGCCGGCGAACGAGAAGCCCATAGCGGCAGGGCAAGTATGCACAGTCGTCCCATTGGCAAGCGCGAAAGTGTAGTTCGTCCTTCACGACATCCGTCAGCATTCCCTCTCGCACTCGACCAAAGGCAGAAAAAAAATACTCACATATCGACATACTGGTGAATGCTGCGAACCACACCTTGAACCGGTGCAAGCTTGGTCTGCGTCACGAGCTTCTTCGCGCCTTGGAACTGACGGTCCCCGATGATCCTGTTCGACTCGAAGTCCGAGATGAGGTATCCGGGTCCACGGCCGTGGCAGTCCTCCGTGCGGTTACCGCAGGTGGACGTGCGGAAGTCACAAGGCTGGCCATCCCATGCCTCACCAGGTGACTCGCAGAAAGCGCCGAGACTGCCGCAATGATCAGCATAGAACATCATGATCAGCAGGTGCAGAGGACGCACACGTTCGGGGAGGTGTCGCCGACGTTAGCCTGAGCAAAGCCAGCAACGTAAGTGGTGTTGCCCGGAGCGGCGTTAGGCTCGACCATGGCTGTCGCAGGGTCAATACCACACTAAACTTAATAAAATGAAATCGTACACTCGTAAAGGAAGGCAGCCATGCCCTTGTTATCACCGCTGACGAGCGTGTTGTTCTTCAGGAACGATCAGCACCACCCCTATACTGCCTCGCGTGCGCATACCTCGTAAAGACTGGTACCATGTACGGGGTAGAAGCTGAGGAATCCGCGCGAGGTGCCGTCCGTGCCGAGGAAGTTGAGCAGCGAGAGGTCCTTGTCCTGGTCATCGGTGTAGCGCGCGCGCTCCTCTGCGGGGTTCTGCAGGTAGCTGAACGGCGAGCGGTTGGCGTTTCCGTCCTGGACGGTCGTGTTGCCCACCGCAAGCGAGCCGGGAGCAAGGTTCGCGTGGGCCTTCTGGACGGCGCGAACGGTGCCATCGACAATTGCCTGGTACGCGAGCGGGACGAAGCCGAGCGAGGTGAGCTGCGGAAGCAGGTTCTCGACGTATCCGCCGACGCCGGAGTGCGAGTGCGTGCTGACGAGCGCGGTGTTCTGGGCGTTGTACGTGCCGTTGTAGAGCGTCTGGAGCTTGGCGAGGATGCCGCGGCGGATGCCAGTGTCGCCCATTCCGATATCTGGTTCGTCGCGCTATTTTAGCTGCGAAGCCGCGGCGGACAGGAGACAGACGCACCAAGATTGACGAAGAGCACGCGGTCTGTGGGGTTCGACGCGTCGGCGACGATAAATGCGCGTGCGCGCTGGCGCATGTGCAGGCCAGAGTCAGTCTGACCGAGCGAGGCGTAGCCCATCATGTTCGTCTCGACGATGGGACTGCCATCACGACGCGGCGGCCGTCAGCCACCGGGCGCAGAACGTGTTCGGCGTGCTCACCCAGTGATGTCACCAATGCCTGGAGACATTCAGAATACTGCAAGTCCACGTTCGAGCGATGCAACGGCTCACCGAGACCGAGGAGATACTGGGCGCTCGCTGCGCTGAGCAGCGAGGCCGTCGCAAGCAATGCACGAGAAGAAGGGAAAACCATGACGGCGGCGGCGGCGGCGTGTGCAGTCGCCGGGCGCGGCGCGGATGAGGAAGGGTGGGTGGAAGGGGAAAGGGTGGGGAGAACGCGTGTGGCTCGGGCACACGAGATATATCAGAGCTGGTGATCAAACGCAGCGCGGGGGGCGGAACCGGCTTGCACCCGTGATCCTCCTCCGCGTGCTTCATACATCGCAGCAGTGCACAGCCAAAAACGTCCCTTGATCCACAAACTACACCTCTTCGCCACAGTGCAAGCCACAGCCCACTACACCTCGTTAACCAGCTCGGTCCAGCAAGGGCGGACCACAGAGCACGGTCCCGACGACGTCATTGCGTACCCTGTAGAAGTCTGGGAAATTGTGCAGTCACCTGGCCGGGCAGCATATTACCGCGGCAATGTTCCAGCGTCGAAGGCCCCCAGCAGCGTGTGGAACAGTACGGGTCCAGTGTCCGTCGCCGACGAGACCGACAGTGGCGTTCAGCGAAGCTCGCGAAGGCCACCGGCGTCGACGGCTAGCACACCAGTATCACAAGCTCTCAATCCAGCCTCGAGGGCGACCACTACGAACCAAAGTTGTTACGTTCGAGGCACCAGAGTGGCTGAGGGTTCCCGCGAGTTTTGCCAGACAGAGCTGTCTGCGCTCATGCCGACAACTAAAACACCACACAGGCGGACCACACAGTGAACGCCACGTACGCCGGTTCTTGTCCAGGATGCAAGGGGCGGGCGGCCAGGGTCAGAATGTATTCCCGAGTCCCACAGATCCTGACCTGCGCATGCACGATTCCCGCGCAGTGTTGTATAGCAGTAGACTCGTAGGAACGTGCGCATTCGAGGACCAAGATGCCTCACCGCGTATACAGGGCTTCAGGATGAACGGTGGACGGCGAGCAGGTAGAAAGGACGCAGGTGAGGGGGCAGAGGGCAAGTTTGCGGTTGCACAGCGCAACGGCGCTAAGCGGCGGCGGCTAAGGGGTCGAGGCGTTCCTGCGGCTCCGAGTTTTAGCCTCCAGGTCCAAGACGACGTGCAGTCTTGGCGAGATGGTCGTGGTAAGAGGTCAAGGCTGAGAGGAGGCTGAAGCCCCGGCATTCAAAGGTTGACAGGTTTGAAGGGAGCGCAGATCCCGGATCCTCGGACATCCGGGCCTCGTGCCCGTCGAAGTTTCAAGTAGACCTCACACACGTATACTATTCTGGGGTACAAAGTCATCAAGTCATCACCACTAGTTAACGGAGTCTTAGGACAGCTTTGCATTACTATCAGAATTGCCGCAGTTGGGGTTCTCTCTTTAACAACCTTGACCGGACAAGGAACGATGCACACTTACTTAGTAACTGAGATATATGGAAATCCCACTGTGTCACTATGGAGGATCTGTCTCAGTAGATTTCAGCAATTGGATCCTATGGACGAAAACTTGAGCTACGCGTGAGAACGAGGTTATGATCTTCCACGCAATTCATCAAACAACGGCAAACATATATCCACTGCACGCTCCCTCGCCGCTCGAGACGCGCACAATGGCCAACCCGCTGCAGGACGACTACGTTCGCTTTCCAAAGCACACGCGCGGTGGCCCCGATATGGCCAGGCACATTGCGAAATATGCGGCGAAAGGAACATATAATCTACACAGGAACGAGATTTTCTGGCGCGACGTGCAACCGTTCTTACTCGCGAAAGGCTATCGACTACGAGCGCGATATGAGCCAGGATGGACGCCTCCCTGGATTGGCACTGACATCGATCCCGACTACTTCGAAGAGTCTAGAGGGTCAATGGCGAGTTCGTCCCTCGTCGTGTTCGTCACCCCACTCACCCACGTTCCAAAAAGTTGCCCAATGTGATTGACGCTCGACGACTATCAGACGACGCACTTGTAGCCATCAAGTGGATACCTGACGCCGAGCATACGCGGGACGAGATAGAGGTCATGCGTTTCCTCACCTCGCCTGACATGCTGCTGGACCCAGACAATCACTGCGTGCCGCTTCTGACGACTTTCACGAATCCTGATATGCCAAATGGCGTCTTTACTGTGACTCCATGGCTTGCCGATCTTCACGGTGTACCATTGGAGTATGTCAACGACGTCGTAGACATGATGCTTCAGATGTTCTCAGTGCGCCTCTGATCTGTCTCCAAGGACCCACGTAACTCGAGTGCAGGGTCTAGCCTTCCTTCACAGGCACAATGTTGCGCACAGGTACGTAGAACGGCATTCCGCATGTCTGAAGCTCACGGCTGTCAGGGACTGTACAGGGTGGAACATCTTACAGGACGTCTCGTCCATGTTCTTCGGCCGTCGCAGTCATCCCATGAATCCAGCGTTCAGCGAAGACATGCAGCAGCTACTTCCTTATCGAATGCGCGCGGAATCCCATGTTCGCTATTTTTTCATCGACTTCGGCATTTCGACGCGCTTTACAGGGCCCGGGCCTCACCTCGTCACCGGCGAGATCGGTCGCGACCCAAGTGCACCGGAGCTGTCGGACGAGATACCGTACGATCCATTCAAGCTGGACGTGTACCTCCTGGCCAACTACTTTCTCAACTCGTTTCTAGGGGTACGCCGTCGTTAGAATCTAGTGCCGTGCGCACGCGTACTGAACGTAACGCAGAAATACACAAATCTCGAGTTCCTTCGACCTCTATTACTCGACATGACGCACCCGAACCCACTCGCGCGCCCCACAGCTGCACAAGCGCTTCAGCGATTACAGGCCGTCGCGCGCGAGCCGTATGGCATATCCTTTCGCTGGTGCCTCATCAAACGCAACTATACCTACCCCGAACGCGTCGTCTTCGGTGTCGCATGCCTGGCTCGCGAATGTGTTGCACATGCTCGTGCCTGGTTGTTTAGGAGCGACGTGCTTTCCTTTGGTCGCCGATTGCCTCCCTGAGTTGTACGCACGACTCCTTGTTTTCTTCTCCCGCTCGATGTCTCGTACGTCGCTCCTTCCATCGAATATCATGCTAGCGTATCGTGGCAGTCGTTCCGATGTCGCCGCGGTTGAGAATTCGTAAACCCTTCATCTCCGCAGTGCCAACGTTGTTCTTTGGGGGGCTGAACCGAGCATTCTGGAATCTGGATTTCTTTACGTGAAATGCCGATGTTTGAATGCCTAGGTTGAATCTACAGATCCTACCGCGCTGCTGCAGAGTTGTGAGCGCCGGGGAGACGGCGGGATACATATCTCTAGTCCTTGCGACGTTAGTCGGCTGCTCTACTGAGTAGATACTCAGGCAGGACCTCCAGGGCTTGACCGAAGAGGCTGGAATCCAGGGGTCCATGTTTGCGCTTCACAATTGTAATTGGCATTGCTGTGACAACGCCACTTCCACGCGACGCGGCTGATCTGGCGACGTGCAAGCGGTTGCTGTGCGTCGGTGCTTGATCGCCGCTGGAGGAGTACACGTAAACCACGATCTGGTCCCGGAAAGTGCGAGGACACAATAGCAAGTCGTAGGATGCTGTAGTGGATGTGTAGTAGGAAGTAAAATACAGGACGTAGTATTCCATGGCCATATAGATCGCAAGCGAGACAGCGCGAGAGCATGTGACAGTCATGAGGAATCATCAGGGACGTCCAAAGGACAACTCGTTCGTTCGCAAAAAGAGGTGGCGCAGTTGGAAGAACGTTTCGCGGAAGACGCAGTAAATGTCGAGCGCAACGGCCTTCACGAGAGGGTCTTCGCGTCGCCGTAAACGCCATCTGAATGGAATGCCGTACGGCTTCCTCGCCGCGCGCTTGAGCTTTCGCAGAGCCTCTGCTGCCGTCGGGCGCGCATCCGGATTACTGCGTGTCATCTGGACGAGAAGAGGTCGGAGGAACTCGAGGTTCGAACACGTCTGCGCGAGGAGTGAGAATCGAGGTAGGCAGCCAAAAGAGCATACGCACGACGACGAATGCCTGGAGAAAGTGATTCCCCAGCATGTAGACGTCGGTCTTGAAAGGATCGTAAGGAACGGTTTCGGAGAGTTCGGGGGCGCTTTGGTCACGCCCCATCGTTCCTGTCACGAGGTATGGTCCCGGGCCCTCGAATCGCGTGGAGAGGCCGAAGTCGATGAAGTAGTAACGGAAGTTGCACATACAGCGCGGGCGGGGCCAGTAGCTCGTCTTTGCGTCCTCGCTCATGCCGATTCTCAGAGGGTGGCAGCGAACGCCAGGAAAAGCGGAGCGGGCGTCCTGTAAGATGTTCCAGCCGGAGCAGTCACTGGACTCTGTCAAAACGGTGCAGGTACATGCGGTGAATGGGCGTACCGGTGTGCGATGCGATGTTCGTGCAGGAATACGAGGCCCTGGGTGGCATCGTAGGCGATCGAACGACGCGAGGCAATAAGCAACTCACCTCGAATGTCTGTAGCATCATGTCCACAACCTCGTTGACGTGTTCCAGTGGGAGCCCAATAATGTCGTCCAGCCAAGGCATGACAATGAAGACGCCGTCGGGATTACTGGGATGCGGGAAAGAGTCCAAGAGTGGGTTGCAGTGGTTCCTCGGGTCGGCCCTCATCTCAGGGGTCGATACAAACTCGTGAACAGCGAACTCGTCCCGCGTATGGGGTGCATGCGGGATCCATTTGATTGCGACCTGGGAATCGTCCAACTCCCTCCGCGCATCGATGACTCCAGGAAACTACAGACATGTTGTGAGACCCTGTTGCGAAACGGCGGGTAGAACGTACCAATAGGCTGATATTGTCCTCGAAGTGTCGCGGGAATATGTCGGTCCCAATCCATGGCGCAACCCAGCCCGGGGCATATCGAGGACGTAGACGGTAGCCTCTGGATAGGAGATACGGTTGCACGTCCCGCCAGAACTTCTCGCTGGGCGTAAGGTCATAGAGCCCGCGTGCCGCGCTGCTCTCTATGTGGGCAACCAGTCGCAGCCCACCGCGCGTATGCTTCGGATAGCGCACATAGTCGTCCTGTAGAGGATTCCGTGCCATATCTGACCGACGGCGCGGTTGGGGCTGGCGGCGAGGAGGAACGGGCCAAGTTGGCTTTGTTTGCGCGTGTTAGAAGCCGCTGAACGGCAAGTCCGCCGCCGAATAGTGCAGTTTCAGCAGACCGGTTGACGTATTCGCTTATCGTCTCCGTGATGGAGAGCCCGTTGACAGGGCTGGCCAAGTTCATCGGTTGCGGTATTTGGCCCGCACAAAGAACAACATGGACCCCTTCCGTTCCACCGCCCGGCGTTCGTTCGCTCGCCAGAACAACGCGTGTCTAAGGATATATAGGCCGCCGTCTGTTGGCCCACTTCTCTCATCTCTCGCCCCGGTGGCATATTTCACCGTACGCTCGACGCATCCCCCACGCCCTTCTTACGAACCCCTTTCACTACTATGAACGTGCGTTGCACTTCCTCTCGCACCTGCATGCACTCAAATCACCCCAGGTCACGGCTCCAAGCTGCGGCTCCGACGACCCATGGACAGCGGCTGGCGAAGCTAGCTCCGTTCTCCAGATCGCTGTCTTCATGGCTGGTTCGGCTGGTTCAGCTGTGGCAGCCTTCGCGGGACAGAGCGCCTTCGACTTTCTCGACACGACCGGCAAAGTCAAGAAGCTGGAAGAGCGATGGGAGAGCTTGGATGCGACCTTGTCCGAAGTCACGAAAGCTGGCGATGAGTCCCACCTGGCCCATTACTTCCCGGAGTTCCTTGCGAAGTGCAAGTCCGACCTCGTGCAGTGCGCGCCGCTCCATCCTCGTGTTTCACAATGCTCATTCTCGTATAGAATCGAAAGACTTCTCGTCGACATGCGAATTGAATGTGACCAGCGCTCGCGCCTGCGCAACTTCCTCGCGCCCATCGGACGGTTCGCTACGGACGTACGGTATCACTACAGCTCCCTTTGTCGTATGGACGAGAACATCAAGGTAGACGGCACTGCACGACTTTGGAATTCGCTTGGCTGAACCATTGCACGTACTGCAGTCCTCGAGTGTTCGCGCTTCTTCCTGGGCCCGGGAAGGGAGAGCTCCCCCCACCCGCGAAGAGCAGCAAGCAGAGATAGAGCGTGCGTATCTGATTTGACACTTCCCGACCTCGTCTCACGTCACTTCAGGTATGAAGCTTGCCAACCATTCTTCCGCCGTATGGAATCCTTGGTTCCGCCTCCCTGTCATCGGCGGCCGGCAGCGTAGTGACCAGAAAGAACTCGTCAACATGGAAGCTGGACGCGCGACCACTTTAGTCAACAGTCTCCCTGCTCCAGGTCCGCTCGCCGTCTCTCGTCGTTCATGTCGCTGACTCAGCGCGGCACTGTAGTCTCCTCACCCGCGTCGCTGACGTCGCAGGGGCCGACGGTCAGTCCGGATGCTCTTACTGGTTCAGGTGTGACGCATTTCGCTTTCCCGACATGCACCTACTAACATCCGACCAGCCTCTCCCGACTCACAGGCGCCTTCGATTGACGAGTTACCCGCTGCGGAAGGCGACATCGCCGACTGTCGTCCTGCAAGTGTCGCCAGTGCTGTCACGCTCGACTCCGCGGTGGTCAACGCCGTGTTCCGCTACCAAGCCGACGACATCGACGGAAGTTTGTCGTCCAAGGTGGACCTACCGGACGGCGCTGTTGATGCTGAGGGTACGTTTTCCACTTCATCGTTTGGATTCACGCTCATGCACCATCAGAGCAGCTCAATGTACTTGAGACGGCTATGAAGGGCGAGGGAGAGGTGCTTTAGTACAACTTCATGGTGTTGCTGCGCTCGGTCGCTTTTTATCACGAGGAGAACGAACTGTCCTCGCATCACTCCTTCCTTCTAGCACTGTAATCCTGCGCATAAATATCAAGTCTTCTACATTACAACGCTCCCACTGTGCAAGTCACTCCACACGGTCATGATGATAGAAATACGGAGCCGGCGATCAACCGTTTGGGAGGACAGGAATCATGATCACTGTCCAAGCAAGCCCTGACCCAAAACGGTGGAGCAGTGGTATTTCCTAATATGTGTGCTGTACTCCTCCGGCGCCAGGATCTCAGAGTCACGGCCGTAGTGTACGTGAGTGACGCTGTCCATTCACTCGCGAGACACCGACGAGAGTGTCCGTATCTGAACGGCTTGTTTATTACTGACTCCCAGTTACAATAGGTTACAATAGGTAATGCGGAGAGAGCTGTGGTGATACGTAAGCTGGCATCTCTGGCAAGCTCCTGGCGGACGAACCGTTCAACCACAGCCATTGTGTCGAGGCACCCGCTTGATCGGCGCGTGTCCCTGAGGTGGCGCGGATACACGTGAGTCCTTGTTGTTCGCTAAATTACGCACATGCATAGCAACGCCTGCTCGGCGATGTGGAGAGGGAAAGTACAAGCAGCGGAACTCTGGCTGCGAATGTTACGTCTATGACAGGTGAAAGCTAAGAAGCTAAGACCGTGACCACGCACGGACGCGGGTTTGTTTAAAGAGGCGTGGTCACGGTCTTAGCTTCTTAGCTTTCACGGTCCTGGTTGATGACAGGAATCAGGGATTGTGCGCCTGAGTCTTGCGCAGGCCATTCTGATCCGGCAGCACGTCACGAACGCTCGCTTCGTCACTGTTTCTATGCAAACTTGAAGATAACTCTCCCCACGACAACGCTGCGTTCGCAGCGGGCACTTTGCCTGATTGTACCCGGACTTCCGCGGGTTGCGCTTGCACGTCCGACGTCTCCAATGGCTCAGCGTGAAAACCCCACAGCGGGAAATAATTCGCTTTACAAAGGCACACACTAGTATGGCCGCTGTCGTTTGCAATATAGCTCCGTACTGCATCCGGGGTTCCGAGGCGGTGAAGAAGAAGACAACAGATCGCCGACGCCTTCGTCCCGGTGTTCCGCAGTTCTTCTCCTTCGCTGTCCGGGGCTGAGGCGCAACGAGCAACACGTTGGACTCACATGGTTCCACGCGCGTCGCAATGGCTTATGGAATCCAGTGCACCTTGCGTTCACGTACGATGGGAAGGGTCGTGATAGATATCTCAACGCGAGAGGAGTGTATATTGTCACTGAATGAGCTGAACTGGTCGTAGACACCGAGTACTACTCAGGGATGAATGCGTTGACAGGTGAGATGCGATGGCGTGCAGGAACCGCGCACAGCTTCGACAGGTGAGATGCGATGGCGTGCAGGAACCGCGCACAGCTTCGACAGGAGAACAAGGATGAGTGGCGCCCGGAGATTCGCTTTCAATGGCGGAGAGCACGTGGTAAGGTAAGGCGCGAGGACCCAAATGTAACGCTTCCTCATTCCTCCTCCCGAGCTGGGTATACGTATAAGTGGTTATAGACGGCCTGGTTTCCGAACTCCGGAACACATCCTCCAGCTCTGCGTCGCGGTCAATTCTTCAATGGCACCCTTTCTGGTCTCCTTGGCGGCCATCGTGAGGACATTTCGTCCTGTCGGTGGCTGAGAGAGACGTGGTCAGATCGGGGCGCATTTCGGCTATTATGCTGCGTCGCGTGGCGGCCACCCCTGATGCACAATAGCAACATCCATTGATGATCCAAACAATCGCGATTGGGCCCCACAGCCCGTCTTACAGCTGACGAGTTCACGCGAAAAATTGGAGGGCCGGGGAAGACAATGACATTAAGGGATCGATACCCGTCTCATTGCGAGATGACTGCGTACAACACTGAAGGAAGAAGCCTACGAAGGTCGTCCGAAACGTAGCTCACGAGTACCGACAACGAAAACGCGAGCCAACATGAACACTTGGGTGAAGGTACACCGTATGTCTTTGAGCACTCGCGTAGAGCGACTCTCTTCAACCCGGCGAAGTCTCCACCTGAAGCTAGAACCAAACCGACTGCGTGCGAGGGTGCGCAGGGTCGCAAGCGCGTCGTGAATGGTTGGTCGTTCGTCTGGATTTCTCAGCGTCATATCGACCAATAACGGACGGAGGAATTCGAGATTAGAATATTTCTGGTCCACGATGAGTTCGAGCGGCAGCCTGAGAGAAACGGGATCGACGGACTCACCGAGACGTAGCGGTCCAGGAAGAAGTTGGCCACTGTAAAGACGTCGATCTTGAATGGGTCGTAAGGAACGTGGTCAGATAGTTCGGGTGGTCCCTGGTCGCGTCCAAATGTCCCAGTCACGAGATGCGGTCCTGGACCCTCAAAGCGCGACGAAATGCCGAAGTCGATGATGTAGTAACGGGCATTACCTCGCCATCGTCGGCGCGGGTCGATATACTGTGTGGTATCATCGTTATATCCAGGGCGTTGGGGGTGCCAACGAATGGACGGCGGATAGAGAGTCTTGAAGTCGATCATGATGTTGGGACCGGTACAGTCCCTGTGAAGACGACCCGTTAGACAAGAAACGGTGCGTGAGGACAAACGTACCGATGCGCAACGCCATGCTCGTGCAGGAATGCGATTCCCTGAGAGACGGGTCAGAAACGGCAAAAGGAACGAAGCGATAATAGTGCGTACGTCGAAGGTTTGCAGCATGAAGTCTAGAAGCTCATTGACGAACTTGACCGAGAAGTCGTGTAAGCTTCCCAGCCACGGAATGACGATGAAGACACCGTGAGGGTTAGTGGGGTGCGCAAAGGTATCTAGTAAAGGGACGGCGCGGTTTCGTGGGTCCTTGCGCAACTCGTCCGACGAGAGGAAGCGCATGATCTCCAACTCGTTGACGGTGTGTTCGGCGTCCGGGATCCATTTGATCGCCACGACAGTATCGTCCGCTAGTCGCGCGTCTACGACCCATGGAAGCTACAATTGGACTATTATAATGCGCACTGCGGATAAGACGCGACACGCACGAACGACATCCAGTGGTCCTCGCAAAACATAGGACGAATGTCTGTGCCTAACCAAGAGGGTGTCCAGCCTGGAGTCAACCGGGGCCGTAATTTGTAACCGCGTTTGAGGAGGAACGGCTGCAGGTCGCGCCAGAAGATTTCCTCGTCGTTCAGGGCATAGTACCCGTCCAGAGTTTCCTTGGTCCACTTGCTGACCTGCTCCGGCCGCCCACGCCGCCACGGCGGATAACGCTTGTAGTCGTTCTGCATCTAGCGGGCCAGGAGGAGGAAGACAAGAGAGACGAACAGATATTGCTGTGCATCCCGGAGGTTTGTCTATTGTGACCACCGGATTCCGCGGAGACAGGACCAGAGCCGACACAAGACCGGATATAGTTACGTCTCGAGCTTGAGCGGGCCTAGTCAGCGTTGGACGGTTCCTGAGTATTGAAGGTTGGGTCGAGGACAAGATGGTTCGTACTCCGAGTCGGAGTCGTGCCCCCGGTCGTGCTCTTCCCTTTCCGTTCTTGCCTGCTCGCCTTCGCGCAGAAGTACACCACGGCCGAATACAACCTCATGACTGGGTACATGATCCAACTCGTAACCCTTGTACCAGGAGCCCGCAAGAAGTGATTCGGACAATGGACGCGTCACCTCCGGCCGCACACAGCGATATAGCGCCTAGACGGCGACCCGCTCCCGGACAGTCTTCCTGCCAGGCGAGCCGCACTAACTAAGGCTGCGTGCGCGTAGTGGCAAGGCGCGGGGTACGCTCCTTGTATTTCGACATTCCGCCGCCGCATGTTCGATCGATCTTAGAATTTCGACGCAGTTCACGGGTCGTAGACCGCGCCTTGTCAATTATACAATCCCGCTCAAGCTTGAATTCTGACGTCTCACTTTTCCAACTTGATTCTCGCGATACTTGACTTTTCATGTCTTAACTTCGCGCTCCGAGCCACTCTCAAGTCATGGAAATCCTTCAACCTCGAGTTCCTGCGACCGCTATTGCTTGATGATGGACGCGACCGAATCCACTAGTACTCGTCCACCCTTACTTCTATTGACCATGACGTCGCAGTCTGAGGCTTGCTCGCGGCATTTTCGCACAGATCACTCACCGGAAGGAACCTCGATTTTTGCATACATGTGAAGTAGGCTGTTTCTTTCCGATACGGCAGGATTCAGTGAACTTTACTGTGTTTGTACAATCCGAAGTTGTACGGACCGGAGATGTTTGAATATTGCGGTGGTGGGCAAGACCCTGAGTCATCCGGAATGAACAAAGCCGGATAGAACAAAGCCTGGAAGATTCGACCTTTTCCGGCCGAATCTTCTCGGAGGTGGACATATCGCAATTCTCCTGTGGGGGAAATCCGTGTATTCGGAATTTTCCATTTGAATTTTCCCACTTTGGGAAAGTTTTCCCGGCTTTTCCCCAGAGGAGAAGTCCGATATGTCCGCCTCCGGGAAGATTCGGCCGGAAAAGGTCGAATCTTCCAGGCTTTGTTCTATTCGGCTTTGTTCATTCCGGATGACTCAGGGTCTTGCCCACCACCACAATATTCAAACATCTCCGGTCCGTACAACTTCGGATTGTACAAACACAGTAAAGTTCACTGAATCCTGCCGTATCGGAAAGAAACAGCCTACTTCACATGTATGCAAAAATCGAGGTTCCTTCCGGTGACTTCCCATACACATTCCTGACCTGTGCCCTTGCATTGCTTATCATTGCATCCGAGATGAAACTAAGCCACACGTGAGAATGGTGTGGTCCAAGTGTGGACGGTTGCGAGCTCGGAGTGGGAGCGGGACGGACTGCATCCGGACTTCCGCGGGTCGCCCTGGCATCTCCGGTGACCTTGTGCGGTGAGTGTCACGGCACGGCGTGTGCGACAGTCTAATGCACTCAATTCAGTGGTCGCAGTGCGAACCAACGTGACACTGGATCCGCATTTCCGCGGCCGGCGAACAAAGCAACAACAGATCGCCGACGCCTTCGTCCCGGTCTTTCGAGGTTCTTTACTTCGCTGTCCAGGGCTGCGGCGCAATTGGGCCCAACTTGGACTCACACGGTTACACGGGTGCAACTGCTTCACTACAGTACGGTGGAAGTTGGATCCGTCGAAATCGTAGGGAAAGATAGAGCTACGCGATGCCAACTTGTCTCTGTAGAGCTGCTGTAGACGCTTCGCAATACCGGGTACGGTACAACTTGGAATCCAGGGTGCAGTCGTTGTCATCGAAAGAACAACAAGAATACTGTAAGTGGCTCGGAGGTTCGCTTTCAATCGCGGAGCGCGCGTGGCAGTTCAAGTTGCAATTGCGAGTGGGGAACTCACACCGTAAACGCGATGCCTCCCAGCGCGCTGGGGTTAAACTGCCCTCCCGCGCACGGGCATGCGGAGTATCACGCACGGCAAATTCATTGCACTACCAGGCACCACATCTCCGACGCCGTCATGAAATATTAGGCAGCAGCTCTAATCACAGAAATGTACAAAGCAGCATATTGCGCTGCAGCCAACTCTCCGGCAGCGTGCTTTTCAGTCTCCTTGGCCCCGATCGTGAGCCCAGAGAAGGTCATTAGTCCATAGTTCCTTTCGTCCGGTCGGTGGCTGAGAGAGGCGTGGACAGATCGGGGCGCATCGCTGCGTCGCGTGGCACTGACCCCTGATGCACAATAGCAATACCCAAACAGTGCTGCGCGCACCAGTCGCGAATCGACGCGGACCCACAGGAATTCTCACGTAAGGACACGAGCATCGTCGGGAGATCGTTGTATCATACGCATCGAAACCGATGACGATTATTGCTCCTCGACAGTACACGGTACGAATGAGAACTACGACGGTCGTCCAAAGCGAAGTTCCCGCGTCCCGACGACAAAGACGCGGGCCAGCATGTGGAGTTGACGAAATGCGCATACAATGTCCTTAAGAATACGCTCGTTCCGGGTGTCGTCGATGCGACGAAGCCTCCACCGAAAGCTGGGTCCAAACCGCCTCCGTGCAAGACCGCGCAGCGTGGTAAGAGCGTCGTGGATGGAGGGTCGCTCGTCCGGATTTCCGAGGGTCATGTCGACGAGCAGCGGTCGCAGAAATTCGAGATTGGAGTATTTCTGGCAGCGGTTAGTCTGGACTCTAGAGGGCGCGCTTCTGAATCAGCAAGCTCACCGAGACGTATCTCTCCAGAAAGTAGTTACCGATAGTGAAGACGTCGATCTTGAACGGGTCGTAAGGAGTGTTGTCCGATAGTTCAGGAGGTCCCTGGTCACGTCCGAGCACCCCTGTGACCAAGTGCGGGCCAGGTCCTTCGAAGCGAGAAGAAATCCCATAGTCGATGAGATAGTACTGTGCCTTTCCCCGCCAACGCCAGCGCGGCTCGACAAATTTTGTTGTATCGTGGTTGTACCCTGGCCGCTGCGGATGCCACGTAACCCCCGGTGGATACAGAGTCTTGAAATCGACCATGATGTTAGGTCCGGTACAGTCGCTGCAACGAGCTCGTGAAGGATAAGAGGCAAGAACAAGGTGACGAACCGATGCGCAACACCGTGTTCGTGCAGGAACGCAATTGCCTGAGAGAACTCCGTGAGATCGAGAACGTGTGTAAGGAGAAACCGCGCGTACGTCGAAGGTTTGGAGCATGAAGTCCATGAGCTCGTTCACGAACTTGACGGGAAAATGAATCAAGCTGCCCAACCATGGAGTGACAATGAAGACGCCGTGGGGAAGGGTAGGATGAGAGAAGGTGTCGAGTAAGGGCACCGCACGATTCCGCGGGTCCTTGCGCAAGTCGTCGGACGAGAGGAAACGCATGATCTCGAGCTCGTGAACAGTGTGCTCGGCGTCCGGAATCCATTTGATTGCGACAACACTGCCGTCAGCTTTTCGTGCGTCGACGACCCAAGGGAGCTGCGAGTCTGCGTCTAAGTCTCACTACATGTATAGATACGGGACGGCGGCGCGGACGTACAACGGACATCCAATGGTCTTCGCAGAACACGGGGTTGATGTCTGTTCCTGTCCAAGACGGTTTCCAACCTGGAGTAAGTCGTGGCCGAAGCGTATAGCCGCGTTCGACGAGGAAAGGATGCAAGTCGCGCCAGAAACGCTCTTCGTGATGAAGTGCCCAGCGACCTTCCTCAGCTTGCTTCACCCACTTGCTCACCATGGCTGGGGTGCCGCGTAGGGATTTCGGATAGCGCTTATAGTCGGTTTGCATAGGATTGGGACAGCTGGAGGAGGCGGGTGCAGTCGTCATGACTTGGCGGAAGAGCGCAGGGCGCGCAAGGGAGTGGCTCGCGGTTGACTGTTGTACTGTTTGGTCTTGTTAGCGAGCGGCGTTAACGACACACAAGATCACCCCGATGCCCGATAGTCCGAACCGCTGAGGGTTCAGAAATTATTCTTTCCTGTCTTTACGCCTCTATGTATAAGTTAAACTCTTGGCCCCGGCCTGCCCTCTTGAATGATCACGCGGACTGTCATGCCCCTTGCATGCCCCTCCCATCGTGCTGCTTTATTGTGTAATCTGAACGACCGACCGGACTCCGCGAATCTCGCAGATTTGACGACTTGCAGTCTTTTGCATGTCAAAGTGCACCTCGACGCTTTCACTCTACACGGACAGGCTCCTGCCCGCTCGCCTGCATCCGTCCGCGCCGCGTCTCTTCCGACTTGCGCACTGCGCTGGTCTCCTTGGTCACACGGCAGAGCTTGAGGATTCTCGAAGGCTATCGCGGAACACAAGGTTAAGGGGGAGCATAAGGCATGGCTTGTTCTGAAGCACATCGTTACATCGGGGATTGAAGGTAAGGCAGTGATTTACACCCAGAGAGCGCGACAAAGGGCGTGTGTCAAGTCGATGTTGGAGGGCGGCGTGCAGGGGAAGGGCATGGCCAGTTCTTCGGCATGTAATGTCCGCAGCGCTCTTCAGTGCACGGACTAAGTACCTTCAACTGTTCCTTGACCGCCAAGTAGAGATCCGACAGCTTCTCATAGGGTACAGGGTTCGGAACCCACGAGGGTCTATGCGCACTACCCTTACTCCCTACGTTCTTGTCCAGGGCGGGTCTGTAGCATCTCACGGTCACGAGGGTAAAAGGAGGGAAGGAGGACAAAGTCAAAGGAGTTGTAGATCGGATCTCCGGGGTTCCCGAGACACCCGTTTCCCCGACGCCAGCGCGGCTTGATTCATAGCATGCATCCAATCAGAAATATCGGATGCACTCATAAATAAATTCCACACTGCTCGTTGCTCGGTACTAGTAGGGAGCTTCAAGCCCAGCTCGATCCTAATAATTCGTGGGAAGGTATCTCTATGTCTGAAGATTGTTCCCTCATGCCTGCACCACTACTGTGAGGACAGGTGACGTAAGTAACACCCCGCTTTCCACGCACCATTGCAGCCGGAGTTCCGCGGCCGTCGAAGAGCAACAGGCGTGGCGCGTGTGAGTGCCGCGAGTCTGATGATACGTTCGACCCACAGATCTCGAAGCTCTAGACGTCGAGCCGGGTTTGCGGCGCACCGGAGAACAACGTGGACCCACAGCGGCGATCATGCGAATGCGAAATTGACAGGGGCGCCCCGTCCTGACTCCTGGGCCCTTGCAACAAGGACGAACCTCTTCTCCCTCTGCGTACTGTACAGGTGCCGCAAGCCTCTTCTCTGCCCGGAAGAAAGAATCTGGCCGCTCGGGGCGCGGGACGTCGACAGCAATGCAAATATCCTGCAGTCTCATATCAGCGAAGCAACAGCCTGAGCGGTTAAATTCGTAGCTGGAGCTTTCATCGTCGCCCTCTGGTTGTAGAGGAGTGTGCCCTGGCCGCCACCGTCATACCTGGGCAGGGCCCGCAAGGGATCCATGTTTACATTCAGCCATTGTGACCAGCGCCACTTCCACGCGACGCGACTGATCTCGGGAGTGCAAGCGGTTGCTGTGAGGTTAAGTTTGATCGCCGAGGACGTAAGGTGACATTTGGCGTACACGTCACTGGGAAACATTGTTCCGTGCTGCAGGTTGCCATTGCATGGAACAACGTTCGACATGTCGACGTACGACACGGCCACCGAATGTTTCGAGATGGACCCATACCTACTCCAACACCGCGAACATCGACAGCTTCATCTCCCTGATGACAGCGGTCATGCGGCAAGTAACAATGGCCAGGGGCACTTCAGGATCCTCGGTCTAGCCTTGACACCGACTCCCTGCGTCGCGGATCGGCCTCGAGTTCATGTTGTCTATATGGCCTCAACGCGCAATTTCTGTCTGCCCGAAGTCCAAACCAAACTCGTGATAATGACTCGTTACAACGACGACGGAGCTAGTACTCTATGAGGACGACCGAACGAGAGTTCACGGAATCCGCAGAATGGAACTCGAATCCAGGTGTACAACTCCTCGAAGACGGACATCAAGTCCCAGAACACGCGAGATACACGGCCTTCCTTCACGGGGCGTAACCGCCATCTGAAAGCCAAGCCGTTGCGCCTTCGAGTTGCCTCTACCAACTGCTTCAGCGCATCGTCGATCGTCGGTCGTTCGTTCGGATCCCGCCGCGTCATCGCGTTGAGTACTGGCCGTAGAAACTCCAAATTTGTGTAATTCTGTACGATATATGGACACACGTTGAGCACACCCTAGAGCTTGGGGATCACAAGGCGTTGCTCACCGAAATATACTCCGTCAGGAAATAGTTCCCGAGAACGTAGACGTCCAGCTTGAATGGGTCGTAAGGAACCGTATCGGATAACTCTGGAACGGTCTGATCTCGTCCATGCCCACCAAGCACAAGACGGAGACCCACAGCCGCGGGATCGAAACGAGCGGACAATCCGAAATCGATGAAGTAGTATCGCGCGCTGCCCCGGCATCGACGGCGGGGAGAGGGGAGGTCAAGCATGTCTTCGGTCAGCCCAGAGAGGTGCGGATGCGGTCGCACGCCAGGAGCGAAGAGGGATCCGTAGTCGAGCATAATGTTCGTGTTTGTGCAATCGCTGAGAACTGTCAGACGCGAAGGCGTAGCGCAATAGACAAGGACGCACCGATGCGCGATTCCCTGAGCGTGCAGAAAGGATAGACCCTGAGGGATAGAGGGAGACATGAACGTAAACTCAAGGAAAGTAGATGTGATACGCACTTCGAAGCTCTGCAGCATCATGTCCGCGACGTCGTTGACATAGCGAAGACGGTATTGAATCAAGTCTCCGAGCCACGGTGACACGACGAAGACGCCGGTAGGCAGCGTAGGATGATAGAACACGTCCAATAATGGGTAAGTATGGTTGCGCGGATCGCTTCGAAGCTCGTCGGACGCCAGAAAACGTAGGATATCGAGTTCATGTTGCGTGTGAAGCTGGTTTGGAATCCACTTGATAGCTACCATAGAATCGTCCTCTCGGCGTGCGTCCATGATGTTCGGCAGCTTCGCGTCGTAAGCACACGAGACCCACGGGTGCTGCGTTCGAGAAACGCACCGGGACGGCACCATAATCCTCCATATGTGTGGGGTGTATATTTGTTCCAAGCCAAGACGGCACCCAGTCCGGTGCGAATCGTGGGCGTAGTCGGTAACCCCGCTGCAGCAGGAACGGCTGGAGGTCGCGCCAAAATAACTCGTCGCCCTCAAGCGCATAGTACCCTTCACGAGTCTTCTGCTCCCATTGCGCAACCTCCGTTGGGCTACCGCGCATGTACTTGGGGTAGCGCTTGTAGTCGGTCTGCGCAGGGGGTACCATCGGGGCGACGAGTGCAGAGCGAACGCGCGTGGGGTATTTGCTCCTGTTTGCTGATGTTACCCCCTGCGGGACCTACACGGACGTAATGGGTCCGTCTTGCTTCCCGCCGGTCATGTCAGTTGTCACATCTCTCAGTCTCACCGCCTGCCGATGTTTCCTGTCGTTGTTCTTTCCCCTGGACATGGACACACGGTGTTACACCCCGCTATTGTCTCCAGACGACCGTTATAAGGCGTAGCCGCAGGTTGGAACGGCTTCACTCTTAAAATCCCCTCCTTGGTTACGCTTCCTCTACTCCCTACTACGCACATGGCATTGGCAGCTGCAGCATCAGCGGCTGTAGCCGTCAGTACCTTTGCCGACTCGATGGCCGTTTACAACGCTGCGAAAGAGGTCGGCACCGTCGCTGGGAAGATTTCCGGCGCGATGACAGAGGGCTGGAAGAATCGCGCCACCCCGCCCATTATCAAGGACATCATTGACGAGTGGGATGCTGTACGGCGTCTCTCAGAGTCTTTGCGCAACCACCCGCTGGCCCAGAGCCACGCGGACCTCCGCTCCGCTCTCCAGGAGCTTGACGCGCGAATCAAACAGTACGTACCAGACGCACTAGAAGATCGCTGGCCGTGCTCACACATTGCAGTATCTCCGGTCAGGTTGACCGCACGATTCAAGAGTCGGAAAGCACCAATATCATGGTCTATCGGTGGACGATCTGGGGCCCTGCGAAACGCGCGCAAATCCTAGTTGAGCATCTCGTGAGGTTGAAGGTGAAACTGACGGTACGTTCACTGCCCTGAGAGTTCACGCGAATCATACCGTTGCTGACGACGAGTCGGGATCAGCAACGATCTGCGCAAATGGAGAGTATGGCGGCCGACGCGCGGGACGCTGAAAGCGCAGCCGCCAGTGCAGCGTCGACGCCGTCGAGGTCGAGCACGGCCTCAGGAGGAGGAGGAGGAGGCTCCTCCTCCTCCGGCGCAAGCGGGTCCGTACAAACGAGTACGTCCACTCGTCCTGACATCCATGAAGGTGAGACTCGACTGACACCTCGCAGTCATGAACGCTATCACTGGTATCCCATTGCCGGCAGATCAGCCGCTTCCGAGTAGGCTCGTCCGCGATTCGGACACGGCGTCAGTCTTCTCATTCGTCGAGATCGACAAGGACGACGCCACTGTGCCTGGGACCGGCGCTCCTGCTGGCGACACCCAAGCCAAGCCTGCTCCTACGCCGCCAACCAGTTCGTGACACTCTCTGCACTGTATAGCGCTCGCTTATCATAAGCTTTACGGCCTCTCTCAGAGGCTACTGCACAGCAAGGCCAAATCAACCACCATCCCGGCTTCCCATCCAAAGCCCCGGACAACTCTCCTGAGACTGCGGAAGCAGAGACGATTGCACTGGTAGATCTCCCTCAACGCCATGGGAAGGACGAGGAGCCCGAGCCGGGCCCGTCGCAACATTGTACGGCTCTTCCAGCCGGTACGTAAACGCGACTCGTTTCGCCCGCGCCGTGATTCATTCCTCTCCCGTCGCAGGAGAATATGATCCCCTGCAAGCGCTCTCTGAAGAACCAACAACATCCGAGACAGAGGGAAAGGAAACTTCCAATACGAGTACAGGAGTATGACTGGATCTTCTTTATCTCCGAGTTGTACCCTAATCTTTCGAACCTTGTCTACCTATGTCATTTTATTGTACCGTGGGCTCCCGTATCGTGTAGAGGACTGAAAATTGACTGTGCGTTGGGGACATACGGATGTGCATAAAACACCGAATCTCGGAGTGTCAGCAGGAAGCCAGGACTGAGATTGGGAAACTATATATCGCTTCGCCGTACAGAATAGACATCAACGCTGTACATGCGGGGCGGTAACCTCGGGCGCGTGCTTGATTCCGCGGCCGTTGCCTGGCCAGTCTTCTTCTTCTTCTTCCGCTTTTCGCTCTCTTCGTGCTCTTCCTCCAAACGCGCGCTTAGGATACCACGGCCGAGTACGTCCTCATTACTGTATATGTGGATCGCCTGCCGCTCTAGCGCGATATCCTCGGAAACGAGCTCAATCGTGGAGGTTAGTGCATGACCGCCGTTGAATGCTTGGGCTAGCTATCTATTCTCTTGAGCTACATCTCCATGTAATACCGTCGACCTCTCTAATCCTTACTATTCGCCATGGCAGTCCGACTCGGAGACTTGCGCACGGCATTTATTTATTTTTCCGCACAGATGTTTCCCATACACATTCTTGACCTGTACGCCTGCACTGATTATCATTGCATCCGGGTCAAAATAAGCCACACGTGAGAATGGTGTGGACCAAGTGTGGACAAGTGTGGGTGGAAGCGGGACGGATTGCATCTGGACTTCCGCGGGTCGCCCTGGCGTCTCCGGTGACCTTGTGCGGTGAGTGTTCACGGCACGGCGTGTGAGACATTTTAATGCACTCAACTCAGTGGTCGCAGTGTGATCCAACGTGACACGATCGCCGACGCCTTCGTCCCGGTCTTTCGAGCTTCTTTACTTCGCTGTCCAGGGCTGCGGTGCAATTGGGACCAACTTGGACTCACACGGTCACACGGGTGCAACTGCTTCACTACAGTATGGTGGAAGACGGATCCGTTGAAATTGTAGGGAAAGATAGAGCTACGCGATGCCAACTCATCTCTGTAGAGCTGCTGTAGACACTTCGCAATACCGGGTACGGTACAACTTGGAATCCAGGGTGCAGTACGACTGCGTGCGAGAGAACCGTTGTCATCGAAAGAACAACATGAATGCTGTGAGTGGCTCGGAGATTCGCTTTCAATCGCGGAGCGCGCATGGCAGTTCAAGTTGCAACTGCGAGTGGGGACTCACACCGTAAACAGGGCGCCCTCCCACCGCGCCGGGGTTGAACTGCTCACCTGCACACGGGCATCGTGCGGAGTATCTCGCACGGGCAATTCATTGCACTACCAGGTACCGCATCGCCGGCGCCGCCATGAAATGGAAGGCACCAGCTCCAAGCACAGACATGGGCAGAGCAGCATATTGCGCCGCAGCCAACTCTCCGACAGAACGCGTTCCCGTCTCCTGGCGGCGATCGTGAGCGCAGAGCATTTGATTTCGTCCGGTCGGTGGTTCAGAGAGGTGTGGACAGATCGGGGCACACTTCGGCTAATGCGTCGTGGCCCCTGATGCACAATAGCAATACCCAAACAGTGCTGCGTGCACTAGCCCCGAGTCGCCACGGACCCAGAGGCATTCTCACGTAAGGAGATGGGAATTGTCGGGAGGTCGTTGTATTATACGCATCAGAACCAATGACGATAACCACTCCTCCAGAGTACACCATACGAGTCAGACCTACGACGGCCGACCGAAGCGAAGCTCCCGAGTCCCGACGACAAAGACGCGAGCCAGCATGTAGAGTTGACGAAACGCGCAGCCGATGTCTTTGAGAATACGCTCGTTGCGAGTGTCGTCGTTGCGACGAAGCCTCCACCGAAAGCTGGGTCCAAACCGCCTCCGTGCAAGACCGCGCAGCGTGGTAAGCGCGTCGTGCATGGATGGCCGCTCGTCCGGATTCCTGAGGGTCATCTCGACCAGCAGCGGTCGCAGGAATTTGAGGTTCGAGTATTTCTGGCGCGCAATCAGTGATATGGGTGCGCTGCCGCGTAGTCACGCTCACCTCGACGTATCTCTCGAGGAAGTAGTTGCCGATAATGAAGACGTCGGTCTTGAATGGATCGTAAGGATTGAGGTCCGATAGCTCGGGTGGGCCTTGATCACGGCCGAGTCTCCCAGTGACAAGGTGTGGCCCAGGGCCTTCAAAGCGGGAGGAAATACCGAAGTCGATGAGGTAGTACCGCGCCTGGCCGCCCCAACGTCTGCGCGGCTCGATATAACGCGTTGTATCGGCGCTGTATCCGGGACGTTGCGGATGCCAGGTGACTGACGGAGGAAAGAGGGTATGAAAATCGAGCAGAATGTTAGGCCCTGTGCAGTCCCTTCGGGGACAAGGAAGGGCGCATGAGAGACAGACCGAAAGCAAGAACAAAGTGACGCACCGATGTGCAACGCCGTGCTCGTGCAAGAACGCGATTGCCTGGAAGAGTCATTAGCCCAGAAAATAGGGAAAGGAAGTGCATGCACGTCAAAGGTTTGCAGCATGAAGTCCATCAGCTCGTTGACGAATTTGACAGGAAAGTCGATCAAGCCGCCCAGCCACGGAGTCACGATGAAGACGCCTTGCGGAATGGTAGGATGCGAGAAAGTGTCGAGTAAAGGCGCGGCGCGATTCCGCGGGTCCTTGCGCAGTTCGTCGGACGAGAGGAAACGCATGAGCTCAAGTTCGTGAACAGTGTGCTCCGCGTCCGGAATCCATTTAATAGCGACGACGGTGCCGTCTTCTTTCCGTGCGTCGACGACCCAGGGAAGCTGCAATACGCGTGTTTCAATGTGCACGCGTGAGACGTAGAGATATGCGTACGATCGACATCCAATGATCTTCGCAAAATACGGGATTAATGTCTGTACCCGTCCAGGACGGTTTCCAGCCAGGAGTCAGTCGTGGACGGAGCGAGTATCCGCGGTCGAGCAGGAAAGCGTGCAGGTCACGCCAGAAGCGCTCCTCGTTATTGAGATCCCAACGACCTTCCTCGGCCTGCTTGACCCACCGGCTGACCAGGGCTGGCCCTCCGCGTCGAGACTTCGGATAGCGCTTATAGTCGTTCTGCAGGGGATTGGGACTGCTGGGGGCCTCGGGTGCAGTCGCCATGGCCAGGGGGAAAGCAGAGCCCGCGAGAGAGAGAGTGGAGATCACGGTTGACTATTGTGCTGTTTGTTCATGTTACGCGATTCAGCGGCGTTTACGAAACGGCGGAGTTGGGTACAACTTCCCCCGAGCCAACAGTCACGCCCGGCGCGGTAAATTTGAGTCAAACATCAACCAGTGGCCGTGTCCTTGGACGTGCGTTGTTCTTAGCCGAGGACGACATGGGCAACGGAGTCTCGCTATAAACCCTCAAGTTGACGTTATGGGGTCGATACCTTTTCTCTCCTCTTCCTCTTCTACGCCCAGGTGGCATCCTCAAGCTACACCCTCCTCACGCTCCCTCTCACGCTATAGAACGCCACTATGAACGACCCTTACTCTGCCTCTACGACGATCATCACGTACGTGAGCGGGGCGAGCCTGGTCCTCGAGTTCGCGCAGCTTTGCTATCAGGGCAAGCAAAGGCTCGAGGCGTCCTACGAGGGACGAGGCAAACCCAAGCGCATTGTCAGGCTACTCGATCTCTGGACCGAGGTTCAGAGCGCCGTTACGGCGTTGCGCGACAATCCCACTGTCCACCTCCTGGAGCCCGATACCCTCCTGCGGCTCATCTTCAAGATGAAAATGTAAGAGCGACAAGTTCTCTCACAGTTGAGAAGCTTATGTTTGTGCAGTATCGACGACTCCGTCTACGTTATCATCGACATGCAGTCCAACAGCGGTCTCTGGGACAAGTGTTTCGGGCCTTGGGCGGGTCACGCGGTCGAGACGCGGCGAGCTATGCGCGAGCTCAGCTGGCTCAAGGAGGCAGTCCTGGTATGTGAAATGTGCTACTCCAGTCGTGCGACGCCGCCTTACCATCTGTTTTCCCACCCGCAGTCCACTACGGCCAAAGTTCACCTCTTAGAGAAGATGTCCCACAGTCTCGACATCAAGCCCAAGCCCGGCTTCTCCGTCGTTGCTCGCCCTGCGGAGACCCGGCCTTCGTCTCTTTTCGGCGCTTCGCGATCGACGCTCAACCTACCCCGTGACAACGGAGTGCAACTCACGGCGGAAGAGCTTCCCGACGCGATGCAGCAGCTGAAGGTCATACCAATGAATAATGAAGGACGACAACACTAAGGACTTCTTGGTACTTCTCGAGATTGCGCGCAAGCGTGATCGTAACTTGTTCAGTGCGTCAATGCGATCGTGCCGGTTAGGAACCATCCTGACGTCGCACAGAGGACGAGGAGGTCAAAGCCGAGGTCGTGAAGGTCGTTGCTCCCCTCCAGCCTGCCGCTCCACCGCCGTCGCCGCCGTCTCAGCCTCAGCCTCAGCCTCAGCGTGCCGCCTCCGCCGAACAAACAGGAGAGGAGATCGAGCTGGATGAGTTCCCCATGCCCAAGAGCAACGGTACGCTCGTCCTACGCAAATGGCATGGCAGAACCGCAGACTCATCGTCTCTATGTACTGCAGGTGTCACTCCGACCGACGCCGGTCCTGCAAGTTCGGACGATGGCACGTCGACGACTCCATCTGAGCATGCCTAAACGCGGTCACTGTTTGCAAGATCCCAAGTCTCCTTTGTAGCGCTATAGTGTTTTCCCTGTCTTTACAACCCCCTGTAAGTTATACGCTGACGGGCAGTGCTCGCCTTCAATCACGATGACCACACGGACTTTCATGCCTTAATTGCCAACGTGATTACCGTCCTCCTCAGGCGAACGACGGTCTGCCAAAGGACAACTCGTTCGTGCTAGTGCGTAGGACCAGACGTCGCAGCTGCCAGTGGACGAGACTTCGCGGAACATCTCCCCGCCGGCGTAACCGCCATCTGAGCGGAATCTCGTACGGCGTCCACATCGCGCCTTTGAGCGTCTGCCGCCGTCGGACGTGCTGCTAAATTCCTATAGGTCATCCGTGCGAGAAGAGGCGGAAGAAACTCGACGGCTGCGTGAGAGAGTGAGAAACGCGCAACTTGGAAGTCAGGCGGTTTCTGAAGCTCATGCGCGACGACGAGTTTGCAGAAACCCAAAGTCACAGGCATATATACGTCCTACTTGAACGGGTGTCCGAAAGCTCTGGGCGCATATCTTCCCGGGAACGAGATACGGTCCTGACACCTCAGGTTCCAAGCGTGTCGAGAGACCAAAGTCAATGAAGTAGTAGCGGAATGTGCACATACAGCGTGGGCGGGGCCAATAGGTGTCCTCGCTCGCGCCGATGAGCAGAGCCTGAGGGTGATTAAACCAAATACCAGGAAAGGTCGAGCGGGCATCTTGCAAGATGGTCCATCCAGAGCAGTCGCTATCATACACCTCGCCAGTCCAACTAACGACCAGGTAACAGCAAAGGAGCAAGGTGGGAGGCTGCGTGCGCAAGGAAATAAGCGATTCCGAGAGTCTTTGAGAGTTAGGTCTCGAGCTTGTTGAGTGCTTTAGACGGTTCCCGATGATTGGAAGGTGGATCGAGGACAAGGTGCTTCGTACTCCGACCGGAGCCGTGTACCCGGTCTTCCTCTTCCCTTTCCGCTTCCCGCTCTCTTCGTGCTCTCTTCACACGCGCGCTTAAGATACCATGGCAGAGTACGTCTATAGTAACTCGCGTGACCCTCACTAATGAAGGATATCAGGAGCCCGCAAGAAGTGACGATGGACGCGTCCCCGCCGCCGCCCGCCCAGCGCGACGTCTCCGTACCCTTGCCAGAAGAGCCCACGCCCGCACCAGAACCCATACCTGCCCCCGCGCCCGCACCGCGCGTACGACCGAAGATTGACTTGCAGGCTGCTGGGAAGAAGAGGACTATGTTCGGCATGCTGGTTGGCACCCTGAACAAGGCCAAGATCGAGGATAAAGGTGCGCACGTCGATATTCCAAGTAGCCTGTGAGGCATTACTAACCTAATTTACTTGTAGAACGTAGCGCGTCCGAAGCGGCCAAGAAACGCGCGATACTGGAAGAACGGCTGCAGAAGAAGTTGACCAAGGAGACCAGCGCCGTACGCAAGACTGAAGAGGCGCGACGCGGACGGATGCAGGCGAGCAAGAAGGAGGAGGAGCTTGGCGTTAAGGGCGGTATCGTGCGTGCACTTACTTTCCTTCCTTCCGCCGCGCGTACCGTCGCTGACGCTCGCGTAGATACGCTCGCGGATGCACCGACTACCCACGCTCGCGCACTTCCTTCTTACATCAGACTCTATACCGCTCGACGCGCCAATGGACGACGACACAGACCCCGACAAGATGACCGAAGCAGGTCGCGCGATACTCATCGCACCTCCACGCGCACACCCTCCCCCGCTCTTCTTCCTCCCCGCAAAACTGACGGACGCGCAAAAGTCGTGGTTGGAACGACGGAAGAAAGAGGTACGCGGCGCACCATGTCACCATCTGAAGCTGATGTCTTACCATTGCAGGTTGACGCGGGCCTCCGCGCAGAATGGCGCGCATGGGTAGTAGAACGTACAGCCGCGCAAGAAGAAATATCCACCCTGCGCAAAGCAGCGAGCGAAGGCGAAGTCGCCGCCGCCGCCGAAGTGCTCAAGCAGCGCGAGGCCGCGGGAGATGTCGCGATGGACGGTGGGGATGCGAAGGCCACCCCCGCGCCGGAACTCGAGGAGAAGAAGGACGTGTCGGAGGATGTCAAGATGGCTGTGGACGAGAGCGAGCCGCCGGGTAAGGACGGCGAGGAGAAGGTCGAGTACTGAACTAGCTCGTTTGGTGCACCGTGTATATGTAGCGATAGAACTGAGTGCTGATCTCTCAATGTGTGGTGTTCATACGGTGCACGTACTTCTGACTTTCCTCACGCGTGCGCTAGTGATCCATGAAATAGGTAAGGAACGACAATCTATACATGGGAGGAAAGCAAGTGCGATGCTTATGCCGCCACACTAACACCCTCTCCCAGAACTGGCGGCACAACATTGGCATGACCGGCGGCAGTCTCAGCGAGGTTGCCGTCTTCCGGCAGTTGAACTGGAAATATAGAGTTACAGTCAGATACCTGTGAGATCGCGTAAGGAAGTTGTGGACGCACCGAGCTTCGCGGTATTGGAGTGTGGGTCCATCTCGAAACATTCGGCCGCCGTGACGTGTCGGGCGTAGAGGCGCGATCGTTCAGGATCTGCGCCATGCTCACGACTACATGGAATATGCATAGACATAAATATTATCAGATGTAAGACATGACGAGAGAAGAAAGCCTCCAGGTACATTGTGCGGAGTCGGAGGAACCTCAGTAGTAGAAGTTGACGCAGTAGGCGTCTCAGGACTCGGAGGCAGGGGTCGAAGATGGTGGAGCGAGACCACATGGAAGGAGCCGGCGTGATTGCGTTGCGGAGAAGTAAGGGCTCATCTGCAGAGTCGGACGCTCGGCTTTGGTCTGACGGCGCGCTGATGGTTGAGCTCTAAGAAGTTAACAACGGGGATGAGCATACAGTAGGCATCTGTAGGCATACACAGTACTGTACTCGAGTACTAGAGTCAATGGGAAGGGAAGACGTACTTGAACTTCCTTCTTGAGCTCTGTCATTGCTCGCATGACCTTCCGCGCGTTACACAAATGTAAGGATTCGGTTTCGGAGCTAACGGCGCACTCGCGGCGGTGACGCCGCCGCTCGTGACGTCTCGCTCGCTCACGGGGACTTTGTAGTTGGTTTCCTTCGCATGTAGGCTTGTTCCCCAACTTTCCGTCGAGTCATGTACGCCGGGGCCGTACTATGACTCGTCTCCTCATGTATGTATAAGTAGTGGCGGAACTCCCGAGCGGAGTTCCCCAGTTCTTGCCTTCAAGAGATTCACTTCGCCACTCACGACTCGAGCGCGCGACGCTCTCGAACGCAAGACTCTTCCGCAAGAGCACGGTAGTAAGTCCGTACTCTTACATTTTTTGAGTGTCTTTACATTTCTCTTGATATTACTCACGACCTGCGCAGAGGACTGATCACCCTCTCCGCCATGGTCGACACCCACACCTACACCAACACTTCGTCGTCGCCGAGCGCGCTCACAGCCACTCAGCACGCGCCCCTGGATGCCGGCATATTCCAGGTGCGCTCGTTGCTGACCGGTACCGTGACTCACGCTGACTCGGCCAACGACACCGCGGACAACCACCACGACGACGACCAGCTGCAGACGGTCGCCGTCAATGCGAACCCAGCTCGGGTATCGCACCCATTAGGATACGACGGCGCGCGGCACGAACACGACTGCGCAGGAGCGCGAGGACGCTGGGCAGCGCACGCGATGTCGCTGTGCAACCGTCCAGGGCGGTTTGCTCGTCGCGCAACGTCGGCGCCACCGTTACCATTCAGGATGAGGGCTCAACTGGAGGGCGTAAGGACGCCAATGGCGATGTGTTCGTCAGCTAAGGTCAGCAGGGTCGAGTACGGCTCCCCATTCCAGAGCTCATCTTCAGTTCGAGTTTTGCAGCACGAGGTCGAGCACGGCTCCCTTAATTTATCTGTGGTCGAGCTCGGCTCCCTAAATTTATCTGTGGTTGAGCTCGGCTCCCTAGAACTGTCAGCGGTTGAGCACGGCTCCCGTGACGAGGTTGAGCACGGCTCCCTCGGGATGGAGCTCGGCTCTCCCACACTAACCCACGCGACGCAGCCAAGCGCGTCTTTTACGTCGCAACCAGGTACGCCGTTCGATGCGAACGGCGATAGTACTTACCGTTGCGCTCAGGATGTCACGTCAACGGCGCATCGCGCGTACGTGGTGTCGCGCACACTGAGCCCAGGGCTCGAGCAGGAGGGCGCACGCAAGCGTTGGGCATCGGAAGCGTTGCTTCATTCACCAACAGGTACGTACCCCATAAAGGGTGAGCCTTGCTCCCCGGCGGATTCAGCGATTGAGCGCTGCTCTCGCGGCGAGGTCGAGCCTTGCTCCTTCGTTCAGGAGGTCGAGCCTTGCTCCCTCGGGATTGAGCCTTGCTCGCCCATGTCTAATAATTTGACAGATGCGCTGGGCATTGGCATGCCCCGAATTCCAGCGGGTACGCCGTTCTCTGCGGAGGAATGTACCGTGGCTGACTTTAGCCCTGTGGTTCCACAGCGGGCGCCAGACACCGATGGATGTGTTACTGAGGCATCACGCGACTTTGAGGTCTGGAGGGCGCACACTCCGGCGCTGGATGAGTGTATGCCGTCGTGGCGAGTTGCGCCACTGCGGCATAGGGCACAAGTAGTGGCGAGAAATATACGTATTGCGCCTAGTTCGGGCGCGTTCCGTTATGCAGACGGCCAAAACGACGAGAAACTGGATGCAACTGCGTCTCAGTTAACGGAACATGAACAGATGTTTGTGTTGCCAGAGATAGTGCGAGTCAGCACCGAGTTTTGGTCTGACTCGGAGCTGCAGAGCTTCGTTGGGAGCTGGGGCACCTACAATGACGCAACGAGCGTTGAAAGTTGCAATATGAGGGATGAGATAACGAGCTGTTCTGCTCCGTCCTTGGCGGCTTATGCAGATGTCGAACATGATGGATTGGACCATGTAGAAAACGACTCCGGTCATGAGCGTAGTACCGCGCCCAAGATGCGCAGAGGCGAGGTGATGGTATCGTCAATGACGCCTATAGGACGCCGATCTGGAGGGCGAGACAGAGAGTCTCAGTTTCAGTCAATTTCGGGGGTAGACGATGTACCCCGCGCATTTGCTATTCCAGGCAGTTATGAACCACCACCGCGTGAGCGTCCTGCTCGTGTTACAAATGAGAGGATGCGCTCAATGCCACCGCCGAGTGGAATTTTTGCGGATAAGCTGCGTCCTGAACACGCTTCAGTGACTCGGAACAACTTGGAAGATTCCAGTTCAGAAGGAGATGGCAATGGAGATCGGCCACCTCAGAGACTGGCTGAGCCACCGTCTCCACCAGACCCGTGGGATGATAACGGGGGTGGGAGTGAAGGAGGAGGACCGTTTGGTCTTAATGCTGGACGGCCGCCGCCAGTCACTTTGCTAGGAGACATGAAGATAGAAATCCCAACATACTCGGGAGAGGCAGATCTCGATCTCTTCGACGCGTATATCGCAAAATGGGATTTCTGGTGCTCACTTAAGGGAATTCATGGCCGTAACGCTACGCTCCTGACGATGTATTCGCTGAAGGACAGAGCTCTGAAATGGTACATGCACTTCGTTGCACGACATGTGCACCGCTGGACCGTGAACCAGATCTATCAGGGACTATTCGAGGCATGCTTCCCCAGCGGTTTCCGTGCGAAGCTCCGCGATAAGCTTATGAATATGAAGCAGCAAAGACGCTCCGTCAAGGACTTCGCTCAGGACCTAAAGAATTTACGGATGCGATTCCCCGAGGTATCAGACTACGAGGTGAAGAAGATATTCTGGGACGGTGTGGATACTTACATCAGAATGTTCTGGCTTGAGAAGCGGAGGTCCGTCGAATGGGACACATGGGAGATTCTGCTGGATTACGCCGATCGCGCTGAGATGCGTGAGAACGAGCGGCTGAAGGAGCTGCGACGAGAGGAAAGGCCGCACTCGGCTCAGCGGCAGCGCCGCGGACAGGCGCAACACCGGAGGAATACCCCATCACTAGAAGAATCGGACACAGAGAGTCGTTCCACTGGAGGCGAATCAGGCCTTCTAGAGAGCGACTCGGAGACGACAGATAGCGAGTCGGATCTAAGTAACAGCGGAGATGAAGGATTAGACGGGATAGAAGACACACCAGTCTCAGAGTTGCCTATAGGTATTTCGTTGACGAGACGTCAGCTAACTGAGCACCGTGAGAGCGGTCTGTGCTTCAACTGTCACAACGAAGGCCATCGAGCCAGGGAATGTCCAGAATTAGACGAATTTGAGAGTTCGGAGTCAGAAGACCCAAACGAGGATTCCGAGACTGAGAGCGAAGGATTGAGCTCTCTGTTAGAGGTAGGCGTGCAGCTGACTCGCAGTGAACTGGCTGAGCACCGCATCAGGGGATTGTGCTTTAATTGTCACAAGAAGGGACACAGGGCGTTAGAGTGCCCGCAGATAGAGAATGAGACATCGGGAGATGAAGTGTCAAAGGAATCTGAGCCTAGCAGTGACGGAGACTCGGATCAGGATGGGGGGAGACCGAGAAAGCTTGTAACCTCTGCCGCAGTTAGAATTGCTGGGATCTCGCTGGCACCCGCAGTTGCCATTGCCAGACTTGACTACTCTGATCATGCGCACGGAGTCGACACAGTGATTGGATCCGAACACGGTCGCCAGAACGACGTAGGACGTAGTCCCAGTACGGACGCGTGCCACACGCCCTGTGGGTTGAGGTTTCGCACGCTGCCGCGGGATAGCGACTGGGAACGTAGTGAGAGGTGTCTCAAGCATGTGGTCGGCGTTAATGGATTGTTTCAGGGGTGCAAGACACCTTTCTCTTCGGATACTAACACAGTTTTCAGGTCAATTACGGATGCATCGGCGGTTCGGGGAGCTCACCGGCAGGGGACGCAGCAGCAGGTGAACAAGTTTTGCGATGGAGAAGGAAATGGAAGGGCATACACGACTCAGGAACGCCATAGGGGCGACTGCGACACGATCGGCACGCTCATGAGCACACCGACCGGCAGCCTGTCATTGGAGCATGGACATCTCCATGCGACAGCGGAGGACGGGCTCGCGCTCAGCAACGCGTGCGACGTCATCACGGCTCAGGCTACACCCCAAGATCAGATGGGTAGCTGCAGTACAGGGCGTACCGACGGGGGTCTCGCTGCAGGCAGTACCGAGGGTCGTTCGGCTTTATCTTCACTCGCAGGCGCGTTGAAGCAAGTTCAGGGAAAGGATAAAGATTTATCACGAGTAGGAGGCGTAACATTTGTCTGCACGTTGCTCGGCAACGTGGGAGGGCGAGTGTAAGGATTCGGTTTCGGAGCTAACGGCGCACTCGCGGCGGTGACGCCGCCGCTCGTGACGTCTCGCTCGCTCACGGGGACTTTGTAGTTGGTTTCCTTCGCATGTAGGCTTGTTCCCCAACTTTCCGTCGAGTCATGTACGCCGGGGCCGTACTATGACTCGTCTCCTCATGTATGTATAAGTAGTGGCGGAACTCCCGAGCGGAGTTCCCCAGTTCTTGCCTTCAAGAGATTCACTTCGCCACTCACGACTCGAGCGCGCGACGCTCTCGAACGCAAGACTCTTCCGCAAGAGCACGGTAGTAAGTCCGTACTCTTACAACAAAGTACCGTCGGGACTTCGCTTAGCTTCACTTGCAACGTCGGGACCTTTCCGGAGTTCAGCTGACAGCTAGCAAGTGCAAATATGGCACTACAAACGCCGGGCGTTGCATTCGCCTGCCCAGTTGCTGTCCCGTCCAACTTTCCCCCAGGTAGACATGGCGGTCGCTGCAGGTGCGGGTCCTCCACAACCCCCAAATCCTCTCCAGAATGACTACAAGCGCTACCCGAAGTCTACGCGCGGGCCGCCCATTCTCGTGGATACCTGGGCGCAGATCACTCGCGAAGGCCGGTACCACCTCAGTGGCGAGGAGCTCTTCTGGCGCGATATACAGCCTTTCCTCCTTGCACGCGGCTACCGTTTGCGGCCACGTTACGCGCCGGATTGGAGTCCGTCGTGGGTCGGCACGGACATCAACCCTGTATATTGTGAGGACAGTCGTGTGACACTGGTGCGTCTCTCCAGCGCATCACACCAACTTTCTATTGTCGTGAGTAATGACTGTCTAGCATTCTGTAGTTGCCTTTCGTTATGGATGCGCGACTGGCGGATGATTCGGTTGTAGCAATCAAGTGGATACCGAACGAGGAGCACACGCGTAACGAGCTCGAGATTATGCGCTTCTTGTCGTCCGAAGAGCTTCGCAAGGATCCTCGGAACCGTGCTGTCACTCTCCTCGACACGTTCGCCCATCCTACGATCCCGGATGGTCACTTCATTGTCATTCCGTGGCTCGGCACCCTCGTCTGGATCCCCGTCGAGTTCGTGAACGAAGTCGTCGACTTCATGCTTCAGACGTTCGACGTACGCGCCCTCGCTCAGTTACACCTTCGCCGTCATCGCAACTCAGCTCTTTCAGGGCCTCGCATTTCTGCACGAGCATGGCGTCGCTCACAGGTGCGGAGACTAGCAGTCGGCATCACTTCCGTCTGACCAGACTATATAGGGATTGCACGACGCGAAACATCATGGTCGACTTCAAGTCTCTCTTCTCGCCAAAAGTGCGGTGGCATCCTCAGCGGCTCGGCTACAGCGCGGATTTGACGCAGCTAATCGAGCCGCGGCGACGATGGCGCGGCAACGCTCGCTACTACTTCATTGACTTCGGCATCGCTTCCCGGTTCGAGGGACCGGGACCTCATCTAGTCACGGGCGTTCTCGGGCGCGATCAGGCGCCTCCGGAACTTGACGAGGAGGTGCCCTATGACCCGTTTAAGCTCGACGTGTTCATCCTCGCCAACTTCTTTCTTGAAGATTATGTAAAGGTATGTCTTGTCACGACGGGCATTCTACTACGCCTGACTCGGACGCTTGGTAGCCGAACAGGAATCTCGAGTTCTTGCGCCCGTTGCTGACAGCAATGACACGAGCGAACCCGCAAGACCGTCCCTCAATCCAGGAAGCTCTCGTAACACTGCGCAAGCTCGCGCGACAGCCAAGCGGTGTTGCCTTTCGATGGAGATTGCGACCCGTTGAAGAGAGGCGCAGCGAGCGTCTGCTTGGCGAAGCCGCGTGTGTCTTCAGAGAGGTATACGCACAAGATCGTGCCCTCATCTTCGGTCGCCGTCAACTTCATTTTGGGCGGACTATTTCGTGACTCCGTTGCACTTTACCGTGCAGGCAGAAGTTGGGAACAATATTCAGACATAGAGATACCTTCCCACGAGTTATTAGGAGCGAGCTGGGCTTTTGACCGTGAATGATTGCGTTTGCACGGTGCGACCAATAGTTACAGTACTGATGAACATCGTCATTATTACATTATGGAAACGACGATGGAGCTAGTACAGTACACGATGAGGACGCCCAAATGAAATCTCTCGGAAACCGCAAAAGGGGAGTCGAGTCCACGTATAGAACTCCCCGAAGACGGATACAAAGTCCCAGAACGCGCGGGCCACTGGGCCTTCTTTAACGGGACGTAACCGCCATCGGAAGGCCAATCCATTCCGCTTTCGAGTCGCATCTACCAACATCTTCAGAGCGTCGTCGATCGTCGGTCGATCATCGGGGTTCTTTTGCGTCATTGCTTCGACAACAGGACGCAGGAAGTCCAAGTTAGTATACTCCTGGAGAGAAAGTTACTATGCAAGGACTCGGACACGCCAGACTGTGGAATGAAATGCATACCAATATGTAGGACGTACGAAAGTAGTTTCCCAGGATGTATACGTCGAGCTTGAAGGGATCGTAAGGGACCGTATTCGACAGCTCGGGTGGCCCACGATCGCGACCGTGTCCACCGGTGATGACACGGGGTCCAACAGCTGTTGCCGGGAAGCGCGTGGAAATGCCGAAGTCTATGAAATAATACCGCGCTTGCGGGTTCGCTCGGCATCGTCGGCGCGGAAAGGGAAGATTCGACATATCCTCCGCTTGAGCGGAGTGGTGTGGATGTGCGCGCACACCGCGGGGGTAAAGAGACGAATAATCCACCATTATGTTCGTAAGTGTGCAATCCCTGAACATGATGAGCGCCGCGCTGGGAGATTCAAGATAGAGATATGCATACCGGTGCGCGACGCCGTGTGCATGCAAAAACGATAGACCCTGCAGAATTGGCTTTAGCAATCCGAACAACCATGTTGTGGTGCGCGCGCTCGCACGCACCTCAAAGCATTGGAGCATCATATCGGCAAGGTCGTTAAACATAGCGGATGGGGTAATTAATGAGCGTGCCGAGCCATGGAGAGACTGTGAAGATACCAGCGGAGATAGTTGGGTGAGAAAACGTGTCGAGTAGAGGGCATGCGTGGTTACGAGGATCGTCACGCAGCGCATCGGACGCCAAATATCGGAGGATGTCAATCTCGTTGCGTGTATGGAACTCGTCTGGTATCCACTTGATGGCTACAGTAGACCTGTCCTCTCGACGAGCGTCCATGACGCCGGGAAGCTTCGTAGTTGTGAGTGTCTGCGCGGGTCAAAGTGGTTTTTCGGCGCGCACCAGGATTGCATGTGAGTCTTCCATGTATGTGGGATTTATATCCGTTCCAATCCATGAAGGTGTCCATCCTGGTGTATAGCGAGGTCGTAGCCTGTATCCGCGCTCGAGCAGAAACGGGTGTAGGTCGCGCCAGAAGATTTCTTCGGAGTCGAGTCCGTAGACTCCGTCCCGAGTGTCTTGTTCCCATGCTGCGACGTCCGCTTGAATACCGCGCATCCACTTAGGATAGCGCCTGTAGTCGTGCTGCCGCGAATTGGCCATGATTCCAGCGCGATGGATGTCGAGAGTGCGGGAAGCAAAGGTAACATCGGCAAACAGGAGCAAATACCCCGCACGTTCGCTCCGCACTTGCCACTTGTCGCCCCGATGGTACCCCCTGCGCAGACCGACTACAAGCGCTACCCCAAGTGGATGCGCGGCAGTCCCACGGAGGTTGCTAAATGGGAGCAGAAGACTCGTGAAGGGTACTATGCGCTTAAGGGCGACGAGTTATTTTGGCGAGACCTCCAACCGTTCCTGCTGCAGCGGGGTTATCGACTACGACCACGATTTGCACCGGACTGGGTGCCGTCTTGGCTTGGAACTAATATACACCCCACATATATGGAGGATTTTGGTGCCGTCCCGGTGCGTTTCTCGAACGCAGCACCCGTGGGTCTCGTGTGCTTACGACGCGAAGCTTCCGAACATCATGGACGCACGCCGAGAGGACGATTCTATGGTAGCTATCAAGTGGATTCCAAACAGGCTTCACACACAACATGAACTCGATATCTTGCGCTTTCTATCGTCCGACGAGCTTCGAAGCGATCCGCGCAACCATACTTACCCATTATTGGACGTGTTCTATCATCCTACGCTGCCTACTGGTACTGGAGTCTTTGTCGTGTCACCGTGGCTTGGAGACTTGATTCAATATCGTCTTCGCTATGTCAACGACGTCGCAGATATGATGCTGCAAAGCTTCGAAGTGCGTACCACATCTACTTTCCTTGAGTTATACGTTCATGTCTCCCTCTATCCCTCAGGGTCTATCCTTTCTGCACGCTCAGGGAATCGCGCATCGGTGCGTCCTTGTCTATTGCGCTACGCCTTCGCGTCTGACAGCTCTCAGCGATTGCACAAACACAAACATTATGCTCGACTACGAATCCCTCTTCGCTCCCGGCGTACGACCGCATCCGCACCGCTCTGGGCTGACCGAAGACATGCTCGACCTCCCCTCTCCCCGCCGTCGATGCCGGGGCAGCGCGCGATACTACTTCATCGATTTCGGATTGTCCGCTCGCTTCGATCCCGCGGCTGTGGGTCTCCGTCTTGTACTCGGCGGGCATGGACGAGATCAGACCGTTCCAGAGTTATCCAATACGGTTCCTTACGACCCATCCAAGCTGGACGTCTACGTTCTCGGCAACTACTTCCTGATGCAGTATATATCGGTGAGTAACTCCTTGCGCGCGTCCTTGCACTCTCCGCTGCGCTGACCGTATTTCCGTATCATACAGATTTACACGAACTTGGAGTTCTTGAGGCCGGTACTCGATGCAATGACCCGGCGGGATCCGAACGAGCGACCGACGATCGACGACGCGCTGAAGCAGTTGGTAGAGGCGACTCGAAGGCGCAACGGCTTAGCTTTCAGATGGAGGTTACGCCCTGTGAAAGAAGGCCGTCTATCTCGCGTGTTCTGGGACTTCGTGTCCGTCTTGGAGGAGTTGTACACCTGGACCCGAGTTCCGTTTCGTGGCTTCCGTGAACTCTCGTTCGGTCGTCCTCATAGAGTACTAGCTCCCTCGTCGACGTAGTCGTTGTAACGAGTCATAATCACGAGTTTGGTTTGGACTTCGGGCAGACGGAGAGAGCCCGTCGAGGCCACGCAGACGACATGATCTCGAAGCCGATCTGCGACGCAGGGAGTCGGTGTCGAAGTTACGCCGAGGATCCTCAAATGCCCCTTGGCCAGCCCGTGGCCATTGTAACTTCCGGCATGATCACCGCTGTCACAATTGAAAGCGCACAAGGCAGCTGTGCACGTACCGAGGTTCGCGGTGCTGGAGCATGGGTCCACCTCGAAACATTCGGTCGCCGCGTCGTGATTAGACATACAGAACGTTGTTCCATGCCTGGGCAACTTGCAGGGAACAACGGTCTTTTTTTTTGAAGACTCAATTTATTGTCCTTCAGGCTGAGCCTATGCGGACATTTACTGTATAGTGGCATACACGGTGGTAACATCGGAGGGGAACAACGTTTCCCAGCGACGTGCACGCCAAATCGCTCCTTACGTCCTCGGCGATCAAAGTTGACCTCACAGCAACCGCTTGCTCCGCTGAGATCAGTCGCGTCGCGTGAAAGTGGCGCCGTAAGTACGAGTAGTACAATCATTACAACGGCCGGATGCCGACGGTCATGAATTCATTATGAAGACGACGATGGAGCTAATACACGATGAGGACGCCCAAACGAAATCTCCCGGAAACCGCAGACGGGGACTCGCGTCCACAGGTACAGCTCTTCAAAGACAGACCATACGTCCCAAAATACGCACAACACGCGGTTTTCGTCCTTCGGTCGCAATCTCCACCGGAATAAAACGCCGTTGCGCTTTCGTGTTACCTCCTTCAGGTGCTCCAACGCGTCGTCGATCGTCGGCCTTTCCGCTGGATCACGTCGCGTCATTGCCTCGACAACAGGTCGGAGGAATTCCAGATTCTTGTACTTCTGCACGGATGGTGTCAGCGAGGGGATGGCGAGACGGGCGTCCACGTACAGAAATATAATCTGTAAGGAAGTAGTTCCCGAGGATGTAGACATCGAGCTTGAACGGGTCATACGGAACAGTCGGAGACAGTTCTGGGACAGAGTGATCTCGCCCATGACTGCCAACGGCAAGACGAAGCCCCACGGTCGTGAGGTCGAAGCGCACAGACAGGCCGAAGTCGATGAAGTAGTACCGCGCGCGCGCCTTGCACCGACGGCGAGGAGAAGGAAGGTCACCCATATCCTCTGTCAACCCAGAGCGATGGGGGTGCATTCGGACACCCGTCGCGAATAGTGTGTGATAGTCGAACATGATCTTCGTGATCGTACAGTCCCTGCAGGTCGTTAGCTGTATAATCGAGTAGGAAAGAGACACGTACCTATGCGCTACGCCGTTTGCATGTAGAAAGGACAAGCCCTAATACTACGGTTAGAGAATCAAGACGGAAGAGGGATGATACGCACGTCGAATGTTTGCAGCATCATATCTGCAACGTCGTGAACGTATTCAAGTGGTAACGGTATAAGACACCCGAGCCACGGGAAGACAACGAAGACACCCGCAGGTATCGTGGGGTGCACAAATGCATCGAGCAGAGGGCATGCCCGATTTCGAGGGTCTGCCCGGAGAGCTTCCGACGACAGGTATTGCAGAATATCGAGCTCGTGCCGCGTGTGCTCTTGATCTGGAATCCATTTAATGGCTACGAGGGAGCCGTCTAGTTGTGTTGCATCCATGACCTTGGGAAGCTGCCTCGACATGTGAGTCGGGATGCTAGAGCAAGGGTAGGAGGCGAACTTACAGGAACACCCGTCGAATCATCCATATATACGGGATGAATGTTGGTACCAATCCACGACGGCGTCCATCCGGGCATGAAACGCGGTCGTAGTCGATATCCGCGCTGCAGGAGAAATGGCTGAATATCCCGCCAAATGATCTCATGCGTTTTGAGCGCGTAACGCCCCTGCTGAGTCTTCCGCGTCCACTCTGCCACTTCGTCAGGAGTCCCTCGCATCCACTTTGGATAGCGCTTGTAATCGTCCTGGGGTGCAACCATCCTGGGCGCGCGGGGTCGGAAGGAAAGCGGTGAGGAGTTTGGTCGTATTTCACAACACGCAGCCGTGGGTAACATGCCCAAACAAACTCGCCGGCGTAAACGTGGTCTCGGCAACCTCGGAGATCCGTTCCCTGTGCATCCAAGGCTCCCCTAGTTCACTCCTCGCTCAAACACTGTGAGTCAGAGGTAGCTGCAACACAGCCGTATGATACCGGGCTCAATAAAACGGAAGCTTTGGTACGTTGCCTGTCTGAGTCGTGAATGTCCCAGGTGCCCATTAGCCGGACGTTCAATCATGTCATCAGAGTCCCCGTGCTACACAGGACTCTCAGTACTAGTGGAAGCCAGTGCATATTCGTTACCCATCCCTTCCATCTATAAGCCCTCAAATGGTCTGATACTCGTCTTAAAGCAGAGAAGACTCGGACTATGAGAACCCCGTTCGCTTACTGACGGCGCAGTGACCGAGATCAGCATCCACCGTTCGGTGCACGCGGTAAAAACTCGAATGCTTGCCTTACCACGAATACAGAACCCCGATCGCAAATCCCAATGCTACGATGGTCTTTTTGTTCAGACTTAGGGCGTAACTTTGTGAAGTTGGCGGTTTGCTGGGCAGCCACGACACCCACTCGGTGTTTCCTCCCAGGCCTTCGGCAACGCGGCGTGCGATGATCCTGTTTATCTGCTCGGACGGGTGATTTTGATCCCACCTGTTTCGGATCGTTCGTTAAAGTTCCAGAGACTAGCCCAGTCGCGGTGCGCACCACATGAACGAGTCTCGCACGTCGGCAGGTCGAGATTTATTTCTCGTTACGTAGCTGTTAACGTCGGGAGGGAGGCTTCCGTTAAGATAAGATGAGGGGTGGTCGTGAATGTCGTTGAATAGGGAGTACGTGTCGAAGATACCTAGAGTTCAAGTTCCTCCGTGGTCAACTCAGGCTTGGGTACTTCGACTCGTACATACCGACAGACAAATCCGCATCAGCAGCGGCAAAGTCCTCGAGAAGGGCGGTAGTTAAGCTGTTCCCGAGTTTCCCAAGTTGTGCCACTTGAGGGCCGATGTCCTTGAAACTTCCATTCGGGGGCGTAAAGAGCGGTACGATCTTAAAAGGAACCATCTAAAACCCCGTCAAAAACGCCCAGCCGCAAAGGAGACATAAGCGTACCTTAAACCACAGAAAGTGTTTGGCGCCGGCGGTCGCGGTGAGATTGCTCATCACTTGTACCGGGCACGACGAGACGTTCAGTCGATCATCCCACTGTAACGCGACGAGGGAGTCGCCACCCAGAGCCGCGAGATCGTTGAACCCAATGAAGACGATGTACAGCGTGCTGTCTGGTGGGTGTGTGCTCGAGTCACGGATGAACTCGGGTAGTTGCTCGGTTTGGATGTGGATACACTGTTTCGCCTGTTTTGCATAGCTCTTCACGTTTGCGCCTAGGCCTGTGTAGGACGATAGGTACGTCGGCCAGGCTGCGGAGGTCGTTATGACCGGGTTGTCAACGTCGCTGTACGAGTCGCCGAATATGACCACGTGATCGAACCGGGGAAGAGCAGTGGTAGACACGACAGAGAGGAAGAATGTCGCCAGTAGTATTGAGAATGAAATCATGAGGGCGCGAGGGACTCGGAGTTGAAGGTGCTGGACTCGGAGCTCTTCTGAGGAAGAGCTTGTGCTTTGTTCTAAAGACGGACCTCGGGGAGACGAACAGCCACAGGGCTGCAGAGGCTCTGTTTGCATCGTAGAAAATCGCCGGATGGAAGCTATAGAGTAATCTCGAAGACAACATCCCTGGACGAGAGCACCTTTTCTCCACCAATGCCAGGGATTCCGCGGTACTACGCCCAAGGGAGGGTCACCATATAATGCGGCCTGCGAGAAGAGTATGAAACATGCTGTCTTCACTTCGCACATTGACGATAATTCAACTGCAGCCGGAGGTCCGCGGTCGCCGACGATCGACAGGGCAGTGCCCTACCTCATGCAAGACGTCTTCTTTCTTCACAGCCATCTCATAGGCACTATGCAGTGTTGGTCAGGAGCATGGCGGAGGACAAATAACCACAACTTTGACCTGGAGGTCTTCGCATCGATCTCAGTCTAAGATCAGGATCGACAGGGGTACTACGCCTCTATTCGGGCACATTAGGAAGGGTTTTCCAGACACCCACGCGGGCCGGGGTCTTTCAAGTTGAGCCGTATCTTGTATTCGAGTTGTACAGTGTGTTGGCAGTTAGCTGCAGCCTGAAATGATCAGTACCATATTTTCCATCCAGGACGCAGATCACATACAGAGGATACATCTCGATTGCTCCCAGGTCTGGACATCTCTCTGTAGGCTCCTTGATCAGATTTGTCCGGAGATAGGAGGCACCGAGCGAAGAGCGGACTGCGAAACGCAGCTGGCCTCTTGACCTCAGGCCGCTATGTCCGCGCCAGCCACGAAAGCAAAGCCTGCCCGCAAGGCTGGTAAATTCACGCCTAAACGCACTACCAAGGGGAAAGAGTTCACGCCGCGCGCCCCACGCAGCACCGAGGACCGGCTGAAGCGGTTATTCGTCTCGCTCACCGCCCAAATCGACGGCGCGCATTTCAAGAACGCTATCAGGACTTGTAACAAAAGTAAGCCCACCGTTTACACTCCTGGCTCTAAGCTGACTTTGTGTAGTTTTGGTACTCGCGCCGAACGACGCGGACGTCCTGCAGACCAAGCTGTTCTTGCTCCTCCAGACCGAGGACTACGCGGCCGCGCTGGACCTGGCGAGCGCGCCAGAACATAGATTCCAGAAGGCGTATGCGCTGTATCGTCTGAACCGCGAGACGGACGCCGGCGAGGTCGTCAAGGAGCTCAAGGCGGTTGAGCTGGACGATGACGCGGCGCGCGGCGTTGAGCATCTCGAAGCCCAGCTTGTGCGTCGTTCACAGTCTCGAGCGGGCGCTCCAAGCTGATGTGCTGCTGTAGGAATATCGGCAAGGCGACTACGACGGCGCTGTCAAGACTTACACCCATCTGCTTGATACCTGCGCACCGGTGCGTCTGTCTGTCTGTCTATCCCCCAAGTATCGAGGACCTGTGCCCGCGTCATCTGGCATTGTGTTGCACGCAGAAAGCAGGATGACGCGAACATGAGTTCTCGTAGCCCCGCAAAGCACCTCGAATTTTCTGGCGTTTGCAGAACGTACTGACTATCTCTCAGCAAAGCGACGAGCAATCGGACCTACTCACCAACCTCTCCGCCGCTCAAGCGCACCTCGACTTCCTCACGTCCGGCTTCCAATCGTCCATCGCCTCCCTCCCAGCCACGGTAATCCAGTCGCTCGAGACAGCACCTCCTCCAAGCGCTGCGCCAACTGCCTCACACCCTACTACCGCGTACGTCCGTCCAGACTACTTCCAGCAGCAGTTGCTCATATCGTTCCAGTGTCGTCACGACATCGCCAGCGCCAACCCGCAAAGGCCCACGTCCGTCGCGCGTGCCCAAGGGCGTCGTTCCAGGCGTCACGCCTCCTCCCGATCCCGAACGCTGGATCAAGAAGTCCGAGCGCACGAACGTTGTCGTCCATTCGCGCAAGAAGGGGAAGAAGGTCGTCGGCGCTGCTGGTACGACACAGGGCGCGGCTGTCGTCGAGCAGCCGCAGCCCTCAGCTGGAGGAGGCGGCGGTGGGAAGAAGAAGAAGCGGTGATGCAGGAGGTAAGGAGGCGCGGAAGGTTGTATCTGTAAAAGTTTGATCTCGTGGACGTCCAATAGCTACTCGATCTTGATATCTTTCCCGGGACGCTTTACGGTAAATTACTGGGACTTACGGGGCCTTCAAGTCGCCTGAGTATTTCTCTCGTTTGCGGGGCCGCAGTCACATGTGAGTGCTTTGAGACATGTCATGCGTATGCATATGCTGTTACTCAAGTGAGAAGAGAGCGCCGCTTCGGCAAAATCCACGCCTCTCCCTTCTGCTCCTTTGAAGTTCAAAGTTTGAACGAGCAGCATATTGAATTATTCCATCGCCGGACGACTCTGTCCTTGTCTTTCAACGGCTTATCGATCTCTGGCTGTTGGTCTGCAGGCTGCGCAACGACCGCGGTGTCTGCGTACAGTACATTCGCACTAACAGAATCTTGGCCAAAGCTGCCGCAGCTCTAGACGACGTTCGAGTCAGCTGTCACGGCTTCTGGAACGCTTACATGGCCGTTACATCTCCCCCACGCACCAGCGACGACTTAGCATTTCTGGAAGCCCACTTCCAAAGTATGGAACGACAGTGCACGAGCCGCACGCACACTTCGAGCGCTCTGAGTCTCTGACAATCAAAGGGGCAATGTGCCGGAGAGGTCTATTCTACCTAGAATCTACCGTAGATTCTTCATATGTGCGTGTACACTATGACGCGCACCAATGTTCTCACCATGGGGAGACTCCATACTCGCCGCAGACTCTACCAACATCCGCGTCGCGATCGCCGCGCACCACGGCAGCAATGCGCTCACCGCCCACCTCGGGAGCTACGGCGCCCCTCGCAGCCAAAGATGCAGCGTTCCCAGTCAGGTTCGTAGCCGTCAGCCCTGGATCTGCGCCGTGCACGATCCAGCGCAAGCCGTCCGCGCGCTCGAGCTGCAGCTGAACCCAGTACTGCACCATGATCATGTTGAGGGCCGCCTTGCTGGCGCGGTACTGCGTGAACTGGGGGCGATAGTACTTCGACTCCGGGTCCGCGGCGTGCGCGATGGAGCCCAGGCTCGAACTGACGAACACAAGACGCGGCGCGCGGCTCGCGCACTTTCGCAGCAGCGGGAGAAACGCCTCTGTCGCGCTTAGCGCCCCTGTGACGTTCACGTCCAGCACCGCGCGCAGGTTGTTCCGGGGGCTCGGATCGGCACTGACCACGCCTGCGTTGTTCACCAGGACGTCCACTCTCCCGTACGACCGCTCCACCTCCGCTGCCGCAGCATCGACGGAGGCGTCGTTCGACACGTCAATCTCGACTACTGCCCCCGTTCCTTTCGTCTCAGGAAGCGAGAGTAGAGTCGATAACGCTGCTTGCCCCTTGGATTGGTCGCGGGCGCCAATGAGGACGTGGTAGAAGGCAGAATGCGCGAGGAGAATCTTGGCCGTCTCGTATCCGACACCCTGATTCGCACCTGCACTCCAAATCAGTAGTGTACGCAGTAAACGTAGCCATCCTTGCGCACCCGTAATGAGTACAACGATCTTGCTTGGATTGAAGCCGGGCATTTGAAACTATGGGGGTATCAGGACGTGCTGCTTTTTACCCATGGAAGTTAAATAGGTCGAGGAAGGGCGCCGCTGCCTCATCAGGCTTTGTCAGACATCGAATGTGCGTTGATGTGACTGAGAGGTGGGCGACAAACGAAATGCTAGCGAGCGCTTCGCCACGAAACCCATACGTCTCGAGGGTGTTCAGGTCGTCAAATTTGGCGAGTTTGGACGTGGTAAACCGCTCGGCGAGGATAGGCAGGTCTTCGCGCTGCAAGCACCGGCAGGTTTCAGCCACAAGACGCGCGGGCGGTTGAGAGACGGACGGACGCGTATACCACAGTCATTGTCTCGCAGCTGGAGAAGCTTCAGGCCGCCGTCTTTGAGCGACGAGCTGGATGGAGGTCGAGCCGGCGTCGAGCGCGTTCTCGAGCAGCTCTTTGAGCGCGGACGACGGCCTGTGGATGATCTAAGGCGCGTCATTAGCCTTTTTCGCGCAGGAAACGCGCGTTTAGAGAGCTCTCCGGCGGCGATACGGTTTACGAGCGCGTCGTCGAGCCTGTGGATGGGCTTTGGCGCGTCTGGCGGCGGCGCATCGTCCTGTGGCATGACAAGACGCGCCTGAAGCCGGCCGCGCGCTTCCGAGTCCGAGCCGCCGTGTCTCTCTCTCCGTCGTACCGGGTCTACCGCTGACACCTTACTCCCACGGTATGGCGCTCATACTCCCGCGCTTCTCAGGACGATGCGATACGCACTCATATGACGCGCTTCGATCTCTCCAAGAAAGGAAAGGAGTACACGATCATTACCCCCGGTACACCTCTCGCAGACCTGGAGGCGTTCCTGAAGAACAACCTGTTTGCGCTAGGTGCGCTTTCTCCACAGTCTATAATTGCAACTTACATTTAAAACATAGTCACGGACGAGAACCGCAAGTTTGTGCTTGCAGTCACTACTTTCCATGATCTCGAGGTGTGTCAGGTGCTTCACATCGCGCTTCGCTGCTGACATTCGTTTTCTAGAGCTTCGTTCAAAGACGAGGGTTCTGAACATCGTCTTTCCTATTTCCGGTCAGTCTTGCTTTGCTGTAGCTACAACCTGTAATCTTGCACACGTCTTCGGAACAAGACAGCGGTCGTTCCAACACGGCTCTATTACTCTGCAGAACGCTCGCACTCAGTACTCAGCTATGACTAACTCGTCTGTTTAGGACTACACTCTGCAATCTCGTCATATCTGTTGCGGCTGCCGGAGGACGTCCAATTAGTCAGCCTGACAGCTCCGGTCTTCGCGTAATTTGGCTTACGATACGTAACCACAAAGACCAAAACTGACTCGTGCGCATGGAAGTACGGGTGGGTTGTGGTCATTGATATTCGCTTACTCTGGTATAGAGCGTGTTACGCGAACGGTACACTCCAGCGAAGGCAGGCCAAACCCCAGATCCAAAGCCATGCGCCGGGACTGACGGCACTATTACTGCTGAGCCTCGCTACGAACTGCGTTCGGTCCGAGTCGCTAACCCTACCTTCAATCGTCAAGCTTCTCCGCGGCATCAGCGACGACAAGACGAGGATAGATGAGAAGAAGGGATGCGAGAACAAATTCAATACCGACATTGAATGCACAACCAGTGAATGGCGGGAGAAACTCGTTGCGAACGGCATCGTCAATCCCAACGAACCGACGAAAAGGTCAACACCACTGCTTTGATTCTCGGGGGAATATTCTGAGTGTTGCTTTAACGATTCCCGTCTCGTCTTTGCTGTGCAGTGCCTTTAGCTGTTTCCATACGTCGGCGTATGACCACGATCCACACTTGTGCAGAAATTAGCTCATCAAACGTACCTCGTGAACTCTAGAATTCAAGTCTGATATAGACGGACTACTAGTACGGAACAACGATACGCAGGTGCGGCGCCGACTGGAAGCGTCAAGTGATACCGATGTGCCGGCACGGCGAAGAACTGATCGGTCGTCATGCTGAAGTGCGCATGCGTAAGGATCTTGACCGAACCGCTACTTCGTCAGAACTCGCATGCCGTTCCGTATATCAATTGGCAGTGCATCTCCAGCGCCCACTTGTGTATGGTCTGTGCGGGTAAGCCGTCAAACTCGCGAGGCGATGCACTGCAGACGTGCAGGAGACACTGCTGTTTACCCGAAAACCCCGTTTATGTTCGGGACTTCGGTCGCGGATGCCTCGTACCGTGTGTTGTTCATACATCCTCACTGTCACTCGCTGCAAGCGCTGCGAATCTGAAAGGGTAGACAGATCTCTCAGGTCCCAAGAGACCCGAAGAACGGCGCCGGTGCAGAAGCCGAAGACCCTTGCTTCGGTCGCTTTTGTCGGTCGCTGTTTGCTCGGGGGTAAAGACGGCACTGCTGAGGCGTCCAGCTAACGTAGCTAGCTGTACCCATCCAGATACAGCTGTGAGGTATTTGGAAGTTGCGAGCGTCGGAGGTGAATACTACGGAATTCCGTGGAGCTCCGGATTGACGATCCCTCGGCAGGAAGTTGACGCGGACAGACAAGGAGTCCAAGACTTTTCCGGCGCTCGCAACGACAGAAGAAGAGATGGAACGATCAAGGGTCTTCCACATCTTCGGTACCGCGACGGCGCTGCAGCTGTTTGACGGGTGGTATAAATCCGGCGAGAGAGATTAAACCCAGTGCCGCGCACGCGACTTCCCCGGTATGGCGTCGCCAGAGGAAGAGGCTGCTCTCCAAGCCCTCGTCACTGGACTACAAGACGGGCGCATATGCAACTACGTTGCGAGTGCGTGGACATCTCATTGAACAGGCGAAGGAGCTGAAGATCACAGTATCCGGATTGACGATCCTCGTCTGGGACTATCTCTGTACAGTCGATCAAGAGGTGTGTAAAGTATACTCAGGCCTGCTGTAGTCACTGATCACACACGTTCCGTAGAGGGAGTGCATGTGGGTGAGTAGCCTAGACGTTCCCTCGATGTTCCCACAAGCGTTAATGCTTGTGTCAGGGCAAACGGTTAGGGCTGCTACAATGCCTGTTCTACGCGGTATGCCCAACCATTCCCGCCTTCCGGTGGATATTTATTCTCCTCTTAGAACAGATATCTTCCCATCGCCTACCAAATCGTCAACGTCATATGTTCGTCGCTCTGCTGTGCAACTTCTGAGTTCGAGCGCCTCACACGATCGCAGGCTTCAACCTTCCTGCCAGATATTTAACAGATGCTGTGAGTGTTTATGTTACCTCCTCGCTATGACTATGACTGACAGGATCTCACCTCGTCGTTCGACAGTTGTGAGTCTGCCTGGCTCAAAGTGCGAGCGCTCTAACAGTCCTTAGCTGTGAGTAAACAACGTCGCTCCCGTCTGTAAGTACAACAACTCACAATGAGCCACACAGGTACTGGATGGCTGGAAGTATTTCTTCAGATCCAAGGTGCGGTTGAGTCCAGTAACGAGTCCCACCGCTTTAGTAGCTCACTAGCTGCTGGCAGTGATCTCGCAATACTCCATTGCAGCAGCCATTGTGGCCTACCGCATCTGGGCTCTGTATCAAACAAACCGCGTCGTACGGATCGGGATTGTCTGCGCGTGGCTCGCGTCCACCGTTGGCATCACGACTCTCCTCATCGTCAGCGTCGTACCCGACAAAGGTGAGTTAAATCCTGCCAGTGTGCACGAATCAGCACTCAATCCGTCACGTAGTTGTCGCTGAGCTTCCCTTCGGGCTCCGCGGCTGTCACGGCGTCGTGGCGCTTCCCCTGTTGTACACCGCGGCGTGAGTTCCCATGCACACGCTTAACCTGAGCTCGTACTGCCCTACTCACCCGCCGTTCAGGATGCCCTCCCTCCTATTCGACAGTCTCGCATTCGTCCTCGCACTGTGGAAATTACTCAAACAACAATCCTTCATCTCCAGCATGCGTGGACGAACGACGAACGCAAATGCATTGGTGTATGAGGTGATGCTTCTGGATACGACGCTGTACTTTGTCGTGTAAACATCATTATTGCGGGAATCTTGACGACCAACTGACTCAATTCACTGACAGGATGCTCGCCTCAGTCATCGTCGACGTCGTCCTGACCTCCGGAATCGCTCGCGTACGAAGTCAATCTCACCCGTCTCCCCAGCTGGAACTGACCCGTAGACCGTGACGGCAGGAATCACTCCGAATCATGTGGGACCCGATGCTCATGGCGCTCGGCTCAACAGTCTGCAGTCGAATGGTCATGAACCTCCGCGCCGCAGGTTCCGGCGCCGGACTGTCACAGCACACCTTGACGCCGACGGGGATTTCGTTCGAGTTGCAGGTAGTAGACAAGGGCCGGGGTGCGAGTCGATCGCAGCAGCAACAGGCGGGTCTTCCCAGGTCGAGCGTATATGTTTAAAGCGTGTCATTGTAGTGTATCAGTGTATCCCAGTGTATCCCGTGTTCCAGCAGAAAGCAGTGTTGTGAAATCCAGACCTTCAGAACGTTCGTTCAATCGCACCTGCCACCGGGGACAGTGCATCACGTCGAGCAAGTCGGGGATTATAGTCCTCTTGTATTGCGTAGTACCGTAGCCCAGTGTACCCGTGCCCGAGCAGAAACCGGCGTTCGAATGCCTAAAGCGTCATGGACCCCTTAGATCCACCCAAAGTCTCCCACCACTTTCCTGCGCCCGCACCCGCACCTCCACCGCCTCCGCCCTTCCTGCCGCCCGCGACAGCGCGTTTATCCACAGCTTTGGCAGCGACACCGCGTACGACAGTCGACAAGCCCGAGCTGATGCGCGTCTTCGTCTTCGTCTTCGGCTTCTTGGGCGTGGGCGTCAATGTGGACCCAGACTCAGTCTTCTGTCGTTTAGGCGTTGGTTGCACCTCGGTGTCGTCGCTAGGCGAAGCGATATGAAGCACGATCCCATCGCGTGGGGGCGCGTCCGCGTCTGGGCGTTTGCGCTTTCGACCAACGGACGACGGGGTAGACGCTGAAGAGGGGGCCACTGTGGACGGTAAAGGTGTAGAAACGACGCTCGCCACCACCGGCACCGGCGTGGCTGTCGGCGTGTGTCCTTTCGCGAGCTGTTCCCACGCTTTCGAATGGACGCGGTATATCGCCATTGTTGCGCGCGCGTCGATAACCTACACTCGTCAGCGATGGGAGCAGGGGTAGGGCAGGGAACGTACGGAAGAATGCTCGCCCTTCTGAATGTCAATCCCAAAATGCAACTTGACCAGGTTGCGCAGCGACGGACGCGTGCCCGCAAGACGTAGTTTGCCGCAGTAGGCTTGTGTATCGCGCGTTTGGTTGTATGGGTGCGAAAGGAGTAACGCCTATCCGTGTTTGCCCGTCAGCTCGACGTTAATGAGAGAGGATGACGGAGACGGACCTTGGTATCGTTATGGACTGCGTGACCGACCAGAATACGTCCCTTGAGTAAGTCGGACACCTTTTGCTGGACCTCTTCGAAAGGCATCGCTATGAACACAGTCAGAAACCCGTCGATAGGACGAGTCTGACGAGAGATAACGTGCCGTGCTTCATATCCTCCTCGCGCACGCCCGAAACGTACGTCCGCCAATCGACGACGCGTTCGCGCTGCTTGACAAACACGTCGAGCAGAACGGCGCCATGATAGTCTACGACACTGACGCGCGCAAGACTCGACTCGGTCCCGTCACCGACTCCAACCATCTCGCAGTCGACCGCGACGTATTTTCCAGCGCTGAAACGAAAGCAAATGGCTCAAAAACTGTGAGCATAGATCATAAGACAAGTCGCGTACCGTTTTGCAGATTTACTGGACTCCTGGGCAGCTTCTGCGCGGCCCAGGGCCATTTCGCGCATTTCGCTGAGCGTGTTGCCGCGTCCAGGCTCAAGTTCGCGCAGATACTGAACCGCCGCCTGAGAGAACTCTGAAGATACGTCCAGCAGTGCCTGAGGCGACGTAGAGCGCTCGCGCTGGCCGCCTCGCTTGAAGTCTGCCGTCGTTGGCGCCGTCGCCGGGGGCGACGTCGACGCCCGCTTAGACTGTCGGTGCTTGTGGGAATCCTTTCGATGCCGTGACCCTGGTGCGCCAATAGACTTTTTGAGCGCAAGCCAGTTGGAGGATGGTTTCGCTGAGGTGGACGATGGTGGTGGCATGAGCCGAAGAGCGAAGAGCGGACTTCGATCACGTGCGCCTTTCCCTTCAGGGCTGGGGACATCGGAGATGTAGATATTACTTGGTTTCATGAGCTCAAAAGGAGGGAGCTAGATGGTTCTCTTGAAAGCAGGGAAGAAGCAGACGAAAAGTACATGGATACAGCTGATTAGACTGCACAGTAAAGGAGAGAATGAAGCCATTCGAATATCTCTCAGAACCCTGCAAGAAGCAAATCCTTAGTAGTAGGCTTTTTCGTCGGGTCGTTAGGGTCGACGGCGCCGTTCGCAACGAGCCGCTCCTGCCATTCACTGGTCGTACATTCGATGTCGGTATTGAACTTGGTCTCGCACGCTTTCTTCCAGTCCATCTTGGTGAGGTCGTCGTCTCTGGCGCCGCGGAGAAGCTTGGTGATGAGTGTCAGCAATGCAGTGAGCGCGAGTTCGCATCGACGCTGACGCACCATTCGAAGCATCGTGGTCTGGGACAGCTTGGCCAGGACAGGGTCGACCATAACGATCGAGCAGAGAGTCCACATGTCGTCGCCACTGATCTCTCCGGCTACCACCGCAGCGGTCATGTCTCTCTCGAACGCGTAGGAATCCTTGCGGAGGGGAACCTTCGCAAGCACCTGACAGATGATAGCGCAGGCGACCTTGTGCGGTGCGGGACCTTCATTCTTCAGTCCTTTCGCTCCCCAGGCCGGGAGATTCATCTTCCAGTGACGCTTCTGGCACACCTTACTGCAATAGCGCACCATCTTGCAGCTCCCGCAAAGCTGGAACGCGCGATTCTCGCCGTGGAACTTCTCCTGCAGACCGCACTCGGGATTCGAACAGGTGCGCAGGGTCATAGAGCGTGCGAGGTAGCCGTAGATCAAAAACGGGATCGTCTGGTTGTGGTCCTCCTCGGGAAGTTCGACGCGCACGCGCTCAGGAAGGTCCAAAGGCGGGAGTCCCAAGAGAGCGTGAAGAACGTCGGCGTATCCAGCAAGCATCGCATACGGTTTATCGGCGACAACGTCCCCCGTCTTCTGCATGCGTGCAAATGCTGCGAGGACGGCGGTCAAGAGGGGTCGTTCGTAACCTTTGGTGAAGTAAATGCGGTCGCCGAGACCAATGTCGGGGCCGGAAAGAATGTCACTGAGGAAAACGGCAGCACAGACGCTGCATTTGCGGCGGCGAGGAGGGTTCGCCATCCACGGTTGCAGTTGCCAGCCTTCAGGTTTCGTGCACGGGGCGACACCGGCAGGCCATTCCACCACGATTCCAGGTTCTAGCATCTCAGTAAGAACCCACATGAGCTTAGCGCGTCTGGGCTCCTCCATCAGGAGCGGGAAGACGATAGGACGAGCAATGCGAAGGAAAGCGCGGAGAGCATAGAGCGGGATGGTCGAGAAGAGCTGGCAGCACCAGAACACGTACGATTCAACGCTCTCCTTCTCGCCGCGTGGGAAGAGCTCGGCGATGGATGTGGGCCAGTAACCGGGCTTATTGAAACGCTGGCCTGGCTTCGTACGAGCCCCGACCGCCCTCTCGCCAAACGACATACCGGCCGTGACGCATTCGAAAAGAGCGTCAAAGAAGACGTTGCACATGTTCTGGAGACTGACGCGCGTCGCAGATCGGTCGGCATGCTTTTTCTTGCAGGCGCGAGCGCGGCGAGTGAACGTCGATTGTAGAACGCGAAGGTCTTCTGGCGAGCGAGGGGCAGCAGCGATAGCCATGCAAGCATTCCAGAAGTCGTGACACTGCGTGCGAAGCTCCAGAATGACGCTGTTGTCCTCAGACATCCCGAACGCGACCGTACGAAGACATTCTGGACACCAGGAAGGCTGCGCCGCACTGCCGAATGAGGCGGCCATGGCTTTGGCGCGCGCAGCAATAGACATCGTCACGGCGAGGCGAGTCCGAGCAGAGCAAGAGATGACGCTGGATGGAACGGCCGAAAAGTAGGAGGGAAGAAAGTTCGTGGACCGCCTAAAGCCGATGGAGGCAGAAATGACTCCGTACTGTATGTAGGCAAGCTAGTGTGATAATGTGCGCCGCGTGAGCGAGAGCGTTTGGCAGACCATCTGAGTCGCAGGAGAGGTACATCATCTACGAACAGAGAATAAGAGTCTCCGGTGAGGTTATGCTACGAACCAAAGTAGTTCCATTCCCATCCGTTCGCGAAATATACCGCATCACCTGGCACCGCCTGAGCCTCGCGCTCGGCTGCACGACGCATGCGTCTCTGCTCGGCGAGCCACTCTTCCATAGACTCTGCCATATCGGGCGTAAACCGCGCGGCTCTGACGGCGGTCCAGTCTACCGTCCCACTGCCATCCATGTTAGGTACCAACTGCAGAGTCGTCAGTCTGTGGAGACGCAGTACAGTACATTGATGGGTGCCATACCATTCGCAACATCGCGCTCTTGAGTTCGGGCTGGCTACCTTCCAACGCGGTCATGGTCAACACGAGCATGTCCTGATCGTCAACGAGGACGTGAGGCTGGTAGAAGGCTCGTTGGAAGTCAATCGGATCACAGTCAAGCCGTATCCCGGGCTGAGCAAGGAGCCTGCTTATGGCCGCGCACGCCCTCTTGTGCGGAAACTGGCGATCGTCCGTCCAGTCGCGCTTTTGGCATTCCTTGCTGCAGTACCGCACGATCTTGCACCGGCTGCAGACCTGGAACGGTTTACCATCGTTCCGCTGCATTGTGATACCGCAGCCGGGTCCAAAGCAAGCGCGGCGGTTCGCGCAACGCTTCAGGTGTATGTGGATGGGGATTGCGATAGAGATCTCGTTCTCTGCCTCGTAATCGTCTGACACAGGGTGCGCTGCGCGCTTGATGTCGTCGCTGAGCTCGGACGGCGGGAGGTCGAGGACCTCGTGGATGGTAAAGGTCCACACCGCCAATGTTGTAACACGCAAAACTACGTGATCGTCGGCGTAAGGCCAGGTCGCGAGCACGGCGTACCCGTTCTTCACAGCGGGCCATAGCACACGCTCGTATCCCGCTAGGAATCTGCGTATGTCGTCGTAATGCGCGTCTGGACCTCTTTGCAGGTAGTGCAGGAAGGTCGCGGCCCACACAGGCGCGTAGCGAGGCTGCAAGGCAAGCCAAGGGATAGACTGCCAGTCCTCTGGCGCGGTGCACGGCGCGCGCCCACCAGACCATATCCAGTCTTTCACAGGCGTCGAGCCGTATGGGTGAAGATATTGAACGAGGGCCCATACAAGCTGCGCGTGCAGGGGTTCGCGCAATATAACCGGGAATACGATTGGACGGGCCACGATGACGAGCTGATTCAGAACGTGTAGCGGGTATGGCGAGAAAATCTGGGTGCACCAGAAGACGTGGGTTGCAATGCTCCCAGCCTCGCTTCCGGGAAACATTTGGTCGATAGTGACTGGCCAGTGGCTGCGCTTACTGCTGTTAAAGCCCTGGTTCGGCTTTGTGCGCAGCACGATGGCTTTCGGGCCGAACGTAAGGCCTATGTAGATGCATTCGTACGCTGCATCGAAGAACATGCGGGTCTGGGTGGTTGACCACCCAAGCGAGCTTTTCGACGTATGGGTGCGGTTCGCGCACTGTCGTTCCATACTCTGGAAGTGCGGTTCGAGAAATGCTAGGTCGTCGCTTGTGCGTGGGGTAGATATAACGGTCATGCAAGCGTTCCAGAACCCATGGCAGTTGATTCGAACGTCGTCAAGAGCGGCGGCATCCTTGCCCAGGATCTCTGCAAATGTACGCAGACACCGTGGACAACAGGCGGGTCGTTGCGCATCCTGCAGGCTAACAGCCAGCGCGTTTGCTCGAGCACGGTGAGCCATTGAGTGTCTGTGGCTCGGCGAGGCGAACGGCGATGTCACGGTGAGGGAACAAGTGCTATTGTACCCGCGTACATCCGGCCCGTCCATCTAAGTATCCTATCCGCTACATCTACTGACAGTGTATCTCTCGTCCTTCCCTGTGTAGGGAAATTTGTTCAGAAATTCATTTTTCAGTTCGGGGTTTAGTAGTAGTAGTAGTAGTAGAGGGTTATGCGCGGCGCCACCTTGCGGTTTGCCGCTATTTCTATGCAGCCATAGCCGAAATTCAGCCCTTCGCGGCCACATGTGGATTATGCAGTTTACAGATGCTGCAAGCCGAGTGGCCCGGCCTCCCGAGCTTACTGTAACAACAGGAGATACTACTCGAGTAGCTCCCATCAGGCACCGCTTATAACACCTCATGCATTACATGATTAAATTCCAGTTCCATTGCCCTTACGCTTCGAGTCGGCAGTGGCCGTCACCTGCGTTCCTTTGTTCCGAACCACCAGTACGTCCATCTCGAACTTGAATTATAGCGTTGACGGTAAATTTCTAGACATATCTCCTCCTCAACGCTTAACATTGCACCAGAGCGGATCGTGGTCATCGCTGGTTTATACCATGCTTCGATGCTTTGACAACGATGACGTGTTCTCCCACATCTTGTCGAACTTACGAATGCGGGACATGCTACGTGCTTCACAGGTCTCTGCCCGTTGGCGCTCGTTCTCGTTAGACATGCCTGGACTGTGGTGGGACGCGGAACTGGACACTAGCACGTACCCATCGAAGGAACGGTTTCTCGCCATCCTAGACCGATCGAAGGCGTCAAGGATCCATGTCACTGCACTCTTCGATTTGGTGACGTGTAACTTCATTCTGAAGACCGTCCCGACGCACCTTCATCGCATTGTCAAACTTTCACTCCAGATGGACCAAGCGGTCCTTGACTATCCTCTCTTCGGCCCGGGCCTTTGTGCGTGGCCGAGCTTTCTCGCGTCTGCGACTAGCCTCGAACCCCTTCCCACTACGGCTCTATCTCTCGATCTCGAGCTACTGTGTCATTTCGACCGTAGGCTCGGGCGCTTAATTTGCTTCCGAGCCAACAGGTCTCCGTCGTGGCTCGCGAGCCTCCGTTAGGCGTTAGGCGCTGCGGATAGGCTCGATGCCGGAATCTTTTGGGATTTTGCCTCCGCGTAATTCTGACGACTCGCGAGGTTCGTTGAAATCATGAAAATTATACCGCTTACAGCATGTGCTACACTGTAAGTGTAACATTGAGGCACTGACCGTGGTAGGTCGGTACGTTTCGCAGTTGGATTTGGGAAACCGTCACCGGTCCGACTCGTTCCCGGCACTCCATTTTCCTTCAACCCGACGCTCACCGGCCGACCTCCTGTCTCAAACTCATGTACGATAATGATTAGAGCGTTATTCTGCGTGAGTGCGCACGATTTTTGTGCTCGCTTCATTGCTGACCAGCATTGAACTTCCGCAAGATGCGGCACCCATATTGGGAAAGAAGCCTCGGGCACAGCCTCCCGCTCGGCTTCGGTGTTGTCTTTCGGTCGATGTCGTGCCCGCACCACGCAGTTCGTGTAAACCACGCAGGAAAATGAAAGGACAATGCGGAATCAACTGGCGGAGTTTTTTCCGCCCCTTGCCTCCCACCACAACCCATCTTGAGCTGCTGCCACCGGCGTGCAACAGCGCCGCGGACCCGCCGCCCCTCGCGTCCACATCTAGTGGACCACAGCCCTTCATCCTGCGCTTCGATGGCGCTAACTCTGACGTTTCCGACTGTGGCGACTTCGACAAACACCGCGTCTCTGGTGCATTTCCACTGCAGTGGCAAACGGAGGTGCACTTCGACACCTGGCTTGCCGCACTTCAGCGCGAGTCCGTCATAGATTTATGCGCAGGTAGGTCCACCTGGGCTCCGCCCCCAGCCCGGACAGCCTTATCCCCAACCCATGCATTTACCCCCTCCTCCACCCCTTATCCGTACCCTCCTCCTTATTACCCTCTTCCGTAATGAGCACTGTATCTTACCGCATCTGATACCCACTTGAATGTTATCCGGATGGAATGACATTTCATAACGACATTGCGAATGACATTACAAATCGCACCAGCGTGGGCGCGGCGCGTCGGTCGATGTCGGTCGCTTGGGCGCCGAGCTCGGTGGTTGACGTGATGAGAATTTCATTTTCCGCATTTGGGTTCGGCATCTTGCGAAAATGAGACGCGTATTGCTGACAGCAATTTCGGCTTCAGCGCCGGCGCCCGTTCACGCGGCCCTCGTTGGCCGTTCTTTGCGTCACCCAGCCCGCCAACGCTACTGGCAGTCAACGGGCATGCTCAAATGCGCCGCATGACCGTCAGTGCACGCTATGGGGCACGATAAAGCAACTGTGCGTAAGGTCCCTTGTCGCGACAACGGCCCGTTCCTGTAACCTCATCACCGTCGACGCAGAGCTCTGTTCGCGTATCTGGCGCCATCCAGAAGCACGGACTGCCAAGCCGTCTCGCCGCCAAGCACTCAACGACATCCGCACCCTTCAACGCGATATTCTGCTTCTCATCCCACCCCGTTGCACCGATTTCCACTAGCCCGGCGGTCAGACGCGCTCCAGTCGACCACAGTGCGTAGATATGCTCACTAGAAGCTTAATTAATCGCTCAATTTTGCTTCAATTTGACAAACCAGATCCCAATGCGCGATTTCTCTAGCTGGACGACAATTGCGCCTCTATTTGCACTAACTCGGGACGTCACTTATAGCACCCGAGATTTTTGCCAGCAAGCCGACTGCTTAATGGCAAATTTGCACACAGCCACTGCGCGCCTTCAGTACAAACTGCGCGCCTATACTGAAGGCGCGTGCTCCATATTTACGCACCGAGGACGTGACTCGCCCTCTACAGTGCTCGAGCCTGGTCGAGTACACCGACGGAGGGCGACTCTATATCATGGCAACAGCATGCGTTGGCCGTCGCTGTGCAGCGGCACACATCGCGCGCGCGTGTGCTCGCACGCCGCACTTGCGCCGAACGCTCCGTTCTCGATATCCCGTTCCGCGCTGCGTTCGCTCTGCCTCGCGCGCGAGACAAGTTTAACGGCGTCCCCAGTCGACGTGCAAGACGTCTACGACGTACAAGTAGACTAGGTATGTACGTCTTGTTCTTTCATTCTACACCCTGCGCTGAAGCCTCTCCCGCTGTCGTTTCAGCACGTACCACATCCAGACGTAAAAGGGACGAGGTTCGTCGTACGTGCAAGATTCAATTATGACCGTTCTAACCTCGATGTGTAGATATATTATCTGATCTGCTGTCGACGACCGTGCGCGAGCGAATAGACCTCGAGCCCTGCTCGACGAATAGACCTCGAGCCCTGCTCGAGTCGCGCCTCGCGCTTTTGCCTACAATCTACTACTACAATAGTAGAACAAGTACATCTCGGCCTTCTTTCTATGCTCAGCGCTGACACCCCTCAGCAGAAGTTCGCACCTCACGGTCGTCCGGCCTGGTCGCAGATGCGTTCGATCATTACCAATTAATTTCCTGCGTCCAATTCATCGTTGATCTCCTTCCCTTTTTGGATCGTTGTTCTTCTTGTCCGTGTGTCCTCAAACGGTCTGTTGCCTCTGCAGAGGCAGCCCAGTCTCTTGCGTCATCGAATATGAGTTCTGTACGCGACAGCAGACACTACGCGACTGCTCTGGTCTTGATTCTAAAGCCGAGCGCGGCCGCACCACGCACACAGTTGATGCACCGGCATGGTGCGTGGTCTGCGTAGTGGGGCCCATCTTTTATTGTCGGCGCGTAGAGGACCACGCCATGCAACCATAAAAGCAAGCAGAGCAAGAGCGTCACTGAACCACGATCTGCTTCCCCGCTGGTCATGGAGCCCCTCGAAGCTAACGGCCCAACCTCCTCAGAGAGGCGTGCGCGACTGCTCAGTATCGTGCCTACAACGTTCCACGATCTCTTACCACCTGCGTCTCTGTCGATAACGGAGCTGATAAACCAATCGCCACTGCCCGACGTCCTACGGGCAGAACCAGCAGCGCCTGTCCAGAGTCTCCTCCTCTCAGTACCTGCCCAGCCAGTGACACGATCTACACTGCTGGAGATTTCTCTCTTTCCACTTGACTACCTCTCCCGTCTTGAACAGGCGATTCAGGACACAGCGCCAACTCCACTCTCAATCCGCCATCCACTCTCTCGCTTGCCTTTACCGACATGGGTCGCAGCATGGTGGATTCTCGCTTACGATGCGTGCTATGCACGAACGCAGTGGATCGCGTCAGCGACATGGCTCTTCGACGTTTCTGATCGTAATCTACCCACGGACGCGCTGCTGCGTGGTGTTATTCAGGAGGCTCGCGACAGCTTCCTATGGATCCGGTGGAGCGATACTATTACGATCAACGACCTTGTCGTGCCTTGCACAAAGTTGACGACGATTCTTGGTGATAGATGGCTTGGGAACGATATCCTCGACTGTCTTGTAGAGACCCTCGCTTGCAGACTGAAAGCTCTCGCTTCAGCACGCACCGATACTGCCCTCTTGCACACCTTTCACTCTCTCTGGGTACGAAAGCTTGCTCTCGTCCCTGAGAGCAAGTACAGGTCCGCCGGTACATTCAGGATTCTACGCCAGGTGGGGGGAGACCTAGCAGCTGGTCTCACCACTAAAGTGTTACTGCTCTACTATCTCGCGGAGTGCTCACACTGGGCAACGCTCTGCATCTCCCGCACCTCTGACAAGTCTGTCACTCTCTCGTACGGCGACTCCCTCCACCACTCGCTCCATCTTCGTCCACCAGCCGATCTACTCGAAGCGGTTAAACGGTGGGCGTCGTATCACAACCTCTCGATCGAAGGCGATCTATCTCTTCTCCCTTACGGCTTCCAGAAGGATTCCATCTCCTGCGGGATAGCAGCTGTGAGCATTATGGAGCACGCTGTCTTCAATGCTCCGCTATTTCAACACTCCGAGCGCGACCTCTTCCGCATTGTCAAGTTCTTAGAGCTTGTTTCTATGTACCAGAACGGTGATCCTTTCTCGCGTCTGCCCCTCGACTGGTGGCCTACGCTCGAGCCGCTATCTACGGCTGTACCTGCGGAACCGCTGGCGTCTGTGGTTACACCTGTGCATCCGTCACGGGATGCGACTCCTGCCACAGAGCCCATCGCAGCTGCACTCCCTCCTTCAAGTCTCCCTAAAGTGGCCGTCCCACACGAGCGCTCGCTGCCCACACCTCCACCACCTGGGCTGCAACCTGTGTCAGCTCTCAAGCAGGCCAGACTCGGTTTCAAGAAGCTCACGGCCGTGGAGAAGGAGACCAAACGGCAGGCGGAGCACGCTCGCGGTCTTGCTCGTCGTGAAGAGTTCGAGAAGTTGCGCGCGCAGCGGCTGCTCCATGAGCAGCGCGCCGCTCTCATGAAGAAGGCCGAGGAGCGAGAGCAGGGCCGCCTCCGCGGCGAGCGGTACCGTGCAAACCAGGTGGAGAAAGAGATCCTGAGTGGAGTTCGTAACCCTGATGGTACAAAGGTACGCACTACAATGCCTCTCTTCCCGGGTGCACAGTTGACTTCTGTTTAGATGAAGCGCCCAAAGTCTTCAGCGTCGACGCAGGCCTCTACGCCGGCTGTATCCTCTCCATCTGACCCATCAGCCTCTGCTTCCGACTCGTCTCTCGCGTCCACTTCTCTCAATATGCTCTCTTCCGCACCGTCTGGCCCCTCTGCGCTGCTGGCTTCTGTCGCTCCTGGCCCTGGTGCACCTGCTATTGGCACGGTTCTGGTTCCACCGCTGTCTCTGTCGCTCAAAGACCACAGCCGACCGTTCCGCCAGGCTAAGCAGGTGTACAAGAAGCGGAAGGGCCCACAGGGGCGTAAACCGACGCACCCTACTGGTCCCGCACCTACGCAGCGTACTCACTGGAAGAATCCGTTGATATGGCGAATGATAGAGCGTGCAACGGATAACGCGGGTCGCGCTGATATGAGCCCTGTGGAGATTGTTCGTGAAGCGTGCATCATCGACTCCGGAATGTTCGACACTTTACTTCCTCAAACGGTCAGTAAATGGATCGTACGAGAGAAGTTCAAGCCTCCACGCTGGAAAGACTCTGTCTTGGCTTCTGTCAATCGTGGCGCTAGAGCAGGTGGTCAATCGACTCGCATGGGCATCCTGGAGCCCCATCCCGCTGTCTCGAAGGCCATCCGGCAACGTATCAAGGACCTTCGCGCCAGTGGTGTTCCGCTCAGCGAGCCCGTGCTACGTGGTCTCATTCACGGGATGCTCATACATCTCGTACCGTCTATCTTCGAGAAGGAGGGGAAGGACGGTCATCGCTTCGTATGCTCGTTATCCTATGTGCGTAAACTCATGCACGTATTCGGCTTCTCCCCTCGTCGTCCTACTCGTGCAGCCGCAAAGATTCCTGACAACGCTATGGAACTCGGCTGGCGGACTCAAATGCGCCTGTGCTACTTGATGCACCGCTATCGCATACCTGCGGAACTTGTGGTCAATTCGGACCAGACGCAGTGTCGCTACGGTTTTGGGACGTCACGCACCTGGGAGGAAACGGGCGCGAAGCAGGTCACTGTGCATGGTAAAGACGAGAAACGTGCCTTTACCATCTTCGCGGGCATTACCATGAGCGGGAGCCAGCTCCCGTTCCAGGCAATCTATCATGGCCAGACGGAACGCTCGTTACCTCGTCCAGACGCCGAAGGCTATGATCGCGCCATAGAGCTTGGCTTCCGCTTCGAACCATCGAAGAGCGACACATACTGGTCAACGCAGGCGACAATGTGCTCTTACGTGATCGACATTCTTGCGCCCTACTTGGAACGCATGCGGGTTGAGCTCGGACTCCCGATCACTCAACGGTTCATCTGGTTGATCGACTCCTGGTCTGTTCACCGCTCTGAAGAGTTCCGCGACTGGATGCGTGCCAACTATCCCAAGATCATCGTCCCCTACGTTCCCGCATGCTGCACAGGTCTCTTCCAGCCCTGCGATGTCGGCATTCAGCGCGTCCTCAAACATGCACTGAAGCGAGCAGCCCACGCCGATATTGTCGAGGAGACCGTGAAACAACTTGAATCCGGCACTCCTCCAGGAGCAGTACTCATCGACTCGACCGTTCCTGTTCTACGCAACCAATCTGTCAACTGGATGATCAAGGCATACGAGACCTGCGCAAATAACGAGTTCATTCGGAAGGTACGTCCCGTTTCATTCTTCCGGACAAGGTCGGTGCAGTCCTAACACAGTACCAGGCTTGGGAACGATGCGAGGTCGACGGCCACGGTGGTTTCAACTACGAGCACCTGACATCCCGCGAAATGGTAGACGAGATGGTTGAGCTAGAAGAAACCCATCCCGAGTTCTGGCAAGAGCTCATTACCCCGCGCAGAGCTGACATGATGGTCGACGGGGAGGAGCCGGACCCCATTGATCCTGACTTCGAGCTGGAAGGGGAGGACGACGATGACACCGCAGTCCCCACAGCTGAAGTTATGGCTCGTGAGATGGGCTGTGCATTTGATGACGAGGCATGGGGTGTTACTGCCGATGGTACGCTTGCTCTCCAGTTTCTGCGGTCGAGGGCGACAGTTACGGGGAAGCGTTTGACGATGAAGAGAGTGACGGCGACGAAGACAAGATGGATGCGGAAGACGCAAGTGCGGATGATGGAGATGGCATGGATGTCGACGACTGTGGCGATGGAGACGGCGATGATGCAGACTTTGTACTGCCGGACCGTCAGGTACGCCAGCTTCCTGAGCCTTCGGCGGAATCGGCGCGTCCGCAGCGGAAGGCATATAAGCCGGGTTTCTACAAGGACTTCCATAGCTGGGCTCTTTAGACTGCAGATGTACTCTATGACGTGCATACCGAGTTCATTACAATGTAACATTCCGTATCTATCGTAGTCATACAGGAGGGTAAGCTGACGATGACTTGCGACTGCGCTGTGCTGGACAGCCTCAACGTGTCCATGAATAGACGCCATAGTCTGGACGGCGCAAACGAGGCGAGCAGTGCGGGTGATAGCCATGAGTCTGTTGATGACGCCTGAGTCAGAAATGTGAGCAAGGGTGATGGGGCGCGTGCTGAACGGCTCACTGACCCGAGTGTGCGGCAACATGCGCCTGGGCAGCTTGATGCATGCGAAGTGGAAGATATCTGGAGCTTTAAATGTCGCTGAATTGAATGGTGAAGTCGAAAGTCGTGTGCGCAACGCGGTTGCAGCTTGGGACTTAATTCGGAAGCCGAGCACGAATAGAGGCCATAGTCTTAACAGCGCAAACAAAGCGAGAGGTGCGGGTGATGCGCATAGTGGTCTTGAGCACGTCTAGGGCGCATATGTGAGCTACGACAGCGGTATGAATGCTAGACGGCTCACCGAGGTCCGACTCTGGCGCGTGCCTGCACACGAGCAGATTTCAGGTAAACGATGTTGTTGTGTTGGTGCGGAATGCTGGGCGGGCGGGCGTCTTGATAAGATAAAAAGATGGGCGGGTCGAAGAGTCGTGTCTTGGGCGATCTCGTCGTGAGTCTCTCCTTGCGGTGAAAAGGCGCGCATCCCGGGCGACACGATCCAGATCTACAAGCGGCAGGTAAGCGTTTAGAATGTATGAATAATGCGTATTCGTATTGTTTCGTCGAGAAGAGCGCATCGGAAGTGCGAGGACGCGAGTGGGATGAACGGCTGATGCGCGGAAAGCAGGCGTCGCACTGGGTTTGAAGCGGAAGTTCGGCCGACTTTAGACACTCGAATCAACGTATTCGAGGTCGGGGAACTCGATGGTGAAGGCGAATCAAATGCTCAAGGCGCAGTCGAGGCCAGAGGTCACTCGGTCGCTCGACCGGCGCGCACAGCCGCGGGCACCGGAATCTCGACGGGGCAAACGAAACGGTGGGTGCTGAATAGGGTAGAACCGTTGCGAGAGTCGTATAGTGCGACAATGGAGGTGACGAAGACGGGACAAGTGTTGAGCGGGCCACGGCGTCGATGCGCGGGAAGACGCGCCAACGACATCTTCAGCACGCCCAGCAGCGCAGTCGCACAGTGGCAAGGGAGCGCAGCGGTGGTATTTGAGGTCGCAGAATGTGACGGTGAAGTCAAATGTTGTGCGCGCGACGCGGTTGAAGCCCGATGCATGATTTGGGGAGCCAAAGGACGCAGGAGGGAGAGTAGCAATGCAGCCGCTGATTTGGGATCTTTCCGTATCAGCGGCTGCGGATGCATTCCTAATCGGGCAGTACACACGGCCGCGGAGCGGCCGAAAAAAATCGTAACGCACATGGCTCAGACCCCTCCGTTAGGCGTTACGCGCCTCATATAGGCTCGGCTCGAAGGTCAGCGTTAGGCGTTAGGCGAGCCTACGGTCGAAATGACACAGTATGCACGATCCAGGAAGGGCTGTCGTTACAACTTGCCACCCTTGCGACTGCGATGCCACACCTGGGCAAGCTCGTGCTCCGCCGCACGCGCCTTCCAGATGACGTGGAAATACCTACGCTTACGCATCTCGATATCGAGTTGCTCACACTCAGTGACGCGTTTCTGCAAAGCCTTGACCAGCGCTTTCCTAAGCTTCGCATTTTAGCCGTGACGGTTAATATCGTCAACATTTCTCCTGACTTTGCTCTTGCCCGCGGAGCCGGCTCATTCCTACGAGATCTCGAGCACATTGTCATTAAACGCGGCAGCATCATTCGTCAGAGCGATTACCTTCGTCGTGGGCTCGGGGCACTTGCCGAAGTGCGCCGAGTAACAATTCACGATCTCGACGCCAGGCGAAATCTGCGCTTTGCGCACAGTCTCTTCTCGCACTTTCCTGGGCACTGGCACATATACTTTGCCTCGAGTGTGTCGAATGGGAGACTGGAGTTGTCTGTCACTGGCGCGGAAGGTCGTGTCATTGTCCTGCACGTTCGCGACATCATGCCTATTTTTTTTATTTTTTTATTATTATTTTTTAAATCAATTTATTGTCCTTCAGGCTGAGCCTATGCGGACATTTGCGGAGTGGTGACATGCGGAGTGGTAAACATGGAGTGGTTGTAGTTCTATCAGGGCGCCCCCAATATCTCCAGCCGCCTACGCTCGGAGGACATGCCTCAGTTGCCGTCTGCATGGGTGCAGAATGCGTGTCGCGCACCGGGCTCGCGGCGGGTAAGCGGGTGGTCATAATCGTAACTGGTGTCGGCATCTGGATGAAGCAGCGGCTCACAGGAGTGAAGTAGAGGAGTGGGAAGAAAGGGAAGAATTGAAATGAAAATGAAAAGAAGTAGAAAGGAAAGAGAAGAGAAGAATGAAATGAAGTCTACGGTTGGGTGGTGCGGCGAGGACGGTATGTTGATACTCGGCAGTGTTGTCCCTGTACCGATATCCCCTCCCGGAGTAGGCGTGCGGCAGTATCGTCGTCCTGAATGCAGAGGAGGATGGAGGCGTATTGCGGGGAGAACCGAGAGCTGTTACGCATGCGCCTCTCGCCTTCGTCACGGGGGCATAGAAGACGCGCTGAACGGAACGAGTCTCTGGAATACTTTCCCTCGTGATTGAGCTCGGAAATCAAGTTGGTGAACCGTTTTTGAGGAGTAGAGTCGTCGTCCCAGATGGGCAGCGGAGCGTGATGAATAACGAGCTTGGACCATAGACCACCAGAGTCGAATTGAATAACGCAATGATCATCGGGACAGAGAAGCGGACGAAGGGTGGCGTCGATTGTGCGCCGTCTGTCGATCAGGTGCGCAACAGTGCGGGACGAATGTGGATGTAAGATAAGTTGGTCGTCTCGAGAATAGCGGATGCTGGAAACCCAGTCACCACCGTGAGTCTTGTCGGCAAGGGCCTTGTTGAGCGCGTCCCGAACATGTGACGGATGAGGACGACGTTGGTTGCGGAGTGAGGTCAAGAAACGGATGACGACATGTTTTGGCGGGGTGGTTGTGGTGGTCGCGACGTCGGGTGTCTCGCGTTGTGAAGTACGAGGCTCGGTGCGGGTGGGAGCAATGGTGGCAGCGCTGTATTTAGGGCGCGCGGTCGGGTCGTCGGGAGCGGGTGAGGAAGCGGGTACGGTGACTGGTGGCGACGGGAGCCGTGTGGATCGGGCGGCGAACGGTGGCGGTGCGGAGGCGCCGGCTGACGTGTCGCGACGCGCGTCGCGAAAGGCGGAGAGCGCGTTGTGCGCCCAGAGCGTGAGCGCCTGGGCATCGGCAGCTAATTGCCAGAGTATATCCTCGTGGTTCTGGTGAACGGCGTGTGACGGTGCCATGAGTGCGATGTCGTGGACGGCGAGGCAGCAATCCGTGAGCGAGTTGAGGGTGGGCTCGTCTAAGAACGTAGTGGCGGCAAGCGCGGCGCGATGTGCGGTTCCAATTTGCGTCGGGGCCAGTAGTCTGACCCCTCGCGAGCTGTCAAGGCGGCGTTGTGGCGAGCTGTTGAGCCCGGGCGGTTGCGGGTCATGGTGGTCGGAGTCAAGAGCCATTCCTCCACACATCATGCCTAAACAGCCGGACCGTCCTGCAAGCCTTTATCGACTCTACGAGCGCAACGACACACTCGACTCCGAGCTCCACGAGCGGCGGGAGTCAGGCTATCCTCAGAACGTGAGGATGTGCCTCGCATATCAGAAACCGTTCCTTGCGCCGATCCTCAAGGACCCACGATGTGAAAGCCTGACAGTCGAAGGCGGGGACTCATGGGATGTCTTGACCCTAGACACCAACTTCACAAAGCTTCGAAATGTGAAGAGTCTCTGTGTCAAGGTACAGTCGCTACCATTACACATCCCATTGGCCAAATTATCGTGGCCGAGCCTACGATTGGTGGAGCTGCTCGCGCCGCCGTACCCCGTCCTTATGCCCGATCCTACGCACATCCGCGACATTGTCGGCTGTTTTGAATTGAAACAAGGGGTGCTACGCGTCGAGTTATACGGGATCTCTTGCCCGCAGGAGACAGGTTTAATTGGGGATGAGCGTAAGGTTAGAGCGTAGTGGCACTGTCGTGTGAGATATAGGAGCACATGTACTACTAGTCAGGAAGCGAGTAGACGCGAGTATGTACTGTACTTCTGGATTTCAAAACTAAATTACTTTCGTTAAGTAGAGATGCCGATCCCGACGTGGCAGACGCGCCTGTCACAGCGCGTTGTCACGCCGCCACGGTGTAACCCGACATCATCCTTGTCCTTAGGCTTTTTCGTCGCCAAGCCGCCAGTCCATCTGCGCCGCGAGAATATCTCGACATGTCGCCGCCAAGGGTCATGAGCTTCGACGCGGTTATAAAAGCCTTAACGGTTGGCTTGCAGAACCCTCACCGGCCAAACTGCTGTCCGCGCTGCATGCACACGTTGGCAGAGCGGCTCTGTGACGATATCAACCTTCTGAACGACGCTCGAGTCAAATACCACGACTTCTGGAACGCGTGTATGGCCGTGATCTCCGTCCCGCGTGCGACCACCGATTTTCCAGTTCTCGACGCGCACTTCTTGTACCGCGCCCAGGTGTGCACCAACCTCGGACACACCAGTAAAGTGTCGCTTGGCACGGCGACTACGATGACGCGCATGTTCTTCGACGCCGCGTACGAGTGCATCTACGTCGGCGTGACGCTCGGCGAGAAGGCTATCGCCCTGCGTTCGAAACCGAACCAGGGCTTCAACAGCAGCAAACGGGGCGAGTGGCCGCTCGCCATCGACAGCATGTTCCCTTCCGGCGAATCGGAAAGCATCGCATCCCACGTCTTTTGGTGCACTCAGCTGTTTTCCCCTTATCCGACCTATGTGCTCTGCCAGCTCGTCGTCATCGCGCGACCAATCGTCTTGCCCATCATACTCCGCGAACCGCTGCACGGCCAGCTTATGTGGTCCCTCGTTCAAGAGCTTGATCCTTTCAGCCCGACACCGGTTGAGCACTGGCTATTCTCCGGTGGTCGCACGCCTTGCACACTGCCCTCGGACTGGAAGACGTTCCGCTGGCTGACCGTGAAGCCGCGACTCGCGCCGTTCGTTGCTGGCACCTTCCTACATTTCCTCCACAAGGGCCCGGACTCTGGATATGACGACAGCGACAGGTTCCTCCGCGGGTACGAACGAGCTATGTGGCCCGCAGTGAAGAGCGCATGCTCCGAGCTTCGCTCGCAGGGAGAGCGCGGTGGCGGTCAGGATCTAATACAGGGCGCTCTCGATGGCTACGCCGTGACGCTGCACGAAGCGCTCAAGCTACCAGAGTCAGAACTCGACCCTGCGCTTCTTCGCTTAGCCAACGCTCTGCCCAGCGACAACGACGAGGAAAACATCTTCACCATCGCGATCCCGATTTACATGTACCTCAAGCGCTCCTCCAACCTTCGCGCGTGCTTCGGCCCCGGCTGCGGCATGACGATGCAACGCAACGAGGGCAAGCCGTTCCAGGTCTGCAGCGGCTGCAAAGTCGTGCGATACTGCAGCAAGGCCTGTCAGAAGCGCGACTGGAGCGAGGACCGTAAATTCCCGCACAAGGAGACGTGCCCGGTCTTCCGCAGACTGCTCGCGCAACCCGGTATAACGCTCAACTGCGAGGCGATGGACTTCCAGAAAGCGTTCTTCCAGCCGGATGTTCACGTGGACGACCAGGATCTCCATGTTTTGCTTATGAGTGCGACGGACTCGGACATTCCGAAGGAGATCAAGTTTGCAGTCATGCGGATCGTAAGTGTCACAGTCTCACATATCTGGATACGTGAACCTCACGCTGAGAGTCTCGCAGATGGTCCCGAACATTAATAACGGCGCGGTTAACTGGGCAGGAGTTCGAGCAGCGAAGGTTACGAAGGAGATGGTGGAGACGCTGAACGAGTGGATGGACGAGCAATCGCGCGCAAGGAGATCGGGAGGAACATTAGATAGAATGCAGGACATTGACCTGTAGTGACGCAAAGAAGCAATAGGTTCGTAAAGCGGGAATCGTTTGTTGGAATGAATATAGCCTGCGCTCTGAAGACTGAACGTTACGTGTTCATTTTGAGTATCACAAGGAACAAGAAGGGAGCACCAAGGAGCATCTACGTCATACCGCGGAACAGTGCAGCAATATTACCCGGTTCGAAAGCGCCGTTGGCAATGAGCTGCTCCCGCCATTCAGCGGAGGTGGGCTCAATGTCGTTGTCGAACTTCGTCTCGCAAGCTTTCTTCCAGTCCATCTTCGACTTTTCGTCTTTGAGGCCACGCAGAAGCTTCAAAGTTGAGGGTCAGCTATGGGGATTGTCGTAATGGAGTTGGAAGCAGACCATTCGGAGTAATGTATTTTTGGACACATCAGGCAAGACCGTGTCGGCCATCATCATCGAGCAAAGGACGAGCATGTCGTTCTCAGTGACAGCTCCGATCGCGACAGCGGCAGTGAAGTCCCGTTCAAACGCGTACGAGTCGGCTGTGAGGGGGACCGTTGCGTGGACGTGGCAGATAACAAGGCAAGTAACCTTGTGAGGCGCTGGCCCAGCGCTGCTTAGCATGCTCTTCGGCCAGAACTCGAGGTTCATCTTCCAGTGGCGCTTCTGGCACGCCTTACTGCAGTACCGCATACTTTTACAGCCGCCGCACACCTGGAAAGCGCGGTTATCATCGACCTGCCTGAGACCGCACTCTGGATTGGAGCAAGCGCGAGCAGTCATAGAGCGCCCGATGTAGCCGTAGATGAGTAGAGGAATGGTTTGGCAATGATCAGGCTTGGGAAGTGCAAGTCGCAAACGTTCGGGTAGATCTGAACGTGGGAGGTTCAAACTAGCCTGGAAGGACTCCGCAAAGCCGGCGAGTAGAAGATAAGGCTGGTCATCGTTGGGATTTCCTGTTTTATGCATGCGCGCAAAGGCGGCGAGGATCGCTGTGAGCAGGGGACGTTCGTAGCCCGATGTGAACCTGACGCGAAGATCTTCGAAGTCGACGTCAGGCCCGTACAGAAGGTCCCTCAAGAAGAGAGCAGCGCAGACACTGCAGCGGCGCCGACGCGGCGGGCTCGCCATCCACGACTCCAGTTTCCATCCTCCTGGCTTCGTACTCGGAGCGACGCTTCCCGGCCATTCGACCGCGATCCCAGGCTCAAGCATCTCAACGATGACCCATACCAGTTTGGAGCGTAGCGATTCTTCAAACAGGATCGGATAAACGATCGGACGAGCAATGCGGAGCAAAGAGTTGAGAGCGTAGACCGGAGTAGTCGAAAAGAGCTGGCAGCACCAGAACACGTAGACTTCGACGCTCTCCTTTTCGCCTCGTGGAAATAGATCGGCGACACAGGTCGGCCAGTGGCCTGGTTTATTGAAGCGCTGGTTGGGTTTGGTACGCGACGCGACGGCCTTGTCGCCGAACGAGAGACCAGTCAAGACGCATCCGAGGATACAGTCGATGAATACAGTGCACATATTCTGCGGGCTGACGCGCATCGCCCATCGTCCCGCGTGTTGCTGCTTGCAGGCGCGGACTCGGCGAAGGAACGTCAACTGCAGACTGCGAAGTTCGTCTGGCGAGCGAGGTGTAGCGGCAATAGCAATGCATGCGTTCCAGAATTGGTGACACTGGGTGCGAAGCTCGAGAATGATGCTGTTATCTTGGGACATTCCGTACGCGACCGTGCGCAGACACTCTGGGCACCACGAAGGCTGCTCAGCGCTGCCATACGAGGCAGCCATGGCTTTTGCCCGTGCCGTGATAGATATGACCATGGGCCAGGACAAGTATAGAAATCCAGATGGCGGACGTCCGACGGTCGGTAGATTGAGCGGTCGAAGAGACGGAAAAGAAAGACGGTCTGTTGACCGCTAATGGCCGACGGAGGCAGAAATGGACCCGCTACAGTATAGAATGCGGTCTTATAGGAATTACCTTGTGCGTGAAGGCGGAGAGACTGTGCTTACCCCTTATGACGCAGGTCCCCTAAGCGGTGGCGCATCCAACGCATCAGCACACGCTTCGCGGAACCTTTCCCCATCATCCAGGGCGCGAGTGAGTACCGCAACAAGCATTGCACGGTGGACCATTGTTCTCTTCTATCAGTGCCTCGAGTCAGGTCCGCAAAAGCACGTCATCCAGTGCTCTTATCAGGGCTTTAATTGGCACAATTCGCGGTCCTTGTGCGCTCCAGCGCCCGCCCAGCCGTTCTAGTACACAACGAGCCAGATGTTCGTATCTCCATCTGTCTGTACGTTAACGACAAGTGAATCGTGGATTGTTACCGCCCCAAGTGATAACTCAGCTGACCCCCGACATCCCCGTTACCGACAGCATGCGCGGGGTCTCGGGACTTGGGGAGCTTCCACGTCGATAGCCCGCAGCTGGAACGAATAGGAGGTTATGAAGAGTGGGCTTCTCTGGCACTATCGGGCAGGTGTTGAGCGATGCGATAGAAGATCGAGAAGCACACACACTCGCAGTCGCCTTCAGGATGTCCTCACAGTCATCTTCGTCATGAGACTGGCAAGGTAGATAGATTCAACGCCAAGATCTCATAAGAAGTGTGCCAGTAATTGGCGTGAAGTATCTGAGCCCAAAATGGGTACCAGCGGCGGTGAGCGGCGAGTCCCAATGGAAGGAACATGGAGATCTCCTGATAGAGTTGTGCAGTACTCTAAGAGCGACAGGTGGAGTGAGCGTTCTTCTCAGAAGTTCGAGGCAGCCGGAGCAAACACCAGAGCACGCAGATGTAGTAGATAGCAGCCGGTAGACTACTCAATAGTGTGTTTACTGGGGGAGGTCACCCACATGTAGCCAAACAGAATCCCTCGGTACCGCTTTATTCCTGAATGACGAAGAGGGCGGGTCCCAACATGCCGTGTATTCCTGAGGGTCCATGCGGGACGACCACGGCGCGAGCAGAGGGCGCCGAGGGACTGTGTCCCGGCCGCCGTTGTACGACGTCGGGTAGGGACGCAAGCCCTAGGTTAGATAGGAGACAGCAAAGATCGTGTTACTGACAGACGCTCAAGGTATCGAGGTGTGCAGAGGAGTGATTCCGTGCCAAATGCGGGCCCCGCAACGCAGAATGAGTGCATCTCCCTGCCTCGTTGAGATCGTCCCACCCTCTGCCTAGAGACGCAGGCTCTGAACTGAGGAGTCGGAGAGCAGTGTAGAAACGATGCAGGGTGCGACAGGTGTCAGAGTCAATTGAGACATGATCAGGTGAGCCACCGTCGTCATCGGTGGACCCTGTATGAAATTCTGCCAAGACGGTATGCCGTGAGTTCATCGATGCGCACACGTCGAGTTCGAAGAAATCTGAACCCAGACAGACCCGGTCCGCGGATTCGGCAACCTGACTGAGCCGAGCCGGAACCAACGATTGAAAACACGCGACGGGCGCCGACGAGGCCGACCGCGAAGTTGCCTTTGCTCGTCCTGCACGATGGCCCCGCATCCCCTCCTGAACAAGAAGGCGCCGTCCGTAACGCTCAAAGACGCGGCCGGCAACGACTATAGCATCGAGCCAGGCAGCAAGGGCGTTCCGCTCGTTGTATTTTTCTACCCCGCTTCCGGTAAGTCCATTTGTCGCACCCACGGTCCTGGAGCGTCGCTCTGAACTCGGGGCGTGGGAGCGCAGGGACGTACGGTTGCACGCGCGAGGCCTGCGAGTTCCGCGATGCCATCACCGCCAACGACCACTTCAAGCGCAGCGGCGTCCAGGTCGTCGGTGTATCTGGCGATCCTATCGCGAAGCAGAAGAAATTCGTCGACGATCACAAGCTCGGATATCCGATCCTCTCCGATGCCGCTGGTGACGCGCGGAAAGCGTATAGCGTTCCGAAGGGTTTCTTTGGCCTCACAGACGGTACAAGACCATCTAGTGTGGAGGGGTTGAGTGCTGACTCAGCCCAGGTCGCGTCACTTTCTGCATCGATAAGGATGGCGTCGTGAACGAGGTTCATGACTCCGTCGTCAACTTCTCCATGCACTCGAAGGCGGTCGATAAGTGGCTCGCCAAGATTGGTGTTGCTGAACCTACCCCGACTTCCACCGCTCCTCCGCCTGAGGCAACCGCCGCCCCTACTGCGTAAAGTTTTGCTCTACACGCGCTATTTTTCAACGGATGAATCCTCTCTCTCTGTGGTCTGTACACGTTCAACAATACACCTCTGCTTCAGAAACCTCGTGCCTTCACTACCAAGGGGTGCCTCCGCAGCAAAACACGGCGACTTTTACGTTCTTTCATGGGCTAGCAGCACAGACTTCCAATGTGCGGAGGCCATCGACTATGTCTATTTCTGCTCCTGGGCTTCTAACTCCCCGGCGCAACTCGCACTCTCGCGAAACTCTTCGCGTAAATCTCTGGTCTCTGTCAGCCGACAGCTGTCTGTCAGGCATCTGCCGGTCCCGTATCATGCGGAACATTCGGATTGCAGCTACTAGTGCGAGGGAAGCGCTCAGTCAGGCGCTCTGGGAGAATCGCCCGGATCCAGCGTGCAAGTATACACTTCGCCTCCGCTTTGGTGCGGGCGATCCTAGGACCCCAGGAGTCCGTCAAACATTCCTGAGTGTAGTCTGTCTGCGCTTGCGGTGAGGGTCTGCTAAAGTTCAGGAGACTCCAATCTTCCCTTTTTTGCGTCTACACGCAAAGGATCCCCGTCGCGACTGAAATAGTACGTGTGGATTTAAAAAAATATGGGTCTCCTTATCATCTCCGTCATCCCCTCACGACCGCGCTTTCCAAACCGAATGCTCGAAGGGGTGCGAAGGAGAGCCAGCAACCGTGTGTACTCGCCGCGTCGAGGCTCCTAGTGACTCAATGGGGCGGGGTTCTCAAACACACAACGCGTCACTTTACCAACAGGGAATACGCCGAGAAATCACTGGTGTGCAAAGCTGCGAGACGCCCGGCAACGCGATTGTGGCTGCGAGCCTTTCGCGGGGCCGGTCGCGCGGTGCCGGCCAAATATTCGGAGGCGCGCGCTGTACTGGATGACCGTCAGGCTTTTGGGTGCGAATTGCCGCGAGGACACGCTGTCCGGGATGCAGGGACGTTTCCACTCTCCTGGTGTGTGTGAGTCGCGCCGAATTGGCGAGAACTTGCCTTTCCCGGAGATGGGCCTGCCCGAAATAGGCCGTGAGCGAATCCGAGACTCGCATCTGCGCATGCTTCGTCTGCGACGTAGCAAGTTAGGCAAGCAAGCTAGAAGACGCCTTTGGACAAGAGCACCCTGCACCCTTGCTTTACTAGTACTCCCGAACAACCCGGTGATATACCTTGTTCGCTCGGGATTCGTTACAGGCCGAATGTGTGCGGAGTGCACCCGGCGATGCTGAATCATGGAGAGAGGTGCAAGATGGGTTCCTGGTCTGCACGCAGGCGCCTGTCTCTGCTGGCGATTTGCTATATGGAGATAGTGAGCAGCTGCTGTACGCTGGCATTACAGCTATTAGAACATTGCCCTCGGCATGCTCCTGACGTCAACCGAGGACTCTCTGGACTCGGGGAAAGGGTGTCGTGACCAGCCTGAGACGCTTATCCGGAAGTTCACGAGAACATAGGCGCCAGGCTGGGGAAGGGAAGGGCCCTCGATTTCACATTCGCATGTGGGCGTCTCTCCTCACGAACTTGATCACAATGAAATCCCAAGCTGTGCAAGATTCGCTGTTGTCAGTCTCTAAGCGGAAGTCTCAGGCATGCAGCATGCAGCAGCGAAGGAGAGCAAGCCACAGTGTATTAGCCGCGTAGGGTCTCAGCACATCCTCCGCGCCGACTCTGTACGGAAATTAAAAAACGAGCGGGAACGGGGATCCCGACATAGCGTCTATTCGACGAGCGTGAAGATCACGTAGCTCGCCGGGGCCCTACAGTAACACTCACTTTAGCAGAATATGGAAATGATTTCGTATGTAGGCGCTAGTGAGAAAAGGCGCGATGGACCGCACATCATGCATGCGGCAATAGATCGACGGGGCCGGAGGTGAGAAAGCTGAACCCCCTATTTTCTCAAGGTCATGGTTGTTACAAACTGACAACATACGCTGAACCCTAGATAACGTACGTCAAAGCGATCACTAGAGCGACGTGATACCTGGATACAGAAACTGCGCGAGAGGGGCATCCTCTTTTTGGCTATTTCCGAGTTGAACTCGTATCTTAATATTTTCTCAAGGTCATGGCTATTACGGCTGACAACATACGATGAACCCTAGATAACGTACGTCAAAGCAATGTGATAGTCATGGATATGGATACTGCGCATGAAAACATTAGTCTTTTTGCTATCTCCATACCGAGATCACCGATGCACCCGTATCCTTACAGCTGCCTCAGGCTTGTTGCTCCTAGTTTTACCCCGATGTCCGAATCCCGTGCGACGACGTCGGACGTTGTTCTTCCCACAGCGAAGCATGGAGCGCCCCGGAACGGCCACAGGACTGTGAGCGACGATCCTCAGAGAAGCTCCGAGCCCCGAGCAATCCCGGGCGCTCGCTCACGTTGTTGTTGAGCAAAACGCCTAATCAAGCGACGTGTGTGCGTGCGTGAAGTTTTCTCGGGCTTCTCCGTGAGCAAATTAACTAGTCCCGTATGCTGTTTCCTCCCCCCTGCGCCCACCCGAGGGGAGTCGCCAGCTCAGGCTATTGGTCCTTGATTACCTCACCCAGATTTCGCCGCGGAGTGGAACAAACAAATTTCCAATCGCAGTTCATCACGATCGTAGAGCGCACTAGTACTCTGGAACTTTCAGCACGCAATAGTACGGTGTCGAGACCCTGTGGCACACGAGCCCTTTTCACGCCAGGATCGGCGACAGGCGTCTGAACACTATACATGACCAGCTTCTCACGATAGGACAAATGCTCCTACTAGTATTCTCTCTTCCCCCTTTCCTCTTTCCTCGCAGGAATCAGTAAGTTATTATGCCTCCTGAGTGATCGGGTCGTATTCGTCCGCTTGGCTCCTTGTTTGCAGTGTAGCACGTTTGCACGAAACAACAACAACGAAGGGAACATTCAGTTGTCTGTCCCATCATGCATCACGCGACTTCGGACTTCTCGCGTCGAGTTGGACGCGGACGGTTCCGGACTGTCGCCCGATCTAGCACAGAGTGAGTAACCAGTGTTTGAAGCATCGACGCATCCCACGCCTCGTATTGCGCAATACTGTCGACTGTTGGCCGCGACAAACCCGGGCAGAAGGAGGAAGGAGGTCCGTCACGACCGCCATTCATACCGGCACGTGTCGAAGCTTTCCACTGGCAACTGAACTGAACCGCACGCTGTTACAGTCTGGACACGACCTGGTACCATAATTAGGTGTGAGGTGTGAAGCGATGACGGGCCCGGGTGGACCCACCAACGAAGAGGAAGAGGAGGAGAGGTCCGTGTGGAGAACAACGCGTGGACGAGTGGGTGAGTGAGTTTCCCGACCGCGAGCTGTCGTCCGGTGTTCTTCCCTGAGCAGAGTTACTCATAACGACGCGCCTTCAGCACCCCCCACGCATGCCGAGTTCGAGTGGGAGTGAGCGTATCAAGTATCATGCGCAACCCGCAACTGACGCCACCCGTCGCGAGCCGACGCGCTCTGCACTGTTTACCCTCCCCCAAAAGTGGGCGCCTGCCCAACAAGATGCAAAAGGGTATTGTTTGGCATCGAGCCGAGCTGTCAATTCAGTACCGAGTCAGGTCCCCTCTCTTCGTTCTCGCAGATGTCCGGACAGCTCCAGGTCAGCTTTGCGCATCCGGACAGGTTCCGCGAAACGTGAAATTGGTTGCAGGCTGCAGCGATGGCAGCGCGTAATGTATTGTACAGCGCAAGGAGCATTAGACGAATGCGCGGTGTGGACGTACAGCGTGATGTACAAGAAGACGGGCAAGCAAGCGAGCACGCATAGACTAGAGCAAGCAAATGGGAGAGCATCCGACCATATTGGCGAGGGCAATAGCATGTGACGTAGCGATAAGTCATGAAGCGCGAGAAGGTCCATTAAGAAAATCGTGAAGGGCTCAAGGCGACTTTCGAGGCGGGCTGAAACGCTGGAAGGCCTGGATGGCGCGCTGGTCCTCAGGGTTGCGGTGGGGATAACATATGGGCGAGAGCTCGGTCGGGGAAGGAAGTCCCGGCGTGGCGTAGCGGACGGGGATGGGGACGGGGACGGAGCCGAGCGGCGGCGAGCGGGAGGTGCGCGCGGCGGGCAGGACGGCGTTTATGCCTGGCAGAACGCGCGGGCCGTACGGTGACGTCGGCGGCGGCGGCGAGGGCGAGCCGAACGAGGCCGCCGCCGCTGCCGAGTGCGAAGACTGGGCGGCACGGGCGGCGACCTGCGCCTTGTAGGCTTTGAAGAAGATGTAGTTGGCTTCGGGAAGACGCAGGTTGCGAAGTGCCGGGATGTCGCGCACGCTGTGCAGCATCGGCAGGCTGGCCTTGGTGAAGTATGTAGCTGGCGTTCTGCGTCAGCAGTGGCCCAATGGCGGAAAGAACGGGGTTATCGCGCACTAAGATGCCACTTGGACGGCACGCCGTTGCGGATGACGATGACGGAGTAAGCCTGCTTGATGAGACGGTTGGGGTTGAGCGCGCCGTTTGCGTTGAGCGGGAGGGAGGGCGCGCGGGGGCCGGTGGGCTGGGGCTGGTCGCGCATGTAGCGGGTGGGGTCGACGCTGGCCGGATTGAGCGTCGGCGCCGACAATTGCAGGGCGTACGTACCTGATCATACGCGCGGTGCCTGGATCGCGAGAATAGCCCAGGTCGTCGCTCTCGCTTTCGCGCTCGTAGTAGAAGAGAAATTCCTGTTTACTACGAGTCAGCGGGGACAGCGATCGGTGGCTGTCACTTACGTCGCGCATTCGGCTTGGTCCCCAGTGCCGACCTATCAGACCGGGAGAATAAGTAACAGCACTCAAGAGGATCGCTCGCAACTTGCTCACCGTCAGTCCAGCGCTCGAGCGACGTCCCGCCCGTGTCAGCGTTCGCGGCGTGGTCCTCCCACACGAACACGTCGCCGGGTCGGATGTCGCGCCGCTCCTCGGCACTCAGCCGCCACTCGATCTTGGGGAGATAGCCGCAGACGACGCCGTGCACGACGAGCTTCGCCTCGTCTGGCGTGCTTCAGAGAGAGAGCGTCGCCAGTGAGCCAGCTGTGTCGACCGCGGGGGGAGGGGGCCAGCGCACGTACGCGACTTTGGTCCCCGAGCACGTGCTGCGCATAGAACGGGCTGCCATCTGTGGGTGAGGATTATGGGGGATCCCTCGGTGCCCGCCATGGCGTGCTGCATTTATACGCCCGCGCGCAGGGCAAACAAGCCTCACACCTGCGTCCCTAAGCGCCCAATGCACGAATCCAGTAATAAGGAGGGTTAACCAACAGTCGTACAAACTCCGGGCATCATGCGTGTCGCTTATCGCCGAGGACAACGACCCGAACGACGCTAAGCCAAAATCGACAACTATGTACTCAATCATCACGTAAGTAAATCCGCAGGTGTCTTGACACAACGCAACGCTTGTCTCCAGCGCCCTGACGCTCCCACCCCCGACTAGGGTCTTCGACACACGTACCCTGCACACGTGTGCCGAGGACTTTCCATACAGTATCGCCAATCTGCTCGCAATTACTGTGCCAATTTCCCTGCGTACCCGGTCTACCGGGACCCCGACCACCGCCGGACGCTTTGTTGCCAGTGCTTCGGCTTCTTGACGTGTGAATCGCCGAGGCATCCCAAGCTCGTCCTGGACATTCAAACGGGCGCTTCCTCCCGCTGGCACGCAATGGACTCGTTCTAGAAGGCCTCTCGAGATCATGCGTCCTCGAGCCAAGGGGAGCATCGCGCGTGCAAATTTCTCGCTAATCAGCACTCCGCGTCCTCCGCGTCGACGTGCTACACAGATCGACAGTGGGATTGCACATTCGATATTGGTATTGCAGATGCTTGGTCGAACAGAGTTCTCCCCGCGCGCGTCACTGCCTTTCGCTCAACCCCGAATGAATGGTGCTATATCCGGCGCCCGTCCTCCTGTCCAGTGTCGACAATCCTCGAATGTACTATTCCTGGTCTCCGCTTCGAAGCTCGAACTAATCGCGCGTATCATCATGATCGAGCTTGTGCCATTCGCCGTCGCATTCGCTTGGTGTCTCACTCCGGGCAACCAAGCCCTTCACTCGAGCTCTGATCTGGAAAACGTATGTACGGCAACCTGCTGCGCAGTGCGCACTCCCCCATCTTATGGTATCTGGAGCTCCTATATTCACGCATTTACAACTCGCACCCCCATCAGCAAGCCCTCTTTCCACGATCCCGCGCGCCGGTGACTACCTATACAGTACTCACGTAAGTAGTGCTCGATTAAGCGAACACTTATGCCTGCCTGTCAGTTCGCGAATCCCCCTTGCTTCGCGGATCTAAATTCCACGAGGGGCCGCTTAGCCCCTATATCACTTTGAATTCTTCCCGACCCGATCTAGCGACGCTCCTATGCTTACACCTACACTCTCGCGGGGTCATGGGACTAGTACTGTCGGGGTGCAACTGTCATGACGCGTACTACATCAGACGCGTCGTTCGTAAGTTACTGGCGGGGAGAGACTGTCAGTGTCATGACGCATACTGCATCAGACGTCGACGCGTCGCGGCTGCGCATGCGGGCGATCCCTCTTGTGACCGTGCTCGCGTGGATTTGACCGCCCTTTACGTATGCTGTGATCGCACATTGCCCGGGGATTTACACGATCACTGCTCGATCTGGACGCTATGCACTTTTGGGAAAGAATCAGGTTTCCTCACAGGGCCTCAGGTTCAGAAGCCACTCGGTGCCGCTGCTGCCGTGGGAGACTGGTCTCATGTCTGAAGTCCTTGTCAAAGACTATCTGCAGTGGATTGCGTGACTCTCGCATGCGCAGGCTCCCGCATCTCGACACGGTTCTCTTCTTTCTGCTTACGCTGCAAACCTACAACGACCTTCTCGACCTAGCGTTCCGCCGCGGGGCTTCTTAAATGTGGACGCGCGTACGGGGATCCACGACTACTGCATCTGTACGATGCAAATGCTTACTCGCCATCAGGACGATCCCGCGAAGAAACGCCAATCGTCGTCCTTCTCCTCCACAGCAGTTCGCGTCGTATCCGACATTGGTCAATGTCGTTGACAATGACGATGCAGGCTGCGTCAGCGTCGGCGTCACTTGGCGGCTTTGGCGGCCTTGTCCATCGTTCACTCCCGTCTTCCATGTATGTACCTCTCTGGAGAGCTTCTGTACCTTCTCAGACTACTGGTATGGTCTGCATCACGAGACTGCCTGACGCGACCTTTCAGTTGACTGGGCGAGGTGGCTTCTTCTGCACTATCCCGACTACTACGGAGAACTCGCAGAATTCGTTTCGCGAGCACTCCAGTCACCAGTCGACTACTCCAGTTCCTCCTCATCGGTGCTGTGACGACTTGAACATTCGGTGGAGGCTCCGTGGTCCTCGGGTTTTCGCGGAACTGTCCTTCGACTCAGAAGTGGTGTCAACTCCCAACACCTCTCCCTCCCCGGCTGCAGAACTGTTACTATCACGGTGTTTGGCCGATAGAGGAGAGCAAACTTTGGTTCGCGTGATTCGCTCACAAGTCCTTTTACGGACGAGGGGAAAACTCAAACATGCCCCCCATCCCATGTCCGAGTCTGTGTCGATAAGCAACGTGTGTCAAGTTCGCGCGTCGGAACTCGGGACTCGGAGTAATAACACTGCTTCGAGTCGCGCGTCGGACCTCGGACCAACTCCTGCCTCATACTTTTGGCCGTTTGCGACTCCTGCATTCCCTTCTCCGGGAACCGCAGAGGTACGAAGCCACAGATAACAGTGCGCGGTAAACAGAGAGCCTGCCAGTGCCTCGTGAATGTTAATGAGTGCTCGAGAGGGTCGATGCTTCGCGAATCGCAATGTTTGCAGCTTCATTGCTAAGCCTTGGTTAATTCGCGCACGCTTGCCTTCCTCCTATGACGATATGCACGGAACTTCTTAAGCTTGCCTCGAGCCCAGGCCCTTCTCTCGTTCGATTCTCGAAATGCACGCCGTTCCTCGACGCCTCTGCCACTCGTCTGTGCTGCATTTCCATTGGTAGCTAATAGGAGTCAGGGTTATTGACGGACGAGGACCTTGGAAGTACGGGTCCTGTTACTCCTGTACTGGACCCGGTGAAGTAAGAACGGACTGGTCACTGGACTGCACCTACAAGTCCTCAGCTACTACACTTCTGAGGTTCAGATCTCAGGCATGGCAATCGTAGTCCAAGCGACTCCTAGTACTGAGGTAAGAGGTGCGCGGTGTCTCTTCATGAATCAGGTGACTTAGCCGCCGCACCCGAACGTCACACGGAACTTGTACAGTACTCAGTTGAAATGATACTGCAATGCGCAGCTCGTATTAATACGAGATCTCGTCCTGCGCTGCTCCTGTCCGTAGCTTAAGCTCCCACTCGGCACCGGAGCATGTAGCGGAGGTGGAACGAAAGAATGTAAACAAAGTGTGCGTATTGTGGTTGTCGTTTCAATGTCGTTTCGAGCAATACATATATAGCGAAGCGTTGTAGCAAGCGCGCGCATGACCTTTCAGATCCATACTATACCATTTGCTCCATTATTATCTCCTACCAGCATGATTTTCAGAGTACCTCAACCGTTTTCTGCGGCAGCAGAGTTCGCGTATCGCGATGGTGGCTCAAAATGGAAACCTGAAATTCGAGAAGAGGGGAAAGAGGGGTCTCTAAGCGATAGAGTAACCACGCTCTCTTGACCCAGTCAGAAGGCATTCATGTTCAATCAGCTCTTCTCAGGAGTCTACGTACTGATTGCGATGTCTCTTCTCACTCCACAGTCTTCGGATCCCCATAACGCAAAGCAGCGTGCATTTCAACTCGTAGATCCTTTCGTTTATCCGACCCTGCATGTAGATTGACCCATTCTCACGTCTGCTGGCGCATCACCGCGCATTGGGGGGCCGTTGTACCTCATTTCCTCAACCGGACAGTTTCCGGCATCTTATCGCTGTTGAACGATGCAGCCACTTTGTAAGCGCAAGTTTGCGATGCTTCCTACTCTATGCTTGTCTCACTTCATCACAGGGTAGGGAGAGAGGAAAATCTGATTCGGCTTGTTCGGACCAGCGCAGTGCGGAACTTCGGGCGGCGGTCTCCGGTTCTTGTCCGGCGCCTACCATGCCGTCCCATTGGTCTCCTTTCTTTTGCGCTCGCACCTTGCTCGTCGTCCTGGTCTTCCAGCAATATGTGCTGGCGACGCCAAGCTTGACGCCGCCGGTGAACACGGTCACTACATCCACAGAATCTCGTTCTGGCCCCTCTGGCACGGTCACGAGCGCACCGTCTGGTTCGGGCTCGAGCACATCAACCAGTACGGAAACCAATATCACGAGTGTCACGACAACGGGCGCAGCTTCGAGCACGACGCTCTTTCCGCCGTTGGACGACGTGTCTACTTGCGGTGCGTACCGTCGCAGCCTTGGCACCTACGCGAGCTGATGGTCGCCATTCCCAGTCAACAACTGCCTCCAGGACTCCATCATCCTTACAAATTGCAGCTCGGTCGTCGACGTCACCTGCTATTGCGCTGGCAACAGTACCACGTGAGCTGAAACAACGAAAATTCGTTCTCCGTTGACGTTGACACATCTTTAGGACCACTTTCGAAAATGCTATGGTCTCCTGCGTCTCCGCCAACTGCTCTTCGAGTCTTGGAAGCGCAGAGGAACTCGCTCAGGTACCTGAACCTATATCTGAGTTGTCCGTCGACTAACACGAACTATAGCGATTTTGTGATGTCGCAAACGGCACCCTCACGTTCCCAATCCCGACAGTGACGTCAACTTCCTCGTTGTCTTCGACTGGAGACTCTACAACCTCTCCTACAGCTACGCAGACTACTGGAGGAGTACTGCGCCACTCTTCGATGCAGAGTTGGACGGTTGTCCTCGCTGTTGTCGTGGTCGCTGCGCTCTCTACCGTCGCGTGATTGGCAGGTACGTTCCCGCCTTCTCGTTTATAAATCGCTCATCGCGCTCAGAACTTTTGTCGGATGCTGTTGCTATTATTTGACATAATGGACACTGTATTTCTCCCCGCAACCGAGAATTTGAAACCTCGGTCTTTCTCTCGTCCGTGTCGCTCGCACCCGGCTATACCACATGTGCAGCGCGTTATTTTAGTGCTGTCAACATCCGCACCGGCGCCGCTCCTGCCAGTGCCAGAACGCAATCAGTACGACTTGCGGCGACGCTCTGCTGCCGCGGCTCCAAGGGGTGGGCGGCTCATCCAGACTCGTCAATGCCGGGGCGCTCCTTTGTGTTGGTGGCTTCGGCGATTCGACCAATGTGAATGTTTCTGGACTCGCGCAGCTTCACGGTTGGCAGGCAAACAGGCATTCACGAGCTTCAATACAGTCGTCTGTCGTCCCTTACGGCGGCCGTTGCTATTGCTGTTGTTGGGGCCCGCAAATGACAGGCATGACTTTGCTCCCCTGTGCTCCTTCTCTTTACTCTGATTCTCGGACAAATTGCTGCCAGCTGCAATGGGCTTCATGGATCGTCTGAATCGCGTCCGGCTCGGACCTGTGCCTGCGAAGTGTACTGTATCAGGCATGGAGACGTGGCTTGCTCTCGCGCCCAGGACTCTCGCATCACGGTGGATCCTATGGCCGTATCCGGTATACACACTTCCCCTATGAGACTGCGGGATGATCGCTCGGTTCCCCCTTTGGGCAACTGTGCGCCAAGTGTTGGTATGCGGGACGTCTATTTGACTGAATGGGGCCACCGGCCGGCTCTGGCTCCAGGGTTCCCAGCTGTAATATTCGGCCACAATGTCGACAGAAGAACGGCGACTCCTGCAACTACAAGGGGCCATGCGTTTCAGCTGCGACTGCATGCGGATGGCGTGGGCGCGGGCCGCTCATTCGTGCCTCGTCATTACTCTATACGCATTGTGTGTGCTGTAAGCTATTGCGGATCTCACGACTAAGACTCGCTTAAATTTTGCTCCCTTGTGGTACACGTATCCATCCCCACGACCGTGACCCCGAAACGTACGTGCATTCACTCCATCCAACCTTGCGACACCGTAACGGTACTAACCGCCGTATCGACATAGGAGCTCTGGAGACACCTGCCAGTCTGTAAATATCGGAGGAGCTTCGTATCATCTCCGTGAAACTTGGAGCGCGATAGCGGCCTGCACGTTCCTGGGAGAACTGTGTTCCCAACTACGCTGCACGTAGGCCTCACAGTAACTAGGTTCAAACTCTGGACCGGCAGTACGAATGATGAGCACGGACCTCCAAATCGGTGCTACTGAACAAACCCCCGATCTTATTCTACGGCAGTACTTGGCACCTTTTCATCGTTGCCGGTCAATGGACACGAGCTCCTCACGGCGCCAGCGCACGCGATGCAGGCACCAACGACTTACTTGCGGGCTTTCCGAATTGCCCGAGCAGATGAGCGCGCCATGGCGGTCCAGCCGCAGTTACCCTCTTTCACGTTCCCACCAATAGGCCGCCCGAGTAGGACCGGGTCGCCTTTCCAACTCAAAGCAGCTGATGGACGGTTCGACCTGGCGGCGAGACTCAATCACGGCGTCGACGCCGACCTTGAGACGGCATGCTTGGAGTTGCGCTAGTACGTTGGTCGTCGAGCTCCGCGCCGCTGTCAATGTCCATGATCCATCTGAATCGCGGTGGAGCCTCCGTCCGGGTAGGCGTTGTCATAATCGACTCCTACGTCTCTGGCCTCCACTGGCACCGCGGGGGATTGATCCGTATCTCGAGGGACTGAGGGCGAGTTGTACGAGTCGACGCGACACACCCGAGAGGGGACATGGCATATCGCGCCATTGATGTACACATGCACTTCTCGGATCCGACCCCTCACTGACTGCGAGACAGGCGGATATGGTCATGGTCATGGCGAGGCTGGAGACGTGGTCGTTATCCATATCGTCATGACCTCTGCCCACATCGTTGCGATGGGGTAGGCAAAGACGCTCGCTCCTGCAGCGAGCTGCGGCTCTGCGAAAATGTACTGAGTGGTCCGGTGCCCGCAAAACGTAGCGTATCACTGACACAGAACATCGCTGTACGCTGTCTGTTCCCCCCCTCCACGGGCCCGACTGTCCTAATTCCGACCTCACTACGAGCGAAGGCTTCCGACGTTCATAGTCATCGTAGCATGTCGTCCGTATACCTGTCTGAAATTTTATCCCTTCTTCTATTCGCTCCGACTCAAATGTTAGTCTCCGTGGCAGACTCTAAGGTGTGATGAAACTCGATCACAAATGTAGAGTCTGCTTGCAAACACGCCCATCACAGTGGTGATCCACGATTGTGCTTATCTCCGAAACCTTATCACGACTCGCCTTCGCCGTGTTCAATCCCGCAGCGTCAGTACCTATCCCTAAACTTCCAGGAAACCGTATATGTACTCAAATATAACCCATATGCCTATCTTGCTACTCAGCGTAGTGTCTGTCATTATTCGTCGGAGCGTACAGGTCGGTCGCGTCTGAGACGGACCCGACTGACCGGCGCTCTTCATCCGGCAATCCTCCGCATTCTCAACCTTCGACGCCTCTACAGCACCTTACAACCCTCATTTACGCGTTTTCTCTCGCCTGCAATAATTCTCATCTGATATTTGTTGTTATACCTCAGTTACCCAATGAAAAACGCGTGAACAACTCCAATTAGCGAGTAAGGTTTGCCCCCATTGGGACAATCGGGGATCACATATGATGGGGCCGAGAATGCAACTAGACTACTCAAATGTCAGTGCAGTGGGATCAACGCATTAATATTGTGCTTACAGCGCGGGAGCAAATGTTCTTATGAGGTGATAATTCGGTGAGGTACATTGAAGAGACATGATAGCAAACTGTAGTTGTGACTCCTGAGACCCAGTATTTTGCAGGATTTCGGCTCGAAGTTCGGTTTTTAGGTTGGGTCGGCTTCGGCCATGCCGGATGCATATCTTGACTTCTTACCGTCATCTGCTATGGACCCGTTTGAAGTTCGCATGCAATTCCTGGGCTTGTTGCGTAAGCTCGACGCGTAAGCCTTTGACATAATGGTATACTAAATGCTTACAATGGGTCCAGGAAGCAACAAAGTATCCAGAAAGTCGTGTCGTTCGCGCTAAAGCATTTCGACCGTTGCGGTGAAGACCTCTGGGACTGCGTCATCGAAGAATGCACACGAGGCTCCATTCACGCGCGAATCAACATACTGTACATGCTCGACAACCTCTGCAACGCGGGCGAGGGCTATACCAAGTATGTCGCACGCGACGTCGACATTATTGTGGACCTCGTCGTGCCGGACGAACAGGATGGTCTGCTTAACCTGATGTCGACGCGCCAAGTAGGTCATCTATGGCGGGGTGCTGCTCGTCTGTGGTGAATGACCATGTTGCGCAGATATTGGAAAATTGGAGGAGCAAGCGCATCGTCGACCCGGCCGTCGTAAACAAGGTACTCGAAAGTCTGGATCAACGTAAAGACGGGTGCGCATGATGTTCTCTTCCTCTGCATGCGAAGCTCATTATTTCTAGTCTGCATGCAATGGCGGCATCGTCGAGTCGTACGTTCCACCGCAACGACATTCTTTCCAGGTTCGAAGAAGACCGCGAACGGGTAAGTTAATCTCTTCCCTCCATCCCCATGACCAGCGCGGATCTTGGTAAACGCCCTATCAAACCAATCCATACATCGTCTTCTCCATCGTGACGCTGAACGAGTCGGACTGCTGCACCGACTCGGCGCGTCGGTGAAACGTGGTCGTCAAAGGCATCTACCCCGTCACAATGACTCTACAACTCCTTGCCGTCCCATCTCTCCTTTCTATCTCACCACTGACGTTGCTAACTTGTGATTTTTCTCCAGCACAAGCGCCTGCGCGAACGTCGTTGGGTTCAACCGGTGCACGCAAACGCTCCCGCCCCGACGTTGTTCTCCACAACGACATCAGCGCTCGAGGACGTTGAATTCTCCAACGCGTGGGAGACGACGAGCGACTGGAACGAAGACGACGACGAGGCGGTTCTGGAGGAGACACTTCTGTGCTTCCCCGAGGATATCCAGCAGCAGACCTCCGATAGCATGCAAGTCGATCGACAAGGAAATTAAACAGCAATGCACACCGGCTCTCTCCCTCGCTCGGTGTGCAAATTGTGTTGCCATTGGCAAGGTTCGCCAACTAGCCTTACCTCTCGGACGCGAACGCCAACCAGTGCTCAGCAGTGGTACATCGTGACTCACACGGCGCGCCGTGCGCTTTCAACAGCTCGCCAGACTATATCGCCTTTAAACTATGCAAGGTCCAGCGCTTGCCAAGGATGTGGGCGAGCTATCGCGAAGTCTGCGACGCGCGGTACCGACCGTCACAAACGCCGCGCGTACTGCTGTGGATCCTGGCACTCTTCTACACTGGTATCGCGCTCGGGCTCAAGGTGTCCCGCGTACCCTACATCTTCTCAGCCGGACGACCTTCGACTATCGGCAGTGTAATGCTCTCGGAACGCAGTACGGCATCCCGACCCGCCCCTTACTCGCCTCAATACCGCGCCAGGCGCTCTGCTCGCTGGCTCGGACTATCGGTCTACACCATCATCAGCACAACTCCATCCGTCTATACTCCAACGCCTTTCATCCCTGTATGATGATGACCAACGTCAAGGCGAGCTCGAGCTCGTCACCAGCCACATTCTCGGAACACAGCGATTCCGGCGCCTGCACAGCAAAATTATACGAAAGGGGCCGACGCGGGCGCTACGACACGACCGCGCCCTCCTCTCCTCCTCTTTACGTCGCCCGACACGGAAGCGGGACTAGAGTATATGTACTTTGCCCTCCGCGCCGCTCGTGCCCCCGCGCTTCTTCGTCCCGCTCCCCGCACCCTGCAATCCCCACTCCTCCATCCTCCCATCTACAGCCCGCGCACACACAATCTACCGACCATGAAAACTCCCAAACCAGCACATGCACACGCACGAGCTCAGGTGTGTCCGGTGCTCGGCTGGTGAGCACGGCAGACGCTGACGCGACTGAATAGGGTGCCCCCTATCATCTCTCCAAAAGTGCCAGCGAAGCCACCCGTCCGTCCAAGGCCATGCTGTCTATCAAGATGCCTGGCGTTTCTTTCGTTGCAGAGGTGCGTGCAACGCCGTGTGTTTGAGATGCGAGCTGACGCAGTGGGTCGCTGTGCAGGCCGACGCTACTCCTTTCGACGTCGACGTCGACGTCGCGCAGCCGTTCAAGCTTGCGGTCGACCCGGACGTCGCGACGTGGGTCGACGAAGACGCGTTCTCGCCGTTGGACCCCGAGAAGGCTCTCAGCATGGACCACGGCTTCGACCTTGGCGACACGGAGCTCCTCGCGCTTCTCGACCAAACCCAGCTGCCTGCGATAGACGGCGACGTCGACGACAACACCGACGACGCGTTGGAGCCTGAGCAGGATCTTGAAGAGTCGCTACCCGAGCTGTCCTTCGGCGACATCTCGAGCTCAAGCTTGGCAGACGACTGGTTCGCATCCTTCAGCGCCGCTTCTGAGTCCATGGACAGCGTATACTCGGAGGAGGCGACTTCGCATGCGGCGCCGGTCGACGAGGTCGAGGTCGAGCCTGAGCTGTCCCTGCCGCACGTTATCCCCTATCCAGCGGACGACGACCCCGACTTCGCGTTCTTAACACCGTCGCCTGCCATATTCCCCACCGACACAGTGGGCGCGCTGCAGGCCATGGTCGCAGATCCGCACGACTATTCAAGCTACGCGCCGGACGACTTCGGGCTACCGTATGTGCCTCAGCCGTGGTTCTGCTCGGGATGTGGCATTAGCAGGGCCATGGACGCCGCGCGCCTCGCCGCAATCGCGTCGTATCAAAAGCCGCGGACGCCGTCGCCGCTGTTCAGCCCGCTCCGCGACCCCGCCGGGCGGCCGATGCAGTGGACGCCGTCTGTGCCGTGGATCTCGCCGTCTGCGTCGCCAAACACTTCCAGCTCGCACGACACTTCCACTTCATCCGACTCTGTCGCTGCGCTGCCCGCCGCCGACGTCGATCCCAACAGCCTGTCCCCACTCTTCACCGACGACTCGTACACCTCTACACCCTCTTCCGCCAGCCCGCCTGCGCACGCAATATCCACGCTACTCCCTGCTCCGTGCGGCAGCAGGCTGTGCCCGTGTACGGGACGCTTCATCAATGATGTCCTCGAGCCGCCAGCGTACGGTCCATCGTCCGCGTACTCGCCGTGCAGTACCGAATGCGCCGCGGCGATGTCTTGCCCGTGCATCGACCAGCTCGTCAGTGATCTCGAAGGCGCCGGGGACACTATCATCTGCCACATGGAGGCGCGGATGACCGAGTATGGATACATGCAATACGAGTACAGCTTCCCCTCCTGCTCCTCCGCTTACCCTTCTCCTCCTTCATCTGCCCCCAGTACCAGCTACTGTTGAACCGCTCTTTTGATCTTCCCGTATACGGACTGTCATGCGGATTCGAGGTAAATTCTTTCTTTGTGTCGCCTCTCCTTTGTGCGCATTTTTCGTGCCATGTATCGATAGTGGACCTGTATACGTAGTATAGGGCGTGTCCGCGTATCCCAATAGTTGTCAAATTCAATGGAATTCAGAACTCGACCTTACGGTGCTCAAGGTGCTTTGTCCTGATTGCTCCGTCGATTGGCGGTCGGAGTAGGTGTGAGCGTTTCCTTCTTTGCCTCTGACCATTACCATCGATCCACAAAAACTCCCTACGACGTCCGCACGCTTACGGTCTTGCTTTATATAGATTGGTTGAACTACCCTCAATGTCGACACGTCGCATACACCTATGTTTGCAGTCTTAACCTTTGTCCACGACGTTGTTATTATCGACCATGTCGCACTCCCCACGGCGTTAAGGTAGCCATTCAGCATGGTGGGGCTACACCTAATAGTTTAAAACGTCGGGAACTGATACTGGATTACTGCAGATCTTGGTTCTAAGTTCAGGAACATATTACATTCTTACATCGCCCAGTCGCCAGCCAAACCCATCTCAACGTCGCCGTCCCATCGCCTCCGCCCACATTAAGCTCTTTGCCTTCAACCCCAACTGCCAGCTTGGTCCACCGCGCTCAGGCGTCGCACGCGGGATGCCTGCTGCCTCGCGCTCCTGCTCTGCCTTCTCCCACTCCTGCACGAACTGCCATACCTGGCCCTCGTGGTACTTCTCGACGCGCCACCAGTCACGAAGCTTCATGCTGAACTCCTCGCCGAACTGCCAGTACAAGAAGTTCAACTTGACGATCGCGGGATCCTTGCGTACGATCCAGTCGCCGAGCAGCGCGATCTTTCCCTGCAACTCGACGACTTGTTTGCACTGCGTGCACTTCTCCCGACCCTTGCGGTGCCGGTCGTACTCCGCGCATGCCGCCTGTACGCTCCGCGTGCACAACCAACAAGGGAACTTGTGTCCGAGGTGTTCCGCCCACTCGTTGTGGTACCGCTTGTCGTGGGCCAGCTGCGCCTTCCTGGTCGTGCCGACAGGGACCTTGCACTTTGGGCATGCAATCTGGTCCTCTCCTGGCGCCTGTATGACCCTCTCCCTGTACGGCTGCTCGGGGCCTGGGCGAGTGGGTTGGATATCGATAGCGACCTCTGTGAAAGGCGGTGGCGGCTGCGGTTGATTTAAGTCTGTGCTATGTTCTTGGACGTCGTGTCCAAGTTCACTGCTCGTGGAAGAGCCCTGGTCGAACGCATCTGGCTCGTATCCTGCACCTCTTCAGCGTCCACTCGTGTGTCACGCTGAAGTAGACGAACCTTGGGTCACTTCCAATTCTGGATCAGTGTTGGCCTGGTTCTCGAAGGCTTCAAACTCGGCGGCGTCAGGAGGAATGTCGAACGACGCGGCGTCGAGCCCTGGGAGAGGCCCCATCTCCTCAAACGACTCAAGGAGACGCTGGAACTCGTGGGGCGGCAACGCGTCGAGGTACGCCTGAAGGATTGCTTCCTCGTTGGCCGGCTCTTCGACGGGCCAAGGCTCGGGCCACACACCGGGCATACGCCACGGCGGAGTCTTCCTGGTGGCTGAAGGGGACCACTGGCCTGCATGCACGCGTGAGCATGCGACAGTACGGTCAAGAAGGGTGAAGGTACGTACCGTAACTCGCACCTTCTAGTTGGGCGACTGATGGTCCTTCCGCGGTCCAATGCGGGATGGCCTGCGTTGGAACGCCGGCCGCACCTTGCACTGCGGGATATGACATGGCGGGATATTGGATGTATGACCCTGTAGGCACTGCGTCGAGTGGTTTGACGAAGAAGTTGCCAGAGGTGCTCGGCGGAAGGGTAGGCGCGTTCGGCACAGTCTGAGGCCAGCCTGCGTCTCTACCGAAGGAATACTCGTTCCCGTCCTGGGGTACGTCAGTGATTGCGAGTAAACGCTCAGTTCTAATGTGCTCACGTAGGTTTCTGGTCCGCGGTGATCGTATGTGGGGTCTGCGAGCGGCGGAGGGGCAAAGTAGAAGTCGCCGTCGCCGTCGTAGAAGTGGGGCGGAGCATCTGTTGAATCCATGTTCTGAAGGTACCGCAGTAGGGCTTATTTCGAGCGGAGATGCGCCTCGCGGTTCGGATTTATAGGGTGCCACCGGACGCTTCACGCACAAAGAGACGGTCGTGGCCGGTGGCACGGTGTGAAGCGCGTGGTTGCAAACACACTTGTGCATTGGGAAATAACGCGAACCTTCTCAGAACCACTATAGCCATACGTGCGACCACATAGCTCGCTACCGATGCGGAGGGAATGGAGCTAGATTTCGACTGAACGCATTCGTATACCGTACTAGTAGGTCATGCTGCGCAGTGCTGTTCGCTGGGAGCTGAGAGTCTCGACGCCACTCATACTGCTTATAGTTCTACTCGGAAACCCGGTTGTACACACCCTCCAATATAACATACTCTACAGAAATTTCGCCCCCGTGATCTGTTCCGAGAGCTGCCATAGCTCGTTGACCTTCGCCTCGTCGTACGCATGCGCGCTCTGCTCAGCAACATGACAGTCGACAAGGTAGGAGCCGTTTGGCGTGAGGAGTGGATCGAGTGCAGCGACTAGCGTGGTTGAGACGCCCTCTTCGATTGTCTTGAGACGATCATCCCACCCTCGCTCCTTGGCGGCTTGTAGGAGTTGTTGCACCTGCTCAGCGGTCAGATTCCTCGGCAATTCAGTAAGAATTGCTATAGACAGTGTCAGTTATCATCAACCCAGCGTAGAATGTACGCTTACACCCAGGGTGAACAGAGAACGCCTTGAGTCCCTTGGAGTCGTACTTCTTGACGAGACCAGCGGTGAAGAGGACGTTGGCTAGCTTCGTCTGCGTATAACCGTGGACCCACGGAAGGAAGTCGTCCCCAGGAGTCTTATTCCAAGCGCTCCAGTCGGGCTTCCCCTGAGCATGAGCGCGCGCCGTTAGGTTGACGATGCGAGGCTCGGACGACTTCAAGATCTTCGGGAGGACCAGCGCCGTGAAGAGGAACTGTGAGAGATGGTTGACCTGGAAGTGGGTCTCGACTCCGTCGACAGTGAGCTCCTTTGGACCGACGACTGCCGCGTTGTTGATGTGTACGTCGATGTGCGGGATTGAATCGTCCGCAAGAAGAGTCACAGCGCCAGCACGGACAGAGGCGAAGGAGGAGAGATCGACGTCGATGAGTACGACGTGAATAGAGGAGTCGATCGCTTTGATCTGGTCGACGACAGGCTGAAGCTTTGCGGCGTTGCGGCCGATGAGGACGAGGGCACGCGGCTTTCCGTGCGCAAGGGAGTAGAGCGTGGCTGATCCTAAACCGCCGGGCGCAGGACCTGTAAGTGAGACTAGAGCCTTGTCAGATTGAGGCCAGAGAGAGTATCATCACGCAAGACTCACAAATGCGACCGCCAACACGCTCCCTGAAGGCAGAGACAACCTCGTCGCCAGTAGTGGTACTGTTGAATGTAGAGGACATTATGAATGTTGCGGGATTCTTCTCTCAGAGACTAGGCTTTAAACCTGAGGTTCAACGTGGCACCGTCAGCAGGTTTACGTGGGCGTCAAGCTGTAACTCGGCCACCCGCGTAGCGGCCTATCGGGTCATGGGAAAATCGCCGGCGCTGCACAAGCACCTGCCTTTTGGGCAAAGGCCAACCGTTCCGATCGCGTATGTATCTGCAGCACGGCTGCACAGGGGTCTTCACGGTCAAACAGCGCCGTAAAAACGATGCTGCACGGCATTAATATACGAGTGAATGATGATTTGAGATTCACTACCAAAAGCTGAAGAGACCGGTACCGCGTTTACGTCGTTAGAAACGAGTGTCGCAATGCAACAAGCGACTGTCTATCAATCAGACCGACATGCTAGTTACGACCACGAATTGTGCCAACAAGTAAAGCCCTGATAAGAGCACTAGATGACGTGCTTTGCGGATCCGACTCTAGGCACTGATACATAAAAGAGAAAACTGGTCCACCGTTCTAGGCTTATTGCGGTACTCGCGCCCTGGATAATGGGGAAAGGTTCCGCGAAGCGTGTGCTGATGTCCTCCGAGTCGGTGCCACCGCTTAGCGCGAATCCAGCGTCATAGGAGGTACCGAAGTATCTGTCTCCTTGGTCTCGACACATTTCGCTTCCGAGGCCGCATTCTATACAGTATACAGTATCGGGTCTATTTCTGCCTCCATCGGCTTTTCGCGATCACCAAACTCTCTTGTTCCTCTGGCCACGCGGAGCATGGAGCATCCAACATCCGCGCGCGCATCTTCTGGCTCCCTTGGCGCTTCCACCTTCATGTCGATTGTTGCACGTGCGAAAGCCATGGCTGCATCGTTCGGCAGCGCCGAGCAGCCTTCGTGGTGCCCAGAGTGTCTACGCACGGTCGCGGTCGTAATGTCCCAGGACGACAGCGTTATACTCGAGCTTCGCACGCAGTGTCACGATTTCTGGAACGCGTGTATTGCTATTGCCGCCACGCCACGCTCGCCGGACGAACTTCGCGATCTCCATTCGACGTTCCTTCTCCGAGTCCACGCCTGCAAACTACAACATGCAGAGCGACGCGTGATGCGCGTCAGCCCGGAGAACATGTGCAACGTCTTCTTCGACTGTATCCTCCAGTGTGTTTTAACTGGTCTCTCGTTTGGCGACAAGGCCGTCACAACTCGTACCAAACCCAACCAGCGCTTCAATAAGCCAGGCCACTGGCCAACGTCTGTCGCCGACCTCTTTCCCCGAGGGCGAAAGGAGAGTATCGAAGTCTACGTCTTTTGGTGCTGTCAGCTGTTCTCAATTGCTCCGCTCTACGCTCTCCATACCTTGCTCCGCATTGCTCGTCCGATCGTTTTCCCAATTTTGCTCGAAGAACCGTTACGAGCCAAACTAGTGTGGGCCCTCGTCGAGTCGCTCGAACCTGGGATCCCGGTGGAATGGCCTGGAGGCATCGCTCCTTGCACGAAGCCTGAAGGATGGCAGTTGGAGTCATGGATGGCGAGTCCGCCGCACCAGCGCCGCTGCACTGTCGGCGCTGCAGTACTCTTGGACAAGCTTCTGTACGGACCAGACTTCGGCTTCGAAGACCAGTATTACAGGTTCGCATGGGGCTACGAACGCCCCATGCTGATGGCTATCCTGGCCGCGTTCGCGCGCATGCAGAAATCGGACGATGATCTGGCCAACCTAGCGTATACTATGCTCGCTAGTTCTGCAGGTAGTCTCTGCTCTGTTCTTGGGCTCCCAGTGTCACGGCTTCCTTCACGGCTTCCTGAACGAATCCGCCTCGAAGTGCCCGAGCCTGACCTCAGTGATCCAAACGGATCCATCCCGCTGCTGATCTACGGCTTCGTTGTACGCTGCAGGACGCGCCGTGCTTGCGCGAATTCAGAGTGTGGTCTTCATCAGCTGCTTCACGACGATAACCGCGTCTTCCAGTCGTGCGGAGGCTGCAAAGTTATGCGCTACTGCAGCAAAGCGTGCCAGAAACGCCACTGGAAGATGGATCTCGATCGCCTCCCAAGCAACACAGTCGACTTGCCGAAGCCCAAAGTTGACGCAATGCCTCACCAGATCGCCTGCCCTGTGATTTGCGACCTTCTCACGAAGGTTCCATTGACGAATGCGCGCGCGTTCGAAAGAGGCCTGATCGCTGCACTTGCATCGGGAGATATCACCGGCTTACACATGAAGATTCTTTGCTCGATGATGCTGGTCGATCCAATTATACCGGCCTTGCTGAAAGGCAGCCTGCATCGAATGGTGTGTTGTATTCAAAATCTTCATCTCCCTCGTGTAATTGCCGCTCGGTGTGCTAACTTGATCCCGAAGCTTCAGGGCCAGCGTGGCTACGGCGGTGACCCATGGAGGGGCTTGGGCGGTGATCAATCCAACATAGACTGGAAGCTAGCGTGCGATACCAAGTTCATCACCGGTGGCGAGCACACCGCCGCTGAATGACCGGAACAGCTCGCCGCAAACGATGATTTCCATGCTAATAATACTACGACACTCTGCCGTCCTGGGACATGTATGTTCGACGCGTCCTTACGTCCTTTCAAATGCACTGGCCTCGAATAGTGTGTCTAACAGCGTAAGCTCTATATTACATCGCAACGCGCCGGGGTCAGCGCGAGTGCTCGTTCATCCACTCGTGCAGTGCTTTCACCGTCCACTTTGTGAGTCTGGCAGCTCGGACGCCCTTCCATTCAACTGCACCGTCGGTCACGTTCGGGATATCTGAAAGCGCATGAGCAAGTATTCGACGTATCAGTGACAGTGACGCCTTCAGGAATCTGACTATGCCTGTGCCGGTCGAGCGCGTCGAGCGCTGAGATGGAATGAATATATGAGGGAGGTCTAGAAGTGAATTTACTTCCGACGGCTCGCTCACATTGGTTGGTGGAAGGCTGCTTCCGGGCGGACCAGTCTTTCTTCCATTTCCACGTCGTCATCATGCCATCTCGCTGAGCAGCTGCCACGCGCATCAGCGCGAGAAGAACGCTGCCTCGCACGACGGGCTGAACTTGTTGACAACTACTGCAGAAACGGACTGTGGACGGCCGCCGTACGTAGGCTTGTTGCCTCTGGTCGCTGCTGCACATCGTGGCCTACTGTTCATCCGACACATCCCAGCTTTCCTCGTCTATGGTATATCCAGAAGTTCTCGAGTTCCCGGTACTTCGTCTTTCTTGGACTGGCCAATCCAAAGCCACTTTTTCGTTGCTCGCCGGAATCCATACAACCGTCGCACAATTATCGGCGCGATCTTTATTCTGCCCATGGGTCGGTATTGTCGGCACTCCCGCTTTACAGTCTCGCGTCTTGCTCTGCTTAAACCCTCCGGCCGCGAAAAGACTAATACCTCGAGCGCGGTTGGACGCGCGTCCAGAGGCGCGCAATCATCAGAGCATTCTGCCAAGAGTTTGCGGATGGACCATTGCGACCGCGAGTATTCCGGCCCTTCCACCTCTGACAATGGTAATCCCTGGCGTTGTATTGGACACACGTTAGGGTACCATTCTCTCCCGACCGCACCCGGCCTAGGATGCTTCTCCCGATCGCACAGCATCTCCTCGAGGTATGGAGCAACAAATCCATGTCCACGGCTGAGGGTCCAGATTCCGTTCCCGCGCCCCATTCTGCGTCTCGTCGCGTCGTATTGGCTGCATTTGCTGCGCGGACCCGGACACGACGCTGCGCTCGACAGTCTGGCGCGTTTGCCGTCTATAACAGCCTTCACAGTTGCTTTCCTCCCTGCGCCATTGGATCGCTGTGCTTTCTGGAGACGAGGGTTATGGCCACGTGCGGAAATTTCCTGCGAATTGCAGTAATTCGACGCTTGGCATTGGTTCGTCGTTAATATGCCCTCTGAGCATGTTGCGCACGCTTCGGCCTTCGACACAGCCGGTATGGTCGTTAAACTAAAGGTAGGAGCGGTTGAGGACTATAAAACCTTACGCTTCACGAGTTTTTCAGTCGTCAGCACTCACAGAGTCGCCAACCAGTAGCGCATTCCCATCACTTATGAAGATGATCGCCGCTCAACTCATCGCCCTGGCTCTTTCCGGCATTGCTGTTGGTAAGCGGCCAGTCTTATCGCAGAGAGACCTTAACTGAATTGGCCATGTTGTAGCATCTCCCGCTGTGCCTCCTCAGCCCAAGGCGAAGAACCCACAGTGCAACTTCTGGGCCAATGTCCGTGATAGGTTCATCAACGAGATGTGAGTCCCGAAAATCCGTTCACTTTCTGCTCGTATTTCTTACGTGCTTGCTCTAGCTTCCTCGGCGTCTGCGCTCAGGATGTCCAGTAAATTGTGGCTTTGCGTTTCTCCAACAAGAGACTAACGCATTCCTATTACAGTTCCATGGTTCGCATCTCTTTCCACGACGCAATCGGATTCTCCCTGCACTCCGAGAAAGGCGGAGGCGCAGACGGCTCGATGATCAAGTTCCAGGACGTCGAACTCAAGTTCCCAGCAAACGAGGGCGTTGACTTCATCGTTTCATTCCTCCAGCCGTTTGCTGATGACGTTGGGTAAGCTTTCATCATCTGTTCATAGTTCAAGCTCATCCTCTCGCCTAGTATCTCATATGGCGATGCCATCATGTTCGGCACGGCGGTGGGATTGTCTCTCTGCCCTGGTGCTCCTAGACTCGCTGCCTTCGTCGGCCGTCCGGATGCTACGCGCGCCGCGCCGGACAAGACTGTTCCCGAGCCTCAGGACAGCATAACCAGTGCGTTCTTCCTATACACGCCCACGCATCCGAATTTTGTGTTCAATCGTCGTTAGGCATCCTCGCGCGCATGGCCGACGCTGGCTTCTCGCCGGAGGAACTCATCCATCTTCTGGCGTCGCACAGTATGGCCTCCCAGGCCGGTGTGGACCCGTCGCCCGCCTTGCTCGGCGCGCCATTCGACTCCACTCCGTTCGACTTTGACTCTCAGGTGTTCCTGGAGGTCATGCTTCGCGCGACGTCGTTCCCGGCTGGTGGGTCTGGCCCTAACATCGGTACGCCTACTCCACATCCCGCATCCTGCACACACATATATGCTAACTGTACATCGATCCTATCAGGTGAGGACATGTCCCCGCTTCCTGGCGAGTTCCGTCTCCTCTCGGACCGTCTCTTCGCGCGCGACAACCGTACAGCCTGCGCCTGGCAAGCAAGCGCACTCAGCCAGTCAACTATGGCGACGAACTTTGCGACTACGTTCAAGAAGCTGTCTCTTCTCGGCCAGACGCAATCCAAGCTGCTCGACTGCTCCGAAGTTATCGGCACTCCGCCTCCGGCAAAGAACAAGCAGGCGTTCTTCCCCGCTGGCACGAACCACGACATGATTGAGCAGGGCGTACGTATCACTCCATTCTTCCGAATTGACTGTCAGTATCCTGACTTCCGGATACAGTGCGCGACCCAGGCGTTCCCGACCACACTCTCTACCGTCGCTGGCCGCGCCACCCCCATCCCTGTCGTGTACGTCGTTTCACACGTCGAATGCGACACAATTCTGACTCTCACATCGCAGTCAACTCCAGGACTGCCCGACCTGCCCAACGTTCAAGCGCCGTGCGTAGATGACATTGTTTACGACAGGGTTTCCTTAGGGATGGCGTTGTTTTCCCTTTCTTCTGCGGAATATCATTTGATTCGATATAGATGTCTTCCTGAAGCTTTCCGCTGGACTGTCCCTTTAGTGTAGAGGAACGGTAACAATTGCACTGTGGTGAGATCTTCGGATACGAATTGCCTTTCGGTTTGGCGAGAACGTCGACGCCGTAGAATTGATCGTCCGGCGGCCATCAAAATCTACGGATTCGACTTTCTGGGTTTGGCACTGGGCAGCCCTGTCGATTGGATTGCACGCACAATATGATGGTGCATGTCCGGTGCGTTGCGTTTCCTGCCTCTCAGTGTCAGTCAATAGAAGATTTGGCGAGAGTAGTGCTTCAGGGCTTCTCTCGTGTTGATCATAGCCCGAGTACGATCGAACCCCCTCCTTATGGTGCAAAGGTCTGTATTGTTAATCGGCGCCCTTCATCCTTTAAAAATTTCCAGACAACGCTCTGTATACGATTAGAGCTTGCCCAAAGACTTCAAAGTACCCTCGACATCCGCATCGACGTACGAGCGCCAGTCTAGGTGCTTGGGCTGCCACCCGAGCTGCAGCGCGCGCGTTGGGATTGCGAAAGAGTTTGTGCCGACGTAGAGCGCGCGCGAGTCAAGTGCGGACGCCTCCTCCCACGTGATCGGCTCTGTCTTCTCCGTCGGAATGACGCCGCGCTTGTACAACGCGCGCGCAACGAGCTGGGTCATCTCGCCCCACGTATGCTTCCCGGCGCTGATGAGGACGAACTTTGCGTACGGTGAGATCGTCGCGGCGCGCGTTTCAGGCTTGAGTGCATGTGCCAACACAACTTCGAAGACGCCGAGAACGTCCTCGAGATGAGCCTGTCAGTGCCAATGCGTAAGTCGCAGATCAGATGAACGTCAAGGTCTTGCAAGCGCACATTGTCCCAGGTAGCGGTCCCGTCACCGAGGTAGACGGCCTTGTTCTTCGCAAGCGCAAGCTTGACAATGACGGGGATCTGGACGGAGCCGCGAGTCACTACTCCGCTTGAGGGGCCATAAATCGTAGGCGGCGTGACGATCCAGCCATCAATGAATCTAGCCTTGTCGGCGTCGAAGATGCTGCAACGATCAATAATGTCAGCTATGATGGAATTATTTTAGTGTTGACGGTTCTCCTCACAGATTATCGACGTAACGATGAGGGGCAGTTGCAGGAATACTCTTGATGCGCTCTTCGTCCGCGTCCTAGATCATCGGCTTAGCACCTTGCTCGCGTTGCAAGTGGTGAATACCTGGGGCGCTCACATCGAAAGGGGCAGCAGCGACGGCCGGGTTCAACACGCCGTGTGCACCGTCCGAAATGACGCCCGTGCCGCTCGTGTGAATGAGGATGGGGCGGCGACCTGTCGCTTCGAAATGCTGCTTCATGCCCTCAAGCACAGCGACAGTCAAGCCGACGTCGTCGCAGTCGGCAATGTTCATGACGATGTCCGCTTTGCTACTAGCGTCCCGGATTTTCTAGCCGTTCTCCGTCAGTCTCCTCCGTTACGACAATCCAAGAAAAGTCACGAACTTCATGATCCAGATGGGTGCCATGGATAGCCTCATGGACTCCTGCGTTGAGGAAGGTGGTAATGACAGAATCGGAGCGGATGAGCGCCGAGATGCGCGCCGTCGGATAGAGCTTGACGAGTCGCGCGAGGAACGAGCCTGTCGCAAACGAGTGTCAGCCAAGACGAGGGGCAAGACTGCGAGACGAGCATCTCACTTCCGATGTAGCCCGTCACTCCAAGGATGAAGATCTTGAGGTCGTCTTGAGACATGGAGGAGATGGGAGCGGGATGAACCGAAATGGGAAGGCAGGTCGCCTTTTATGGGGTGAATGGCGTCTCACGTCAGCAGACGCTTTGTCAGCGCGCGGTACCGCGGGTAAATGTTGCAATGGGAAGATAGAGGTGTGAATTTCATTGCCTTTTGAAGTTAGAACGCCCATATCGCACTGGTGCGTCCACATACCGCGGTTGCAAACCCTCCGCGGCGGATTTTCACCGCCTGGAGGATTTATGGGTACAAAGGTAGTCAATACAAAGGCCCAAGGATCTGAAAAGTTTGCTTTAGTTATCGTTTGAGCTGTGAATGTGTACGCAAGTCAGATCTATGTTCCGTCGGACAGCAGTTGACGCAATGCAGGCGACACCATCTCGGCACGATTTTACATCCTCCCGCTAGATACCAATTTTCAGCGAAGTGAGACGGCGCAGAAAATGAAGCTAGGGACATTCGATCCTTGTCGACTTATCTAACTATCAAATTCCAAAGTGTGTTGTGTTGAGACGGAACGTCGCTTGACTTCGGACCATGTTCGCGGGATCAACCACTCAGGACAACGCTGCCTCGACGGGAATATTGCAAAGAAAAGACGGGTTTCCCGTGCGATTTGAGCAGCAACCTACACTAAAAGTACAATTTAGAGTAAAATGCGATTGAGACGCAAGTGAGTCGACGTTTGGGTCACGTCGGGGACTGCACTGGTGTACTATATGGGGAGCTGATAGCTGTACAATGCCTCAGCAACCTGTCCCCGCTGACTGGGCGAATAAAATCCAAAAAACTCACAGCGTTTCTTGGCATGACTGGTGGCCTCAGCCCCGCCGAATCCGTGGCCTCCTCGCTTCGCATGTTCTTCAGCAGGTGGGATGAGGACCTGGGTACCGTCTGCAAACTTGACGCTGGTCCCCTTTGGCATGCTGTCGGCGGCCTCGTCTCCAGCAGGACCGCGAGGCGGTGCATTGGTGTCGACGCCGCTCACGTCGATGTTGCCAGGTCCAGGCCTTTGCGGGGCATCGGTATCCATAGCCTGACCCATAATTCTGTCTGGTATGCCTCGTCAGATACGCGAGTGATTCAGAGCGGCTGGCTCACCAGCTTTCGACATCGTGGTTCGAGTTCAAGATTGGTGTCCAGACCCAGCTGCGTCATGTGGCTTTGGGCGCTCGGAGTCAAATATCACGGATCTATCCACGGAAATTCCCACTCCCTAGTTTCGAAGTCCGATTCCGGGCTTGATCTGTGACGTTTCAACCGTCACGTCCTGAATACGCGCGGCACATGTCGCGCCCCTCGCCGAACTTGGAAGTCGCCGTCGTCGGCGGCAGCGACGTCGACGACGACGAGCTCGCCTACGACAAGGTCCTGTCCATCCGCCAGGGCAAGGCTAAGACGCGTAACATAGCAAAATTGCCCAGGGAAATTCTGCGGTACGAGCACACCATTATCTGGCGCAGGTTCTGACTTGGACCCGCGCGCAGGTTCATATTTACACACGTTTTACTACTTACACAACGGACACCTGGTATTGGAAGCGCCTGGGACTCTGAACCTGAACTGTGGCAACAGCGGGAGGTCTTTGTCACCGCTCGTCTCGCCGCCGCGGGACTCAACCTCATCGCCGTATGCCCGTCGTGGCACAGAGCCCGTACGTGCTTCGATCATCAGTCTCACATTATTTTACAACACTAACTATGTCTCTCGATGCTGCAGTAAATGATCATGAGTTTTGGCGCAACGCCTGCCATGCTTTAGACCCGGCAGACATCTACTCGCAATATCTCGCAGCCTGGTCCGCAAACGCTGGCTCTGCTCAGGCCCAGCGCAAACTGTCCAGGACATCAGACACCTACAGGCTCCTGCTCAATTTCTGGTGTCTGCCTTGTCGCATTAACAAGCCGTTCGCCGCCCAGGCCGTCGGCAACGTACGGAAATGGATGCCCACACAACACCTCCAGCTCGCCGGCGTGTGTCGTGACCACAAGTTCAACCACGTCTGCGCCGTATGTCTACGCGAGAGCGCCCAACTCGCGCCCCAAGAGTCCCCGTACGAGCCCGGCGTCGCCGAGAGCGACGACGAGGACATGTTTCCCGGTTTAACCGCCACATGCTCCACTTGTCGCCAGGACGTGCTGTGCAACCTCCTGGAGCACGAAGGCATTTTGCACCAGCTAGGCGGCCGCTCGTTCGACAAGACCGAGTACGATCTCAAGTTGAACCTCGAGGCGTACATCGACATCGCAGAGGGCGACGCCACGACGCTGTGCATCCTCGCCAAGGAACGCTTATGGCTTCGCGAGCATACGCGCATGCGCGAGATGATGGCTCAGGCCGTCGCTGCCCAACGCTACGCAGACGGCGAGGACGCCGACATGCTCGCCGAAGAGGACGACGACGAGATGGACCTCGACATTTCCTGGGCCGAGGAATCCACCGCGCGCGAGCTCGCCCTCGGCGAGTGGGCCCGCACACGGATCCTTGAAGGGGTCTGGACCGCGCCGGCCGACGACGCCCGGAGCCTCTTACGGGCGCAACAAGGGTCCGCGAGCATGCCCGTCGGTACACACCAGGAGCACGAGGGCCCGCATCCTGTGCGCGCACACGCGCCCGTCCCCGCCGCCGGACTCGCGCACGGAATCTCGCGCTCGTATTGGAACGCGATGCGCCAGCTGCTGTGGCCCGCGATGCAGAATGTCGCGCGCCGTCTGCTGCTCGCGTGCGGGAACGACGTCATCCACGCCCAGGAGGAGGCATGCAACATCATGCGCGAGCCCAACCTCGCATACTGGGTCGTCGAGCGTTGCCGCGAGGAAAAGAGTTGGCGCCACCCAGTCGCGCCGCCGCCGGGTCACGTAGCACAGCATGACCCTCACATCGGACACCGGCACCACCGCGCGAGCTCGAGCAGCGCGTCGACGTCTAGCGGTGAGCGCTCGCCTACATCGCCCACGAGCACTTCCACGCTGCGCACTACACCTGACGGCTCGCCAGAGCCGCTGGGTGGGCTTGTCGCGCACAATGTCCCGTGGGTACCGGACCCGAGTGTGTTACTCGACAACACGTCGACATGGAGCGAGACCCGCCATGTCCTCGCGCGGTGTTGGCGCGATGCGTGCCAGTTCCTGTGGTCCGAAAGCGGGGAGTGCACGTGTGCAGCATGCACGCGGCTGCTGTACGCGCAGCAACTCGCCCTAGCGCCCGCCCCGGAGCCCATCCTGCTCGTGCCGAGCCACGGCACAAAGCGTCGCAGCGAGGAGATGAGCAGCGACGGAGAGTTGCTGAGCGAGCACGAGCGCGATGCGACCATTCAACCCGGGTATAAACGCCAACGGACCGACTCGCTCGACTCGAATCGCGCGCGCGCGGCTAGTAACGAGGTCGTCCCGGACCCTGACGCCGATGGCGATGCAGACGTTGACGTTGACGGCGAGCGCTGGGACACTGATAGCGATGTGTTCGATAGCGACGGGCGCATGCGCACGCCTGGACCGCGCACTCCGCCGCGCGGCGGCGCGAGAACTGTGCCTCTACCGCCTCCGCCAACTGGTCGTAGCGGGAAGCGCACGTACTCCGTTGCTATGGGCCCGGAAGAGGAGGAAGAGGAAGAAGAAGAGTACGAGGAGGAGGAACAGATGGAGGAAGTCGTCGTCGAGATTGGCGAATACGAACAAGACGCGCCCGGCGGCAATGGATTCTTCGACGACCAACGCGACCTCGAGGACGTCTTGGCGCAGACAACTGGCGCTGGGACGTAAACGCGCGCCAAGTTCCGCAACGATACCCTTCCTCCTCTCGCCGACTTTTCTGACTTGCTTCGCTTTCGATGCCCTGCGTACACATGCCTCGTCTCTTTCGTCAGTGTCCCTCTTGCTTTCGTCGCTACCCTGAACCTGCACCTGCACACAACGATGTGTCACCACCTGCCCTCTCGCGCGCACGCAAAATCGACCCGGTGTACTATGATATTCCATCCACGCGCGCCATCTCTCGTATCTCGAATCAAACAAAGCACTCGTACTGAACGTCTGCCCTCACTTATGCGTTATCCCCTCTTCCCCTCTTCGTCACTCCGTCCTCGTCCTCGATCTTGCGTTGCTCTGTCTGTTCGTCCGGCTGTGTCTGTCTGTGTCGACTAAAGTGTAACTAGGTGCCATCACGGTGGGCGGCTGGCTCTCTATCCTCCTCTGTCTGATCTCCTTGTCCCTCGCCCCCTATCGTGTCTCGTCTTTCCCGCCGCTTTCTCCCTTCTTGTACTACTAGATGAACGAATCTCCCGCGCGCTACCTACTGTCTTGAATCAAACCTGCGTAGAATTGGGTCGGACAATGTTGTGTGCTTGGCGGGTGAACCGGCAAACTCGGGGCGAGGAAGACTGGAAGCTGTTGAGGAGGTTCCATAAAGACGGGAACGGGGCATGAACGAATGGGTGAGTGCTACTGACCCGCGATGCCTGGTCAGGACTTGAAGTTCCTCATCTTGGGCGTGTCTGGCTATGTCGGTGGTACGTCTGCGTTCGTTGTCCTTGCTTGACCTAACGCTCACGTCCCTCCTAGGTTCGCTTCTGAAACGACTGCTCGCCGCGTACTCCGGTGCTCACGTTGCTGGTCTGCTGAGGAACGAGGAGTATATCGAAGTGCTCAAGGATGCTGGATTGCATGAAGTCGTGCTTGCGTCAATCAGGGATCGCGAGGTGCGTACTCCTGTGTGATGTCCAAAGCACTCACTGAGATGTTCCGACAGAAAGTTAGCGCAGCCTGCAGCGAGGCAGACGTTGTCATCAATGTAGCTCACTGCGACGATACCGATTTCGCCGCCGCCGTGCTTGAGGGCATGAAGTTGCGCTTCGAGCGTACAGGGCGTCGTCCCGTCCTGGTGCACACCAGCGGCGCGTTACTCATCGCAGACGGTGCACACGGATCCTTAAACCCGGAGACTGCAGCAAATCCGTTTGACGTATATATGGCGATTATGATCAACGAAGCCCGCGGCTGACGTCGACTGCAGGATGCGGATGAGGAACGCGTTAGAGATATTCCTCCCGATGCGCCTCACCGTCCGGTGGACAACATGTCCGTGTTGCCCTCTCTCAGTCTCGACTAGAGTATGCTGATATGAAGCATAGGGTGTTCGCAGCTGACGAGGAAGGATATATCAATGGATGGATCATTTGCCCGCCTACGATCTACGGGGCAAATAGCGGTCCAATTCTACGCGACTCCGGCCAGACTCGCTTCATCGTTGAGATGGCTATCACTGCTAATCAAGGCGTGTACATGGGTGACGGGTCAGCGACATGGGATAATGTCAGTCAGATCGCGTCTTCAAGTTGACTTCAGAGAGTTCTGACATCAGTATTGTCGCACGTGACCAGGTCCACATTGACGACCTTCTGGATCTCTACGAGCTCGTCATCGCCAACGGCCTCCGCTCTAGCGCAGATACTCGCACTCTTAAGCCCTCGCCGCATACGAAGTTCTTCCTCGTTAGCAGCGGAAAGCATACTTGGGGCGAGCTGACCTCCGTCGTTGCGCAAGCGCTCTACGAACGTGGGGTCATTCCCACAGCTCAGACTCGAGGGGCATCATACGTGGAGTCGATCAAGCTCCATCCGTGGGCCATGTTCTTCAGCGACAATTCGTTCTCTCTTCCAACAAGGGCGAAGAACCTTGGATGGCGACCGAAGCACCTCCAGTGGAGAACGGATATTCACCACGACGTCACGCGTATCTTGGAGATTAGGGCAGCGCTGTCGTCTGGATAGGAGTCGACGTGCACACGACATATGTTCGGATTGTCGTCCAGGAGCGATTTGTGCTTCGCCCCTAGTTTGACCGCCTTGGTCTCTATATGCTTATTGGTGTCCCTGGGATAGCTCTGATGCCAAGCAAGAATTCACTGCGACTCTGGCGACGCAGGATCACGTCTTCGCCGCGAGTGCTGACAAAGCTGACTAAGACGACG